>VZQC01011670.1:529315-731424 GCA_009823505.1 Rhizomys pruinosus | reverse complement strand
TATATATATATATATATATATTTGTTTGAGTCTATATCTGACTGAGGCTTCTTCTTGCTCTTTTTCTACAGGTCAGAAATTTACCTCCTCTATAGCCTTTCTCCACCTCCACTGCCTGCTTTTGCTTTGTTCTTTGCAAGTTCCCCCTGCCTCAAACATCTCCTATCAGTGTACACTTTTGGTTTTCTGCTTCTTCAATGTTCCAAAGAGAACATCTTTAAAGATTACAATTACAAAATGATTTTTGTTTGTTTGATGTTGTTCATTCAATTTTGTGTTTTTATTTAATTTTTGTAAACTTCATATTCATTTTCATATTTCATCTCTATCTGGTCCTCACACAGCCTCCCCCCACAGGATTTCATGCATTCTATCATATATGGTAAAACCTATCATGTAAAGTTTGTGTCCCTAAATGTCCCTCAGTGTGAGTCCATCCATTAGAACCTGGTCAACATATCTAGCGTTTCTACTTTAAAGAAAACCCACTTTCCTTCTCCTGGTAGTCATTGGTTGCTAATAGTTTTTCAATTAGGGATGGGGCTTAGACATATTTGCACTTCTATGTTGCTGGGATTTGGGCTGGTTTGAGCTTCTTTGGGTCTTATGTGTGCTATAACTATTGTAAGTTGTTCTGAAAGTATTGAACATGAGTTTGCCATCACTGAGAACAGGAGTTAAAGGAATTCATGAAATCTAGAAAAGGAAAAGTTTCTTAAGACTACTTGGTCAGCCACCATGTGGATACATAGCAGTAATGCCTAACTCAGTGAGCATTCTCCCTGACACAGGGGACTGTCCTTCTTATAGCCATAAAAATCCCTGCTGCCAATATTTTGATGTGAAGTACCGCTTCACCAATACTGAATTCACATTGATTGCCTATCCCTAATAGGTTTTATAGTATGTAAATAAATCAAATTGCATGTCAAGTATGAAATAAAGTATAGAAAACACCTGACCTGACTGTTGTTTTATAAACATAAACATAAGTGATTTTAAAAATCCACATTCAACTATAACATTTTTCCAAAAAGCATATCAAAATTTTTGAGATTTTTAGGAAAGCAGTTCTTTTCTGCTTTAAAAAATGTTTTATTATTATTATTTTTTAGTCTATGTGTATGAGTGTATTGCCTGCATATTTGCACTCCTATTGTGCAAAGCCTACAAAGGCCAGAAAAGTGTGTCAGATATCCTGGAACTGGAATCAAGGATGGTTGTTAGATGGTATGTGGTGCTGGGAATCAAATAGGGTCTTCTGGAAGAATAGCACATGTTCTTAAACAGTGAGCTGTCTCTCCAGCCCCCCCCCAAATAGTTCTTTTTCAAAAGTCTGGCAATTCATTCTTTCCACTCAAAAAATACCAGTGGCTTAGATGGGAACTATTTTCAGTAATTATATATTTTGAATATAGTCACTAAGACAAGACAAATAGATATTTATAGAATTTTTCATTAAATGACAATTTTAAAGATTTTGTTTAACCAAGCTTAATATAATATCTGGAAGGCTTCTTTTTCCTGTGTTCCTCTAGAAGTTCATTCTGGGTATGTCGCTGACTCCAAAGGCAATGCCACTGCATTTTGAGTTCTATGAACTCTAAGGAGCCTTAGTTACACACAAACACACACACACACACACACACACACACACACACACACGGTTATAAATTAGTGTGTATATTAAATCTAATTCCCATATAAAAGCATATATGGCTACATTTATTTTCCCAGTTTGGTGATCAAACTTCAAATCAAAATCTCTGAATGAAGGACTATTCCCTCATGGTTAAAGAGGAAATCTGCTTTCTTGTTTGCTTGACATTTAGTGGTGATGTAATGAATAAGACATTAGCCAAAGGTTGACTCTCATTCTCTTTCTCTCACAGGCTGCTTTTTACATGCAGGTAGACATGAGTCACAGCAACAAAGTATCTTGATTAGGAGTCTTGGTGGCTTCAAAAAGCATCCTTACCTCTGAGTTCCAGGTCAAGAATACACTTCTGGTATTTCTAAATCAAAAATGTTGAGATGAAATGAAATATTATTATACTGAATCTTGATATTTTTTCTGACTATTGTGACCATAGGCCATAAACCTCGTACTTTTAGTCACATGTCCATCTGTAAAGTGAATGTTTCTGTCAGTTCATCCCCAATAATAAACCTAGGTTTGTGGTGCTAAAGATTTTTAATAATAATAATAATAATGATAATATATTACTATTATTATTATTTATGTTTTTGTACCTGATCCACTTGCCCAAAGTATCATATTTTATGCAATTGTATAAAGTGATTGTGAATATTGATACACAAGGAAAGTAGTGCCATGTCTTCAGAATCTCAATATTCCCAAATATAATCAGAGGCTGATGAATTGCTTTATTTATTTTAAATTCAAGAATCTAGCCAGGTGTGGTGCCACACACCTTTAATCCTAGCATTTGGGAGGCAGAAGGCAGATCTCTGTGAGTTCAAGGCCAGCCTGGTCTACAGAGAAAGTTCCAGGACAGCCAGAACTACAGGGAGACCCTGTCTTAAAAAGACCCCCCCCGAAAAAAGAGTCTAACTCTATAGTTGTCTTTCATTTTTTAAAAATAAAATATTTTTATTGCTGTTTTGTGTATTTCATACATCATGTCTCAGTCCAATTTAGACACACTCCATTTTCCATGCCCCCCACCTCACCCCAGTTCATGCATTCTGCCATACATGTCTTGCATCTTTTTCTCAGTCTTTTTAAAGTTTTTCTCTGCAGAAGTTTTGTTTGGGCAGAGGTTAACTGTTTCAGTCAGTTCTTTGATCCAGTCTTTTTGTCATTGTTCTCTCCTATTTATATTGCTCCAAAATAGGCCCATCTATATGTCACATATATAGCAAAATTTTGACCTTTGAAAATAAACTGTATGCTAATTCCAAAATATGTTTAAAAGTTCACATTTTTCCCTTTAATTTTATATTACTCCAACATATGAATACATACCCTCTGTACCACAATTACAAAGTCTGAAAATAAGTAGTCAGTTAATTCCAGAGCCCATTAAGGAATTCACATTATAAATGCATAGTTGCCTTCATATAAAAAGAAATATAACGTTAAATTTCCTCAGTTTGTCTTTCAACTATGGATTTGGTGCTAACATCCACAAGTGAGGGATACTATTCGTCATTTGTTTTTCTGGGACTGTGTTACTTAAGTTAGCATAATGGCTTCAAGTTCCATCCATTTACATGCAAAGTTCATGACATCATATTTCTTTACTGCTGCGTAGAATTCCATTGTGTAGATAGCATTTTCAGCAAATGGTGTTGGCATAACTGGATAACCACTTGTGGAAGAATAAAACTAAACTCGTACCTCTTGCCATGTACAAAAATCAGCTCCAAATGGATCAAAGACCTCAATGTGAATTCCAAACTCTGAAAATGATAGAAGAAAACATTGGTAGTAACCTATAAGACATAGGCATAGCAAACGACTTTCTAAATCAGACAGCAGCTGTGCAAACAATAAGGTCAACAACTGACAAATGGGACCTTACTAACTCAAGGGCTTCTGTACAGCAAAAGAAACAATGAATGAAGAGAAAACCCACAGAGTGGGAAGAAACCTTCACAAGTAATACATCTGATAGAGCATTAACATCTAAAGTGTATAAACTACTCAAAAAGCAAAGGAGGAAGAAAACAAATGACCTACTCAAAAGATGGAGTAAAGAGCTGAACAGAGACTTCACAAATAAAGAAATAAAGATGGCTGAGAAACACCTTTAAAAAGTGTTCAACATCACTAATAATTAAGGAAATGCAAACTAAAACCACCTTAAGATTTCATCTTACTACAGTAAGACTAGCTAGTATCCAGAAAACAAAGGATACCAAATGCTGGAGAGATTGTGGGGAAAGGAGAACACTCATCCACTGCTGGTGGGAATGCAAACTTGTGCAACCCCTATGGAAAGCAGTGTGGGGAACCCTCAAGAAACTGAAAATGAGCCTACCACCTGACCCAGTCATACTACTCCTGGGTATGTACTCACAAGACTCATCCTATGACAGAGATACATGCACATCTATGTTTATTGCAGCTCTCTTTGCAATAGCAAAGAGCTGGAAGCAACCCAAATGTCTCTCAAATGCTTGACTATTGGACAGAGAAAATGTGATACATATATAGTTGTTTTTCTCTGGTTTTCTCTTTTTTGGTTCCTTCCAGTAATTATGAATCTGGGCTGAGTGAAATATTACCTTCTCTTCCAGTTCTGTGATTTAATGAATTGCTATGTAATAACTGTGTTGGATGGAAGTCCTCTGACTTCTTAACTTTTGTCTTGTCTTTATTTATCAGAGCAAAGCAACATTCCTTTCCATTGACAACTCATCATCTCCAGAATCAGAACATTCAAAGCCCAAGGGCCACTGATTGCCAAGGCATCTGAAGAAAGTCCAACTGAATTTGAAGGATTATTTCTTTATTCCACTGCAATGAAATTTTGTCCATGGTATGAATATACTAGCTTTAGTGGGAGTGCTCACCAAAGCTAAGTAATTGCTCAAGCAAATTGATGATTAACTGCTGACCAGCTGTGGGGAGGACTGTTTCCTTGTGATCATCCACACCTCTGGCTCTTGCAATCTTTCTTCCTCCTCTTCTGAAATGATCCTTTAGCCTTTGCAGGCAGAGGTTTGAAACAGCATGCACAAGTCCTATACAAGCTCAAACCACACAAAATCCAGGGAAGACATGGGGAAGCAAGTTAGAAATTCTGATCCAACTTAAGCAACTTTTGATGGCTGCTGGGAGGGAGAAAGACAGGGTCCACAAGGTTGGGACTGTTGGTGGGCCCAGTGGATGGACCTACAGTGAAGGATTTTGGGGGAATACATATTAGACACTATGGGGAATACATATTAGACACTATGGGGAAGATAGATAGATAGATAGATAGATAGATAGATAGATAGATAGATAGATAGATAGATAGATATAGTGCTGGGAACAGTGGGGGGGATCTAAATAGCCTATGTATGAAAATCACAATGATCACTAAAAACTAAAATTTAAAAAAGCATTAAAAACACTGTTGTATATGAGGGTTTGAGAATCATTACCATCCTTCTTGCTGCTGTATATCTAACCTCTGCTGCCTTTCTTTACATTTTAGCCTTGTCTTGAGACAAGTATATCTTTACCTGGGAACTAGAATTGTGATGTATGTGTGGCCCCATACATGATTACACTTTTACTGCTTACATCTTTATAATTACATTGTATCCTCTTGCCAAGTCAATTAGCTCTTTGGTAGAGTTGGGGTAATGAAGACTTTATTTGCCTGAGTGGACACAGGGAACCTCAGAAGAGAGTGAAGCAACTAAGGAATTACATGCCAAAAGATGATGGATGTATGAAATACACAAATAAATAAAAGTATTTATAAATTAGAACATTCATAGATAAAGGTATTTATTGTAAATCTTGGCAAGTAATAGTTACTTGATGTATTTTCTGAACAAAAGGATACAAATAAATGCTTTAGTCAATCTCAAAAAAAAATAAATAAATTACCTAACATTTTAAAGCACTCAGTACTCCCCATCTGATTTCCATTCTGGAAGACAGTGACCCTCATGTGAACAGATGAGCTTTACCAAACTCCAATCATCTGCTATATTTTTTCCTCTAGCAAATTTACCTCACTTTACGAAATACATTTTTTTGAAAATTCATGCGTACATGGATTTTGAAAAGTTAGCATTTGATTTTGTCTTCTTTAAAATGATTAAAATATGTTTTAAATTATAACCCAAGAAAATAATCACTGCCCCTCACAAATCATATCTTATGAATTTGGGCCACATTATTACTATTGTATTGTTGAGATGAAGAGAAGAAAGTGAAGGTGGATGATATACCAGAAAAAGGGGAAATCTTGGGTCTGCATTTCTCTGGATTCAGGGAAGAGCCAAATGGGAAAAACAGATGAATACATACAACTAAGATAATCCCACAATCTCATTACAGTTTACAACATTAATCTCTAGGAATACAAATCATTTGCCAAAAGTTGATAAGAGTAAAATGAACCAAATAAAAAGATGCAATTCTCTGCTGCTTCCTGCTCCTTGCAAATATAATTAACAACAACACAGAAGACAATAGGAACAAGAAAATCTTCAATTATGTGGCCAGTTTTTAAAGAATTGTTACTGACCTGTATTTCTAATGTATTTGTATGGTATTCCTCTCCTGTGAGTTAATCATGTGCTACATTTATCTTTAACAGAACATCTCGCATCTGATAGGATTTTGAAACCGCAAATGAGAGGATGGTCGTTTTATGATCTATAGCTCTTAATAGTTCTAGCCAATATCAAATAGCACTCTTCTTTTTCCCTGAGGGGGAAAGGGAAATAAAGAACTAACTCAAATGAATGAGTTACTCAGTACAGATGCAGAAGCCTTCTGAATAAACAGCCTATGAAGAAGTCAGAAGTCCTATAAAGAAACTCCCAATTCTGGTGATGACACCCTATGTTCTCCCCTCAATACTGACCTTGGAGATCCTACCCTTGCAAAGCTCTAGAACACACTTTTGCTCAGATAACAGTAAAATTTCAGGACAAGATGAAATTTAAGTAATCTTCAGCTGGGGGAGTCTGTTGAATGTGTTTTAGTATGGAAGACTAACAAGGATTTAGTGTCAGGCCCTGTGGAAGGCTAACACTTGAAAATTTTACACAGATTGTATAATCTCCCAACAGTCCAATGAAACAGATGTTTTCATTGGCTGGGTTTATGAGGAAACTGAGGTTTAGGGATATTAGTTACATAATGGCACATGTTTAGGGAACACAAGAGTTGAACTTTTAAATCCAGCAGTCTGACCTCTGATTTGGTTTATATATCACATTTTTTGAAAGCCAGTCTTCAAGACCTGGAAGTCAGAAGCCTGTGAAAACTGCATTCTCTAAAGCTTTACTGTCCCTCAAAGACGGTTATTTATTGTCCCTCAAAGACGGTTATTTGCTGTGCGGGTCAGTCTGCCTTGTGCTATGGAGACACACTCTTCCTATTTGGCTAATGTGCTTGGTCTGTGCTCACTGTTCTGCTGTCATCTGGAAGAGCACATCTTCTAAAACGATATTGCTACTGAATATTTTCCAATGGCTGCCCATCCAGTCACTGAACACAGAGCCGATGGAGGTTCATGGAAATTATAAATAACAGTCAAGGGAGAGTCTTTTGTGGCAAAATTATAGGAATGTCTCCTCAGGTCAAAGTCAAAGTAAGGATGAATTAACTCCCCCAAGCAATTTGGAAAAGGTGAAATTCAATGATATTGCAGTTGTTGGACCAGGTGTTAAGTGTTATTGGGTGTTAATTTAATTTTCATCCTGTCAACACTCATCTGAACTGTAACAGCTGCTAAACACGGTTCCACAAGAGCAAACCATCCTCACAGAAGAAGCAGATGCCTAATCAATAGGGCCAATAGAAATGTATGGCTTGGCCAGGCATCCACGTGAGGGGGGAATGAATCCCACAGGGCTCCTTCTAACTTGAATAGTGAAGAAATTTAATGATAGTGTGTCCATTCAAGCAGAAATAACAGAAGATGAGAGCCTTGGAGTGGCTTCCTCTCACTCCTTTTCTATTTTTTTTTTTTATTAATTCGGCATGGCCTTCCTTGCATTGGACAATTCTCTGTGTCTTTCATCCCTCTGAGTTTAGGGAGGTACTGTAGGTGTTGCTTCAAGTCTATTACTAGTTCTACTAGTACAGTTCATCTTTAAGAAAAAAATCTTTTCTAAACAGAACATGTATCTTTGTAGATTCTAACATTAAGAGATAATAAAGATGCTGTAGTACTGTTAATAGATGTCTTATAGGGTGGATGTTACTAAGTGACTTTACACCTTAGGAAGAGGAATTTTGGATCTGGATCTGAACAGTTTCTAGACTACTGTAATTACTAACATAGTACAATATACAGTCTCCTCTATGGGTATTTTAAAGCAGAAGGATAGGTTTGTATGTTTATAATTTTCACCTAGGATCTGTGACTTGACACTGTAACATCTGAATGGTTTGTTGTATCATGTGCTCAGTAATTTTTTAGTGAGTTAGGAATTAAATCTGTTACTGTTGATGATCCCACAGTGGGTAGGTGCTGATGTGCCAGGGGATCATACAAATACAGGAGAGTTTAGGAATCTAGAGTTCCAGCTATACCAAAGATTTGGGAATTTTCAGTAGAGGAAATCAACTGTATATTTAAATGGGTAAAATGCAAATTTGGCTCAAACATTATGTATATTTTGAAGAAACTGAACTTTGTGAAAACAGGCTCCATTATCAAATGCATGTTAACTTGGCAATTATCCTTTGATAGACTGTCACAAAAAGGTGGATTTTCTGGGGTGGTCTTTGAAGAACAGTTCCTCCCTGTTTGTGTTCTTCCTGAAATGGGAACCAAGTCACAGCAATACAAACAAACCAAAGGAATCTCACTGTCTTCAAGTTAGAACTTCAGTGTTTAGATTTTCCCTTTGCCTCTGTACTGCTGATGAAAGCCAATTACTTTGGGAGTATATCAATATCAGAACAATTGTAACGGTACTGGAATAAACATTAGGCTGAAGATGGAAAATTGAGTGGCCTTTGGGCTGATGAATTGCTGAGTCATTACAAGGAAGACCACAGAAAATCATCAGGTGCACATGAGCCTTGCTATCATGTAATTCTTTTAAAGATTATTTCTTTATTCGTTTATTTTATTTTATGTATATGAGTGTTATGCCCACATGTGTGTAAGTGCATCCATGTCATGCAATGCCCATGGAGGATAGAAAAGGACATTGATCTCATGGAACTGGAGTACTAGACTGCTGTTAGCTCCCATGTAGGTGCTGGGATTTCATCCTGCAAAAACAGCCAGTGTTCTTAACCACTGAGCCATTTTGTCAGCCTCTATATCATATAATTCCTATTCCAAACCATAACTGCAAGTAGGACAGAGAAGAGGAGCTGAGGCAAGCTTTAAAGAAAACAGATTTTAAAATGACTGTTTGGAGCTTTTAGTCACTCAATAAAACATAAAATGAATAATTATTCCTCAGACTTTGGAACTGGTCATAAGAACCATAATTGAGTAAGTTAAGAATTATAACATCCGGGGCTGGAGAGACGGCTCAGTTGTTAAGAGCACTGACTGCTCTTGCAGAGGACCCGGGTTCGATTCCCAGCACCCACATGGTGGCTAAGAACCGTCTTTAACTCCAGTTCCAGCGGAATCTGACGCCCTCTTCTGACCTCCATGGCATTGCATGACACGGGTGCATGACATGGGTGCACCAACCTACATGTAGACAGTACACTCATACACATAAAAAATAATAAATAAAAAATAATAAAAGAATTATAACATTCTAAATGGGTCCCATTTTGTGTCAGATGTTTGAAACTTCGGAACTGGCTATAATATTAGAAATTCTTCTTCCTACCTTTGTCCTCTCATTCTGCTCCTTCCCTCACTGACTTAATTTTCCTACCAGTAAGAAATGAATGTAAATGGATTGGTTTGATGAATGGATTTTGAGCAATTGCAGTTACAAAATACGTGAGTACAGGTTAAATTGGGTTTCTCAGTGTGTTAACACATTATAAGATTCATTTATAACCTGCTTTCTTATGGATGCAAATGAAGTTCATTATATAATTTATATAAAACAGATAATAGATTAATGAATGTTATTATTTTCTTACTTTCACTAATTAGGTTATTACTAAATGAGATTAGTTAAATTCTGAAGCTTTTAATGGAAAATTGATGGAGCTATTTTAAGTCCTGGAAACCTTATTTCTTTGTTATATCACTGAAGTGCATGTACTCTGTGTGTGTGTGTGTGTGTGTGTGTGTGTGTGTGGTGAACACACTGATTCATCATCAAAACTTTATATTTAATTCAAATTAGGGAAATTTTTTAATAAAGTCATCAACTTTATACAATTTATACATTTAAATTTGAAAAGCTCATAGAAGAATTAATGGCTTATTTTTCTTATAATAGACTACTTTCTGGTGAGAAAACCATTTACCACTATTCACTGTGCTTAAGGTACACTTTAAGAACAGCAATGAACAATTTCAGGGACCCCTTTATCTTGACTTCTGTGTAGTAAGTAGTGCAGCGGTTTGTGAAAGGAGAGTGAGATAAGTAAACATCATGAGCAAGGGCAGAGAGGATGTCCATAATGCATTGTAAAACAACTAGAAGATATAGAATAGGCAGCCCTAATTTTTTTTTAATTTTATTTATTTCTGTATGTGTATGAGTGTACTGTCTGCATGCAGGTCTGTGCACCCATGTCGTGCAATGCCGCGGAGGTCAGAAGAGGGTGTTGGATTCCCCTGGAACTGGAGTTCTCCTAGAATTGGAGTTTCAGAAGGTTCTCGGCCGCCATGTGGGTGCTGGGGATCGAACCCGGGTCCTCTGTAAGAGCGTTCGGCACTCTTAACCACTAAACCATCTCTCCAGCCTGCAGCCCTAAATTTTAAATCGGTTGGTTCACTTAGTGGAAGGTATCAATTCATAAGACTTCAATTTTGCTTATTTGTCACTCATTTGAGCTCGGCGTAAATTTTCTGATACAGTACTGTAATAATATGGTCATACAAATGCCATCCTTCTGCCAGAGAACTTTGCACAGTTCAAACATGTCCCTATCAGGCCCTGGCCCTCCTTTGTATGTGTGACTAACTTTTACAATTCCTCAACTTTCCTCCATAAGAGGTCTCCACTTTGTAAAATGTGTAATGAATAATTTAGCATTTGCCTTTTTAAATGCACCATCACATTTATCACAATACCTAGTACATTACAAGTAGAATTGGATAGAAATTTCTAGATAATCCTTCATATTTAATTAAAAAGCTTATCTGCATTCACTACTTGGAAGAAACCAACACAAAGAGATTAAGATTTTCTCATGATCTCTTGATCTCTTGAAACTTTAGAATCCTCATTTACTGAGTTTTATTCTAACACTCTTCTTAAGGTAATACTATAATCCTTAAACTTAAATGTAGCCTATGGCTAATAAAAGCTGAAAGCAGAGACATACATCCAAGCATAAGTCTAGAATTTTAAAATGTTGGTCTCACACTAATCCTGTTACTAATAAATGAGAAAATTCTCTCATGTAAGTGTGAATATGCATGATCTTTGAGAATATTGCTTTCTTATAAAAGCAGCATTATATAATTTCTTTTTAATATTTTTAAAGTATATATATATATATATATATATATATTCTTTCTTTTTTCTTGAGACAGGGTCTCCCTATAGCCCCAGCTGGACTGGAACTCACTCTGTAAACCAGGCTGGCCTTGAACTCACAGAGATCCACCTGCCTCTGCCTCCCAAGTGCTAGGATTAAAGGTATGTGCCACCACATCCAGCTTAAAGACAGTTCTTAGCCACCATGTGGGTGCTGGGAATCGAACCTGGGTCTTCTGCAAGAGCAGTTGGTGCTCTTGACATCTGAGCCATCTCTCCAGCCCCTTAAAGTATATTTTCAAGACATGGTGTACCATGGCAGCTTCAAAATTCCATATATTGTTTTCAAGCAACTTATCACTACCTTAAGATAATATGTGTGCATATATGTACATGTGCATATATGTATATGTGTCTTAATTTTTCTTTTGTGTGTGATATCATAGCCCACATAGCAGCTTTCTTTTGTGTGTGATATCCTAGCCCACATAGCAGCTCCATGAAGGTTGACTTTCTCTTGTTTGTTATGCTATTGTGTCCCACCTCTTGGAACAGTTCCTGGAGCAACATTGGTACAAAGGGTACATGAATGATGTATCAGAAATAAGGCCCAGCAGCCTTAGGCTGCAGCTCAGCCTCAGTCCTGGCTAACCTTACCACCTACCATTAATAAGCATCTTGAGGACCTTGAGCAATTGATTTTAATAATTTTTCTGGAAATATCTTCATTCAGCTTTGGCTTAGGTTGTTTTTCACTTAAGCTTTTGGTTGAATGAATTAATTGTGTTGTGTAATGGCATTAATGATTAATATATGCTGTCCTTCCACTCTTATAGGATTTTAAATTAAGGCCATGGTTGCTTATAAAGTATAGATTTTGGGGCTGGAGAGATGGCCTAGCGGTTAAGAGCACCGATTGCTCTTGCAGAGGACCCAGGTTCGATCCCCAGCACCCACATGGTGGCTGAGAACTGTCTGTGACTCCAATCCCAGGAGAACTCCAGTTCCAGGGGAATCCAACGCCCTCTTCTGACCTCTGCAGCATTGCACGACACGGGTGCACAAACCTACATGCAGGCAGTACATACATACACATAGAAAATAAATAAATAAAATTTTAAAAAGTATAGATTTTGTAAGGTAGACAAACATGAAAATGTGTCAATTATCTGTGTACAAATTCATGGATGTACATTCAGGCTTTCTATTGGTAAGTTTTATTTCAGCAGTAGTAACTAAAATGACTGAAATACATATAAACTGCATGCCAATAAATACACAAGTAACAGTGTATGCACTGAATGATCTTTGGAAGGGATCAATTATTTCATGGAGCTCTATTATACATCATAATAGAACTCTGCTAGATATTAAAATAGTTCTCTATTCTAAATGATGGACCTTCCTCTGTACTAGAAGACTCCTCAGAACTATCATCTTGTGTTGACTTTGAATCCTGTCTTACGACCACACAGATGCTGTAATCATCTTAGGAGCATTTTTTGTTCTTAAAATTTAAGACATTTTTTCCCACATGTAGAAATTGAATATTTACTTTAATAGGCCAAATGACTGAAGTACCAGTTCCTATGTTTTCAGAGATCAAAAGAACCCTGTAACTGAAGCACATTTCCAAGTGATTTGGAAATAGGTTTTATTGAACAAAATACATTCACAGCATGTGACCCCTCTGTAAATTTTGGACCACAGTAATAGAATGTGTGTTGGTTTGAAGATGAGAGAGAGAGAGAGAGAGAGAGAGAGAGAGAGAGAGAGAGAGAGAGAGAGAACAATTTACTTCTATGTATATGTAGTGGGAATAATAAGTTCCTAGAGGGATAGCAGACTAAAAATAATTTATCGAAACTGCCCTCGATTTCTAAAGTCATTTCTGAGTTCCACTTAGAACATAGTCATTGATTACAAAGTGTGATTTGAGAAGGCAAAGAGGCCAATTTTCCTGCAAACAAATTAAGAGTTGCATATTGACTGCGGGGAAGTATGTCATCACTGAGAAATCGAAGCAATGGGACCTTAGGAAATCAATCAGAAGTCGAGCTCAAGTTAGATTTTTTTTTCCCCTTCTGCTTCCTTTCCTGAACCCTTTGTGGAATGTATATATTTTCAGCAACTACAACTTCTTCTTTTTATATTAATCCATATGAGAACATAAAGAGAGCAAGGACAGTTTACAAGTTTTGACTCCTTCATATTGTGTTTTCAGAGCCTCTAACAAAACCTAGTTGACTCCTGGAATCCTACAAAAACATTTATACACATAAAAATAAATAAAATTATGTAAAAAATGTATAGACCTCAATGATATTTTTGTCTAGGGATCTATTTTTTATTTTATTTATTTTTGTTTGTGTATGAATGTACTGTCTGCATGTATGTTTGTGCACACGTGTCATGCAATGCCTCAGAGGTCAGAAGAGGGCGTCAGTTTCCCTTAGCACTGGAGTTAAAGATGGTTCTCAGCCACCTTGTGGGTGCTGGGGATCAAACCTGGGTCCTCTGCAAGAGCGGTTGGTGCTCTTAACCACTAGGCTATCTTTCCAGCCCAGGACATATGTTTCTTAATAGTCTAGTTTTAGGATTGTTGAGATGCCATAACTCTCTCATCTGAGAACAGTAACTAGCTTGTGACTGAGCACAGTGACATATGACTGCACCACCACCACCACCCCACCCCCAGCACATGGGAGAGGATTAGGAGTTCAAAGCCACCTTTGGCTCTGTTGTGAGTCTGAAGATAGCCTGTGCTACATGAGTGAATGCCTGAATAAACAAAGCAAATGAGATCCAGCTCCCACATTTATGTGAAACCATTTTGGGGCCTGAGAAAATAAATCTTTTCAATATAGAATGACAAAAGAGGGCTGGAGAGATTGATCAGTGGTTTAGAGCACTGTCTGCTCTTGCAGTGGACCAGGGTTCAGACCCCATCACCCACATGGAGGCCAACAACCATCGGTAACTCCAGTTCCAGGGTATCTGAAAACTTCTTCTAGCCTCCCAGGGCATTGTACTACAAGGGTGCACCTACCTATATGCAGGCATTTCATTCCTATGTATAAAATAAAAATAATAAATAAATAAAAGATAAAATAATGGCATTGCAGTGAATTCTTGAAGTTATGTGAGACCAAAGTTCTGTGTGTGTGTGTGTGTGTGTGTGTGTGTGTGTGTGTGTGTGTGAATTAATTATAGGAGGAAATGCCAAAGCATGAAAATTCTAATGAAAGAGTCAGATAGAATCAAAGCATAGGGTCATTCTCTGGAGTACATGTGTATCCTCACACAGTATTCTTTTACTGGTGTTAATTCTTTGTTTATTAAGATAACATACCAGAAAGTTTATAGTTAATACATACCTTGCACCCAGTTTTCACCTTTAACACAATGATATAATTTTTTTCTGAAATCTTAAAAATATTTCTAGCATAACATAAACGCATCCTTTAAATGTACCAAACTCAGATATATGATGTGGGTGATAAAATGGGATTGAGGTGGAGAGTGAATCAATCTTAGCTCTGGAGTGTAAGTCAATCTAACTTTCATTGAGTCTTCTGTGGAAGGCTGTGCTGAAGGGTATCAAAATGCATTTAGCACAGCTTTTATTCCCAAAGAGCTTATGCTCAAACATTGTGCTCAGTTTGGACAATATACACTCATAAATCAGAAGTGCTACAGATCTCAAATGTATTTCTGTGTGAAATGTCCATTTCTTTTTGCAAGTGAGATATAACAATACAAGCATATTTTTAAAACGTGATTTTTAAAAACCATTAGAAATCATTGTTAGGGATATCAAAAACAGTAACAAGCCTGTGGATTTTATGGGTATAAAATGCAATATATGCCAAAGTGAAAAATTTGGATTATATCACATAGACAGATTCAGCAAAGAAAATAAGAAGGATCAGCAACTCTAAGAATAACACAAACAAAGGGGGTAAGAAGACAATTGTTGCCAACAAAGGTAACCCTACTGTTTTCTTAAGTTTTGCTGGAAGATCACAGAGTAGATACATGTTCTGCTCTTTTTCCCAGCCTTGATACCTTAGCAGCAATGAACATCACAAAAACTCTCTGTCTCCCTGCTAGAAATAGAGAAAAATCTGTGGGTTCCTTGAAAAGCTGTGTGGTATAAGACTGGGAACAGGAGCTCAGACACTCATGAGAGTCCGTCCTCATGAGAGAAGGGGATTACTCAAGTTCACCACTCAAACAAGGCAGGCTGTAGCCTTCTCTACTCAGGAATTTTTAAATTTAATTTAATTTAATTTTATGTTTTATTATTTTTATTTTATTTTATTTATTGTTTTTTGCTCTTTTTGTGACAGGGTCTCCCTGTAGACCTGTCTATTCAGCTGGCCTGGAACTCACTTTGTAGACCAGATGGGACCAGAACTCACAGAGATCTGCCTGCTTCTGCCTCCCAAGTGCTGGGATTAAAACCATGCACCACCATGTCTGGCTTTGTCTTGGGATTTTCTCTCACCCGAAAGAAGAATGGAGGTCTGGACAGTGTTAGCCATGTACACAATTATGTATGCACCATAATATACACTGTAACACATTTCTAGAGTATTTTAAGATAACAATCACTATAAGCATGCCACTTTGTGACCTATCATGTCTTATTAAAAATCATAACTATCAGATTCAGTATTAAGTTATATTCATAAATTAATGTAACTATTTAAAATATAATTTAAGTAATGCTGCACTTAATTAATGAGCATTTAATAATACAATTTAATTTCTGGTTCTCAATATATTCTTTTATAAGGTAAATTTTAGTCTTTTTTTATTTTTAAGGGATTCTACAATATAATGACACAGTTGTTTGCAGATAACATTGATGTTACTCAGTATGTCATACAATTAGGTAATTGGTGCATTTTGCAAGTATCTATGTCCAAATTTTGAACAACCCAAGGTTCCCATATTCCAGTTGGAGAAGTTTGTATGCACAGGCATGTTGATCAGTTAGGAGTCCAGACTATATTCCTGTAGTCTCATGATTCACCCCTATCTCTCTGCAGCCCTTACAGTCTACCGTGCCTCCTCTTCTGCAGTTTGTTCCCTGGGCTTTGGGAAAGGGGCACAAGTGGGTGAGAAGAAAACAGTCTAATTTCTTTGGAGTTGTCATTTTGGACTTTAGTCTGTTCAGGTTGTTTCCTTTCATGGGTTGACAGCTTTTCCAGTGATACCCTTTTTAGTCATACTAACAAAGCACAAGCCATTGGATGTACAGGCATTTATGCAGTACTAATTATTATGCCAAGCTAAGCTGTGAGCATAGACACAGATGCTTGGATGGTATGCTAATCTGCAAACTGTGGTTTCTCTATAAAGGGTGACAAGTTCTTATTGTGGCTTATAACATCTCCTAACCACTAGAGGACAAAGGCTTGTGGCTCGTCACTGTGAGTTATTCTCCAGGGAGAGCTAATAGCCAATAGCTATTGGGATATATAATATATATATATATATATAAATATATATTAATAATATTATATGATATATTATATATAACACTTGGCTGCCACTGTTGCACAGTATCTCCAGGCTGTTGAGGTGTAGCTGATATTGATGGAGGAGTCTTGCTTGTCTCAGGGAGACCAATATTTTGCTGTGTTGCTTTAGTGGCCTTTGGTAATACTCTCTGGTATTTCAGAGGCTAGTTGTATGTTAGCAAGTGACGTCTCATAACATTTTTCATGCTCACACCAGGTCTTCGGCAACAGGGACTTACTGCCTTTCTCCTTGCATATATCCCACTTATAGGCAAAAGACCTTAGTCTTATTTCTAAGCAAAAGGAAATACCGAGATTTTAATCAGATTTTTCTTGAAGCCTACAAATTAATTTGGAGAAAATCTAGGTCTTTATTGTATATAAATTTACTGTCCATATATGGTGATGCCACTTATTTTATCCAAGTACACATCTTATTCAATATTTGATTTTAAAAGTTTATGTTTTTTATTTGATGTTTTTATTCTTTGAGAATTTCATACTATGTATTTTGGTCAATTTCAGAGCCCCTTGGCAACTTCATGCTCTTTGTTACTAATTTTTTTATAAAAGCCTATAAACTCTGATTTGTATTCCCCAAATGTCCTTGAGTTGGTCCATCCACTGGAACCCGATCAACCAGGTGTCACACTGATAGAGAAAACGGACAAGTCCTCTGTCAGCAGCTGTCGATTGTAACAGCTCCTCAGCTAGGGCTGGGGCTTCCTGCTCACCTCCCATATCCATGCTGGGTTTCTGGCTGGCTTTGATCTACAAGACCTGTGAATGCCATCGCCAGCACTGTGGTTTCATCTGTGCTATTGTGTTCAGAATATAGGTTTCCTTGGTCTGATCCACCATCTCTGCCTTTTATAGGATTTGCAGCTGGGTAAGGTCGATGACTACTTTCCTGGTAGCATGTGTAGCACCTTCCAGCACTAGGAAAGCTAGCTTGTTCAAATGAGCCTTTGAGATTAGTACCAGCTTGATTTTTCTGTGTTTATTCCAGGTAACCAAAAACAATGGCAATAGCAAGTATTGTTTGAGGATCTAAGGGACTCCCTTCATTGCTTATTGCGCTGGATAGCTTTAGTGTCAACTTGACACACCTGGGTTGAAGGAACCTCAATTGGTGAACTGGCTCCATTGGACTGGCCTGTGGCCATGTCTGTGAAGTATTGTCTTGATTGTTGAGCAATGTGGGAGGGCCCAGCCCACTATGGGTGGTGCCACCTTGGGCAGGTTGTTGTGTACTGTATAAGAGGGCAGGCTGGGCATGAGCCAGGGGAGCAAGCCAGTGAACAGCATTCCTCCATGGCCTGTGCTTCAGCTCCTGCCTCCAGGTTCCTGCCTTGAGTTCCTGCCTTGGGCTCTCTGAGTGAGAACTGTGACCCAGAACTGTAAGCTGAATAAACACTTTCCTCCCCAAGTTGGTGTCAGAGTGTTTTGTCACAGCAATGGAAGACAAACTAGAACACTTATTTTAAATATTAAAAAAGTGTGTGTCTGTCTTTCTGTCTGTCTGTCTCTCTGCATGTGTGTCTGTGTGTATGTCTGTCACCTGCATATAGGTTCCAGGGAGGCCAGACGACGATGTTGGATGCCTTGGTGCTGGAGTTACACATGGTTGCCAGCTGCCTGACATGGGTGCTGGAATACAAACTTGTATCCCATAGAAGTACAGCAAGTGCCCTTAACTGCTGTAACATCTCCCCAGTCCCTTATTCAATGGTTTTGAAATTTCCTTCACTTTAATAATAAATTTTATAAATTAAAGCTTGTGTATAAAAATTTTTAAATTTTTCTTGCTGTGATTTTCCACTTTTAAGCTATAAACATATAGATAAATGAATGGATTTTGTACATTCATTTTAAAACTCCTTGCTTTTCTTAATTCTCTTATTTATTTTAATAAACTTGATTCAGCTATATCCATTTTAAATTTTCATGTACTCTCCCAGTTGCTTCTGATTGCCAAGTGCTTTTTTCCCCCTCCAACAGGCATCCTGACTCAAGCTGTATACATTTGCAATATCTGATTTTTAACCACACACTCTTCATCCTATTGACCCAGAGTGAAAATTGATACTCTTATCTGAAGGACTGTTCCCTTGAGTATATTTAAACCAGACCAATCTCTGTGTTTAATCTGGGTTCATCAGGAACCATTAGCCTTGATTGGTTTGTTTTTCTCCCCCTCCATCTCAGGACTTGATTTTATTGAGTGAACAACTATTTTCCCCTGAGAATATCTATTGCAAGCCTGCTTCAAGTGATTCCAGTATCTTGCTTATAGAAATTGAACTGAACTTTTTCCCTTTTAGTTTTATTTGAAGAACTGTAGTGAATTCTGTATTTGCTCAATTCTTTGAAGATCTATGAGGATAGAGCAGTTACTTGGATCTTGATCATTTCAACATGGTACTTATCAGAACTCACGTTCTTCTTGCTGAATTATACAATCCATGTAGAAAAGAATAAACATCATTAATTGAAGACTCATAAATTAGTACTCAATAAATTCTCATTAATCTTGATTTGGCTAATGTAATTGATACACAGGTACTATCTAGTAGGAAATGGGGAAAATGTGTGGGACTTAACTGAAGACATGGGAGGGAGGATAACACAGAGGGAAAAGGAAGAAGGAGAGATATGCCACAGATGCTTGAAAAAGCCATAAGGAAAGATATCGTTTTATTATGACTCAAAGGTTGATAATACTCAACCCATGAGCCATAGGCTACTTAATAAAATTCCCAGTGCCAAGCCTGGGGAACATCCCTTCATGTTGTTTGGTCAGGATAGTCCAAGAGAATCCCTAAACAATACAGGCTGTTGCCATTGGCATTGGTCACCTCCCAGAAATTGAAGGTAAGACCTTGCTTCTGAAGACAGCATACACTGGAGGCTCAGGACTTGGAGGAAACCAACTATAGCTCACCTAGAAGCTTCGTCCCTGGGGATTGGCTCTCATAGTGTCTAGTGGTGCTATGCAAGCTGCCAAGTGAGGAGGGCAACAAATAGAACCACCCAGCTATAAAATATGTCATGCATAATGAGTGACCCAGAAAGAGATCTCTAATAGTACAGGAGTGACAGTTTGAAATCTTTTTATATTTTTGTGAATATCATATGAGTATTGTATTTGCATTGTTTCCCTCCCACCTAGTCCCCCCTCCAACTCCTCCCATGCCCACGACTCCTCAATTTCTTACCCTCTCCTATGATTATTATGGATTCATATACATACAAAATTTATATATATATAATATATTACATATATCATAGAGTCCATTTAGTGATGCTCTTGTGTACCTGTGTTTAGGGCTGTCCACATGGAAGTAGATAACTTTTCAGGTCATTATTCCATAGAGAAAATCAATTTTCCCTCCAACAGCATCAGTTGATAGACTGTAGTTTTTTATCCTGAGGTGGGACACTTTGGAATTTACCACGTTCACATTGATATGTGAGTGGGTTTTGTAATTATATGTAGATATTATTAGACTTCCACACTGTGGACATTTCACTGGTATATTTTTTAAAAAGCTTTTTAAAATTTTTTATTTATTCTTATATGTGTATGAATGTACTGTCTGCATGTAGGTTTGTGCACCCTGCATGTTGTGCAATGCCACAGAGGTCAGAGGATCGAACCCTGGTCCTCTGCATGAGCAGTCGGTACTCTTAACCACTAGGCCATTTCTCCATCCCTTCACTGGTATATTTTTTATCACGTATAGAATTCCTTAAGTAGAGCAGGTGTCTTGTTCTTCTGGCTTTTACATTCTTTCTTCTCCTGCTTCTATGATGTTCCCTGAGTCTTAGGTGTAGAGACTGCAAGTTTGCTGTGTCCCTTAGGGCTGGGCACCTACTAGGAACCTATTCTATGTGTTTGACCAGTTGTGGAACTTTGTAATAATTTCTATCTTTGCAAAAAATAAGCTTATTTCATGAATGGTGAGAAGTACACTTTTCTGTAAATATAAGGTTACACATAGGATAATTATAATGTGATGCATTTAAACAATGGAGTTTACTCAACAGTAAAGAAAAATGAAATGATGAAATTTATAGGTAAATTAACGGAACTAGAAAATCTTATCCTAACTGGGCTGATGATATAGATTCAGGAAAATAAGTGATGCATATGCTTTCTCATTTGTCACTCCTAGTTCCAAATCCTTAAAGGTGAGTATATCCTGATGTAACTATAGGAGCCAGAAAAATGGAAAAGTACCACGGGTTAAAGGGAAATCAGGAGATAGAAAGTAAGGGGTAGTTGAAGATGGGTGTTATCAGGGAGGAAATTGGGGAAAATGGGGGTACTTTAACTGGAAGGGAATAGGGAAGGGAGAGGCATGTGGGGGAAGAGAGAATAAAGGAGATAATGTTCAAGTGTTATAAAAAATACAAATGGAAATGTTCATAAGCCTACTTTAAAATACACATTATATATGTGCACGTGTGTGTGTGTGTGTGTGTGTGTGTGTGTGTGTGTGTAGCTGAAGGATATATAACAAAAATTACATTACCAGGCATTTGAGTTGTTGCTCAGGGTAGTCCAAGAGATTCCCCAAATATTGCAGCCTATTGTCCCAGTCTTTGATTGCTTCCCAGACTTGAAGATCAGACCCTATTCCTCAAGACAACATATTCAAGACATACAACTTGTTGAAGTTGAGCTGAAACTGACCTGTAAACCTTCTCCCAAAAAACTATTTCTCAAAGTATCATCAGATACTATGGAAGCTACCAGGGGATAAAACCAATCCTACCCAGCTGTAAAGCCTATGAACTACTACTACAGTGGCAGGACAGGGCAATAATCTCTATTGGTGCAGTAGTGGCACTTTTATCTTTGGAGTAATCAACAGCTAATTGGACTTAATGCCCATTTAACAGGAGAGAATTCACGCATGGTAGGTACTGTAAACCTAGATAAATGCCTGGGTCTGGAGAGGCCAGAAACCTTAGAGGAGAAATTATTGGTATTTTATTTATAGCCAAATCAATGGGGCTTCTAACTGTAGTCTAAACATTTATTCTATGCCACAGAGAAGTGTAGCTCTTAACCCTCATCAAAAAAAGCTTTTTATGTCAAAAAAAGACATAAAAAGAAAGAGGTATATATTTATTTTTCCAAAATGTCATAAATAGAGATTAGTTATTATTTTAGCATATTAAAAAACTGGTGGAATTTTCAAGAGAAACCATACATTGGAAAGTATATAGAATAGCATATTATTCAGGAAGGTATACCTTTCATTGAAACCCCTGAAAATTATGGTCTCTGGAACCTTCTTAACTTTTATAAGCATGCTAAGTTTTGATACAAATGCATAGAACTCATCCTTCTGTAAGGTTGAAACTTTGATCTTGATTTTGCTACAATAATTTTGGTATGATTAATAAGTAGAAAGCTGCAAATCCTATTATTCAGAACATGCACTTCCAGTTCTTTGAGTATTTGTGACTTATGACCTCGAGTAAATATTTTACCTCTTCCAAGTCTAATCATTTATCAGTTCAATGAAAATACATCACACAGTGACTTGTAAAATTGGATTAAGCTTGAATCTGAGAGCCACCTTGAAATTGTAAGTAAAAAAATACACAAATTCCCATGTAGTGTATTTCTTATATTATAAATTCACAAGATGATTTTGTCTTCTGTTTTGAATTTTTATGTCAAGGAGCACACTGGCTTTTGCTAGCTTGTCTGTAAAATCATAATTGCTATGAAACAGCTTTAATAATTACCTTGGCTATGATTTGTGAATAATCCTCAGTTTCACTTAAACTATTTTAATGAGTGTTATTCATGAATAAATTCTACTGATAGCTTAGAAAAATAATCAGATTCCGTCTTTAAATTTTTAACACTTCTATTCTGTAAGTTAAATCCATCAGTCATAGTTAAGAGTGAGTTCTGGCCAGGCATGGTGGTGCACACCTTTAATCTTAGCACTTGGGAGGCAGAGGCAGGTGGATCTTTGTGAGTTCAAGGCAGCCTGATCTACAGAGTGAGTTCCAGGACAGCTGGGCTACAGGGAGACCCTGTCTCGAAAAGAGACCAAAAAAAAAAAAAAAAAAAAAAAAAAGACCTGCAAACTTTCTCTTGTTCTAGTATAGTGTAATTTAGGGTTGTGATGTATTTCTACTTAGTTGATTTTTTTTATATAAACAAGAGAAATGCAGGAAACATGAACTACATAGTTTTATGAAATTTATAGCAAGAGCTATGTACTGGTAAATGATTAAGTCCAGAGAAGTAGCCTATTAACAATGAATAATACTGAAACAAAAGTGTAGGATAATATTCCAGAAAATAAATACACAATTAAAACAATAGTAGTTCTTCCTCTGAACTTTCTAGACTACTCATGGTGTGCTACCACAGATATGTAGAGGTAAAGGGGTCAGCCAGTCCTACAGGTCTGGTCTAAACCCTCTTGGTATGCTTTCATGCACTTATAGCTTAAAAATTTATTTTATTTTTTGTCCTTTCTGTACCAATATAGTTAAGTATTTGATTGTGATGGTGATTCCCACTGGTTTAATGTTGAGAAGTTAGCTAATCAATACTATTCATACAAAACTAATTGTACATGTTCAAACCAGATTTAAGGGTGAAAGACTCAAAAACAAAAAAATAAAATTTGAAAATGTTATCTTTTCCCTTTTTTTCAAAGTGTTTTTAGTTGTGTCACATGAGGAACTTTGGATGTGCCCCTCACTGCCCCTCAGTGCTCTCTGCATTACTTAATCAGACCCCACTTATTCCTCAATTACTATGAGCAATATATCAGCATAATTACTTTGAAAATGAAATGACATTTCTACTTTTCTTTGCTGCAAAATCTTGGATAAGAATATATAATAAGACTCACAATCTACATGACTTAATGAAGCTGATCTAAAACTTTAAGTGAAATGTGGACTATTTTGGTTGTAGGAGTATAAAATTAATTGGCTCATAGAAACAAGAATAGTCATTTAACATATATCCATTAAATACATAGCATGGAAAGGCAATGTTCTAGAAGTTAAGTTATAGCACTAAAAACAACATCATCCCAGAAGTTTATAGCCTAATAGAATGAAGACATAGCTGATAATACGTTAAAAATCAGCCAAAATTATGACAAGTGCTCTGAAAGAAGCTTTTTGAAGTTGTGCCTATAGAGTAACAGGAAATCACCTCAAACAGCTGTGGAGCTACACATGGGAATATTGCATAGTTGGAGCTTTGACAGCAAAGAAAACACTAAGTGGAAAGAAATGCCTATGTCTACAGCTTATTGGATGAGAGCAATGACAGTATGAGATAAGAGATCAGAGAGTCAGGTAGGCTAAAAGCATAAACATTAGGGAGATGAGGCTTCCAGCAGGATGGGATGAACTCCAAGAACATATAGTGACCTGCTAGATGGTTTCAACATACAAGTTTCTTTATACAGTAGAAATTCAATAGTAATATCAACAGTAAGATAATACATCTGGAAACTTTCAGAAAACATTTGGGGATTTGGAGACGAATGAGTTTCAGTGAAACATGATTTTCCCTGACTGAGAAGTGTAAACTCTTAGATTTGGGTACGTAGACTTTATTAAACTGTATCCTTTAGCTTACATATGTAAGAGATTTCATAGTACAAAATTTAAAAAATAAATGAAACATCATTTTATCCTTAGCTTAAAAACCAATGTAATGGTCATATTTAGGTCTGTGGATATTCACAACCTACTCTGCTATGCAGAGGTCAGTCAGGAATAGAAATTGGAAAACAGTGCATGCATAATCAGAAAAGATAGGCCTGTGGAGTGCAGCTTGAAGAGGGTGCAGTTTCAGTTTGGAATCTGGGAAGAGGACACATTTATTACACTGTACTCACTGTAATCCCGCACCTTCAGTGTACCTGAGACCCCTCAGTACGGAGAATAGCTATGGCTGTGCATGGGTGAGGTGCTTCCAGGAGTTCACCTCTTCCTCCCTCTCATCATCTTTCCCTATTTGCAGACCACATTTCTCAACTCATTAGACTGGGTTTGGATACATAAATCACTTTAGAGAATAGGACATGAGCAAATGACATTTTTCTGGGTCAGAGTAGAAGCTCCAAGTATATGCTTGAGGTTGCGCAGGCCCTTTCTTCTCCACCATCAAGTGACATATCTCAAGGATCTTCTCACTCTGGAGCTTGAGGTCTGAGAAAAGAAGACACCCCACAGTGAGCTGCTCAAGTCCTTACCCTTGGAAATTCATGGGTAAATGATCAACTCTTGATTTATTTCTATAAATTTTAAGTAAGTTCTATTTAAAGTTTTTTTAAATTTTTCTTTTATTTTATGTGTATGAGTGTACTGTCTGCATGTAAGTAGGTGCACCCATGCTGTGCAATGCCGCAGAGGTCAGAAGAGGGCGTCGGATTCCCCTGGAACTGGAGTTAAAAACGGTTCTCAGCCGCCATGTTGGTGCTGGGAATCAAACCCAGGTCCTCTGCAAGAGCAGTTGGTGCTCTTAACCTCTAGGCCATCTCTCCAGCCCCCAGTAAGTTCTATTTAAAAACATGTAAAATGGGTACTTTAAAATATTTGAATTTGTTCTTGATATATATGCCAATTTAATAAAACATCAGAATTTCTAATCAACCAATGGTTTATTCTAGAACAATAATCTATTACATGAAAAATTTTGATATTTTTCCATTTTTTAGCAATGTAGTTGAAAATGGAGAAAGAGTTGATCTCCTTTTCTGAAAATAAGTAACTTGTTTTAAGACATAATAAAATGAGTTTAGATTGCATTGTTTCCTGATATAAATTTCTATCACAAAATATATTAAGCTTTGCTTTAATTAGATGAAATAAGGCATTTCTAAATTGATGATAAATGTTTCTTTAAAGTGTGCATGAAATTATGCTCATGGTAATTTGTTAAATTATTATGGAAATTTCACACTTCCACAGTAATCTGCCTAATTTGCATTTATTTAGTATAAGAATCCTATCATAAACACCCACTCTCTTTCCACATCCCCTCTTTTTTCACAGTGACTGGGCAGACATTCACAGACACCCGAATGTCCCAAACAAATCATACTCGACATGGGTTGATTCAGTAGAACCAAACACAGATCTTTTAAATTTCCATACTATATTCTCTGAATTTTTTCAACTGTTCTTTAATTTATTATTATTATTAATTAGTATGTCTTTTTAAAGCCTTCCCTCTCCTTAATCATTTTTATAACATTGCTTGGATTTTTTTCTCTTTCTTTGTTCTTATTCAGTTCATTAAAAACTTCCAGACATCATACTCAAATGTGCTCTTCTACTGCTAAACATCCTTCTTTTCTAAGTTTATTTGAGTGTTGGTTTGGCTGATTCCCACACAAATATTTTTTCATAAGCATTTCATCAAAGCAAGGGTAGCTTTTAGAGTCCTTTTATAAACTGCGTATTTTCTTTTTTTTTTTTAAATTAGTTTTTATTGATGCTTTGTGCATTTCATACATTTTTTCCAATTCAGTTCAGGCTTATTTCCCTTTCCCTCCCCCTCCCCCCCCCACCTCATCCCAGATCATGCATTCTGCCATAACTGTCCTGCATCTTTCTCTCAGTTTTTTTTTTTTCATTTTTAGCTATAAGTGATAATCCATGAGTACAAGCATCCTTCATGTAAAACCTATCTGCAGGCTGTTGTGCCCAAACACCTACAGCCCCACCATCCAGTGGGGTGTGACAGGTTGTTTGTTCAATCAAGTTGATCAAATGAGTGTCCAGACTACATTGCTGTAGTTTCACCATTCACCCCAATCACAGCCCTTACATTCTACCACGCCCCCTCTTCCGCAGGTTGTTCCCTAGGCTTAGAAAAGGGGCACAGGTGGATGAGAGGTAAAACAGTCCACTCTCTCTGGAGCTGTTGACTTGGACTCTGGTCAATTCTGGCTGTTTCCTTTCATGGGCTGACAGTTTGTCCAGGAATAACCTTTTGATCCTACTAATGAAGAACAAGCAATTAGATATATAGGTATTTAAGCAGCACTAATAGTTATGGTAGGTTACTTTAGCATAGACACATGTTTGGATATGTTAATCCATGAATTACAATTTTCCCCCCTGTTAAATATGACAGGGTCTTACTGTGGCTTATAACATCTCCTAACCTGTAGAGGATGTAAGCTTGTGGCATCAGCCATGGGTTATTTCTCCAAGGGGGGAGCCAATAGCCAATTAGATTTGGGATATACAGGCACATGGCTGCCTCTGCTGCACAGTATTTCCAGGCAGGTGAGGTGTAGCTGGTGCTGACGGTGGAGTCTTGCTTGACTCAGGGAGACCCATATTTGCTTTATTGGTTTAGTGGCCTTTGGTAACACTCTCTGGCATTCCAGAGGCCATCTGTACACTTGCATGTGTGGTCTCAATACATCCCTCCCATGTTAACGTCAGGTCTTCGGCAGCAGGGTCTTATTGCCTCTCCTCCTGTAGGTATCCCAACCTAGAGGCAAGGACAACTATTTAAATGATAATTATGATTACCATTTCTAAACTTTTTTGTTGTGCTTTAGCTATCATTCAAAAATATTATGCAGTATTAATTCGACACTGAAATAAACTTATTAAAAGGTTCTAGATTTAATCCTACTTAACAAAGTAAATGGCTCACGACATGTCCGATGTTGTAGAGTTAGAAAATGCAAGAGGTAAAAATTCCTCTACCTTGGGCTAAAGCTTCAACGTTGACTCTGCTTTTAGTCCTTCTTATTCAGAGCAGGCTGAACTATGAAGTGCCACCAGCATCAATAATTTAGTATGTTAAAATTGAATAACTAGCTCACCTGACAGTTTGGTCAGATGACTGACATTCAGCTTTGCATGTGCCTTCATTAGGATTTTTTTTTCCTTTCTTAAGAGCTGCTTAGTTCAATATGGGAGGAAGTCATTGGTTACTAATGAAAAAAACAAACAAATAAACAAATAAACAAAAAACTTCTGCTTCTCAACCGCAGAAGCTACATTCCAAGCATCTAACAGCTTCATTTGAGTAGATACTATTTTATTGGAAAATGCAAACTTTCATCATTTTCATTATCACAAAAAAATCTACATGACATCTTGAAGACTTTTGGTTCATCTTCTTGGACTGAGTTTTGAACTTGAAGATGAGAAAGAGGGCAAGTTCTGTAAGCCAGGCTGAGACCCTAGAGATGACATTGATCAGCTTTCTATTGGTCAGAACTTGGACAAGCACCAGCAAGGAAATGCAAGAGAAGCATAGGAAAGTGAAGCTGTTTGCAATGGCAAAATCAAATGTTTGGAAAACATCCCACCAGGTTTTGCCAGAGTCGCTGTAGATGCTTCTCTTTTCTACAAATTTACTGAAAGAAAAGATGAAGTCTTGCTGAACTGCTAAGGGTTCTGGTGAACACTGAAAAATATTTGGATAAATGAATAAGGTGTGTTGGAACATTGTGGGTAAGAAATGCTAGTGCTTTTGTAAAATTCTCCTGTATTTGAAAAGGTTGGACTGTTTAACTAGTAAAAAAGCATAGTTAGAAAATGCCTGAAGTGGATAGTTACTTCAATATTTAACGTGGACATTTAAGCCTCTAAAATTAACCTATCTTTGAGTGCACCTCCTTTTGTGTGATACGTTTTGTTCCCTGTCTGTCATAGTTATTTTAGGTAAATATCATATATCTCTCAAATCATTGAGGACTGTCAGAATTTAACCAGAATAAAATTGAATATTTTCCTGATAGAAATGCAGCTTTATTAACCAAAGTGTGGTTCATGTACAAGCAGCGTTGTTATCACCAAGGAGATTTTCAGAATTAATTACTAGTCCCATATAAGGCTACTGAATCAAAATATTTATTTTATTCAATAGGATTTCAAATTTTAATAAAACATCATAACAGAGAAAATTAAAATTTATTGTTCTAAAGTCACCAAATTGCAATTCTATTTACCAGGTTGACTTTCATACAATCGCTAGGAAATGAATTATTTACTATAATCAAATGAAAAATAAGATGAAGAGATAGGAAAGACGTTAGCTTTCTTGTCATTTAGTACATAATTAACTACCAGCCAATGATCAGACTCATGTGAAGAGAGGATTTTCACTTCTTTTAGTGGTTGAAATTGGAAGAGAAAATGTAGTCAATTTATATTATTTATTCCATTTACAATCTTATCTCAGGTTTGTCTAGTTTTATGGAGAGTTGGATATGCGAAATAGAGAAATATAAACTTACTTTGAGTTCTTTACTAAAAATATAATTCAAAAAGTAAAATGATTAGCACTGGAAATTAGAATAAAAGTAACATCGATATAAAATCATGTTAATTTTTTTTCCTTTCGTTGGATTTAGGAAAGTTTGGGATGTAAATGGATTTATATGAATGAAATTTAGTCCTGTTACCTAGTTATATATCTTTGTAATGTTCCAAAGCATGTTTGTTTAAATAATGTTCAAATTAAAATTAATATGAATTCCCTTAAATTATTATGGGATTCATGCCTGGTAAAGTTATTTTAATGAATGTGTAGGTTAAAATGAAAAATATAATACAGACTGTAATGAGGTCCATGGAACGTTTTCAATTTGAAAAGGTTTTCCAATTGTCAAGTCCTTGTTAAAATGGGTTCAATTCTTTCTTTGTTGTATATTTTATTTAATTTTTGTGTAAGTCATACACAACATCTTAACTATTTTTATAAACTTTCCCCTTCAACACCCTCCCATAGTCCCCCAATCATTGTATTTCATGCAATATGTCATTTGTGTTAAGGCCTAATGACTCAAGTTAGTGTCCCCTGACATCCCTCAATGAAAGTTCATCCATTGGCATGAACTCTCTAGAGCCACTCCCTAGAAGAAGATTAGCTGTTCATTACCCAGTGATAATCAGCTGTCCTATAATAATTGGCTAAGATTCAAGGCCGGTGCCCATTTCCACAGACCTATGTTGGGTTTTTATCTGCTTGAGTTTTCATGGGTCTTGTGTATACTTTCACCATTGCTGTAACTTCATGAGTGAGGTGCCAGGTGCCTGTAAGACTGTATTTCCATATGCACTTCCTCCCTGGGCTCTTACAATCTGTTCACTCTCTTTTCTGCAATGGCCCCTGAGCCCTGGGTTCATTGTCCTCTGTTGCATGAGGGAGCTTCCTTCATGAGAGTTAAGAGATGCAACAGCATTCTCTCTAACCCTTGTTTCACTATGTTACATAAGTTTTATGTGTAGAGGTTCCATTGTCGAAGAGTGACAGGGTTAGGCATTTCACAGATATTTAATTTCTGTGTGTGACCAGTTGTAAAAGTACGTAATAGTCTCCATCTGTTGCAAAGAAGTTTCATAGATAAGTGATGTCTGGCATACTTTTCTGTTAATATAAGGATCAATATTTAGCAAATAGTAAGAAATTGTGTTTGTCTGGAGAAGTGATAGCCTTGAGATTTTCTCTAAGATCTATGACCACTTCAGCCATATGTATTTGGCTATGTTTACAATACAACACATGTGTTTTCTTCCACTGAGTGGGCTTTTGATCCATTTATGCAGTTGGTGGTTATCCCCAAGATAATAGTGACACTACTGCACCAAAAATTTTGCTGTGCCAGCCAATGTGGTGGTTATTAGGCCTTAAAGCTGGGGTTGGATTATCAGTTGATAGTCTCCCCTAGCAGATTGCATAGGGTCCTCCAAAAATATGAGAGCTTGATTTGATTACAACAGAGCTAGAGAATATCTTCGAAAGGGTAGCTTTATAGTTTTTGTTGTTATTGTTATCTCTCTTATTGCAGTTGGAGAATATTACAAACATAAGTTCTGTTACTACAAATTTTTTTTAATACAAAAGGTTTGCTTTTCTCCAATAACATTCTGTGTGGCTCTCTAACATTACTTCTGATAGATACTAAGATACTCCCCCTATGTTTTAATTCCCATCAGCATTGATAATTGGATAAGTTAAAGAAGCCATCCCCAATGCAGGTATGCTGGGAAAGAAAGTATTAGGACCATCTAGTCTCTCCACAATGTGGTTGGATATTAGAAAATGCTCACAAAGCAGATCACTATTTGATGTCTTTTTTCAGACCATGAGTCTGCCTGTGCAACAGTCTTTTTTAAAAAGTATCTACTTTGTAGTGTCAGGGGCTATGTTCACTCCCTTCCCATGCAATCCCTCTCTGGACATTATGATTTCAAGGATATCTGTAGAGTCCCCTTGTTGAGTGAGGTCTTTTCTAGGAAAAAACAGAACTGTGTTTCATCCCTCTTATGAGATATACTGACTTTTTAAGGGAAAGTATTTATATGAAACATCTCCAGTAATGAAGAATGAACTTTAAAATACAAAATATTATTCTCTCATGGGCAATTTACATTCATTCAGAGTACTAATATTTCTGAGACATTTCCTTCTATTGTAGAGAATATTTGTTAGGACAAATTTAGTAGTATTACCTGAAAGTTTAATTCTTTGAATAATTTAAATATTTATGGTCACACGGGAATACTACTTTTTTTGTGGATTCTCTTGATCAGTTTCAGGTCATGTGATTAAACTCTGCTTGTTTGAGTATGCATGCCGGAAGCGATCTACCCTTTCAAAGATATTCTCTAGCTCTGTTGTAATCAAGTCAAGTTCTCATATTTTTGGAGGACCCTATGCAAGCTGCTAAGGGAGAATATCAACTGATAATACAACCCCAGCTTTAAGGCCTAATAACCACCACACTGACTGGTACAACAATAATTTAAATATTAATTTAATAATTTAAATATTAATGATGAGCCTTGGACTCAATGAGACACGTTATTGAAAAGGCAAAAGAAGATGTAACACACCCCCAAAAAAGAAGTAAATGTGAGACTGGGGTAATGGATTGGACTGACTCATGTATAAGCCAGGAAAAGCTATGCCAGAAACTGGAGCCTTTGGATAACTTGAATCTGTCAATTCTCTCATTTAGATTTCTCTCCATTGTTCTTGTAGCCAGTAGGGCTCTTTCTCATGTTGATATTAAGCTTTATTGTACTGTGGTCTGATAAGATGCATGAAATTATTTCAAAATTTTTTTTGTATTTGCTGAGGTTTGTTCTGTGTCCCAGTATATGGTTGATTTTGGAGAATGTTCCATGGGGTGCTGAATAGCTCCAGAGAAAGTAGAGTGTTTTGCTTCTCATCCACCTGTGCCCCTTTTCTAAGCCTAGGGAACAATCTGCGGAAGAGGGGGCATGGTAGAATGTAAGGGCTTCGATTGGGGTTAATGGTGAAACTACAACAATATAGACTGGACACTCATTTGATCAACTTGATTGAACATACAAGCCCCCCCTTTCAGGATGGTGGGACCCATGAGCTGTGTGGGTTTGGGCACAACTGCTTGCAAATTGGTTTTACATGAAGGATGCTTGTACTCACAAATTATCACCTATTGTTAAAAAAAATGAAAACAAAACAAAAAAGCAGAGAAAGATGCAGAAAACTTACGGCAGAATGCACGATCTGCGATGGGTAGGGGTGGGGTGGGGGGGAAGGGAAGGGGATATATGCCTGAACTGAATTGGAAAAATGATGTATGAAATACACAAAGCATCAATAAAAATAAATTAAAAAAAAAGAAAGTATATTGTTTGGTATTTGGGTGGGATCTTAGGTAGATATCTGTTAGGTCCATTTGGTGAATCTTATTGCTCAGTTCAGATGTGTCTCTTTGCTTATTCTTTGTCAAGTTGACCTATCCAATGGCTTCAGTGTGGTATTGAAGTCTCCCACTATTAGTGTCCTGGGATTGATTTGTGCCTTGAAGTCCTTCAGGATCATGTTTATGAAGTTCAGTGCACCAGTGTTTGGTGGCTATATATTTATGATTGTGAAATCTTCATGGTTGATTGAACCTTTGTCTCCAGAGTTCTGGGAGAATCAAGTTCTGTTGTTTTAAGCCACTGAGTTTTTGATAATTTTTCTCAACTGCCATAGGATACTTGTATATGGCAATAAGGAGCAATCCTAAAATCTAATGATGTGTGTGTGTGTGTGTGTGTGTGTGTGTGTGTATGTGTGTGTGTGTATCTAATATCATAGTCCAATATTCTGGCAAGGTGAGATTCATCTCTAAGAAATCATTCGTTGCTCCAGGTTTTATCTATCATGTGGATCTCCTCTTTGTCAACATGGAGCTCTTAACATCTCTGTAAGTAAGAACTCATGGAGGCAGGCAGTCACACAGACTCCTTGATCATATGTTGAATGAGCATAGATCGCTTCCACATGCATACTCAAACAGGCAGAGTTTAATCACATGACCTGAAACTAATCAAAATAATCCACAAAAATATGTAGTATTCCTGTGTACCAAGAATCAAAGTACATTTGGCAAATACAGAGCACCTCCCTTCCCAAAATCCACTCTCACAGCCTGAACTACCTGCTTGGCTCTTACTTCTAACATGAAATCAGGAATGATCCCTCTAGAAAGATAAGAAACTCACTAGTTCATCCAGTCACTGCTAACATCTCAAAATCTGGAATCCGCAAAAAGGGCTATTGTCTTTTCCAAAAATTCAACAAATGAGTCCTTAATCTGATCTCTTCTCCAAAGCCAGCGATGATAAAACATCATAGCCTTGTCAAGTGAAAAGATGAAGAATGGGACCAGCTTATTGGGTAAACACTGCAAAGGAGAAGATTGGAGTTACTTGATCTGAGCCTGTTCCAGTGCCTTGGAGGAACTGATGCCTGGATCTTCTGAGTTGCTTCTTCTTGACTATCACTTCTCCAGGAACATCTAAAGTAGAAAGTAAGGAAATGTGTTACTTCTGAGCACTGCAAAAACTTGCAGCCTGCTTCTTAGCCTGATGATTGTTCTTGAACAATTTGCCAAGTCCTACTTTGTTTAGGACATATTTTTTCCTTGCCGATGGAACTCCATCACAAGCAGTATCTCTGACTGTGTTTCTGAGGAGTTCTGTGTATGACCACACTTCAACGACTGTAGATATAGCTGAAAATATGCTACTTCCTTTATCTATTCTTTAATACTCCGTGCTTGATGCCAGCCCTCTTGAGGATGTCATAAGTTTTAGGACAAGGGCACAAAGCTGAGTCACTCTTCAATGGAGAAACTGCCAATTTTTCCACACCACTTAATATTTTGTACATAGGAAAATGGGTTCACATTCTCTTTTGTGTTTGTTGTAATCATAGGCAATGTTTCATTTATTTTATTACCACTCCAAGTTTAACAACTAAAACATACTATTATGGCTGCTTCTCTAACCTCTTTGTCTAGAATGGCTTCAGTAGGTACAGGGCACATGCAGAAGTTTGCCAAATGTTGCCTGTATGAATGTCTTAACTATCCAGCTTATGACAGCTGGTCATGTACCATATGATTCCATGCATTTTATGTTTCTATCATAGCAGTAACCTGCTATAATCTTCTTCTTATTAGTCAAAGTAAGATAACTCTTAACATAAGCCATCTTTTTATCTATTTATTTATTTTTATTAATTTTTATTTATTTCTGTATGTGTACGAATGTACTGTCTGCATGCAAGTCTTGCACCCATGTCATGCAATGCCGCGGAGGTCAGAAGTGGGTGTCGGATTCCCCTGGAGCTGTAGTTCTCCTGGAATTGGAGTTTCAGACGGTTCTCAGCCGCCATTTGGGTGCTGGGGATTGAACCCGGGTCCTCTGCAAGAGTGCTCGGTGCTCTTAACCACTAGGCCATCTCTCCAGCCCAACATAAGCCATCTTAAAATTGGGTGACTTGCTGATAGAGACTCAACTTACAGTCAGTGCAGGCTGTTCCTCTTAGTCATTCAGGACTCAGTTTCTTAACGTCTCCAGCATACGGTTCCAGGAAACCATAAGAGAACAGAAAGAATGCAGAAAAAAGAAATGTTCTGGTCTCATCTGGAAATATAATGCATTAATTTTACCCAAAGTCCATTATCCAGAAGCTGGGTGTTATTGTCTTCTTACATCATGAGCAGGAAAATGAACTCATTTTCTTGGGAGGTGGGGTGGGGACACAGCACTGCTGTGAAAATTCCAGGTCAAAGAGAAAAGCTAAGTAAGACTCAGAATTAATTTGTTAGTCATTTGGAGACTGTTGTGTGAACTGTCATGGGGAGATGTGGTTAAATATCTATTTACAGCAGATAGACACCAATGATGGAACAAAGAAATGATTCCACCCAAGTCTGTCTTGGTAATCCAAGGAGTCTACTGAGTTAACAAGAGCATGTTTGATTCAAAGGCAAGTTCAACACTGACAAGATTATCCAAACATCGATGGCAACTTGTAAATATGCATCTCTGGAAGGACGAGTACAACTTTCAGACAACTATCATCAGAGTCTCCTCTTGCCACAGAAATTGCTTATTGCTTTTCTAATCTTTGTGAAATGACTTGTGAATCTTGTAGCAACTTTACTTAACCTCCTGAGTCTTATAAGCTGTTTCCCTCCATCCAGGAGGCAATATTTCAATTCAGAAGAAAGGGCTACTTAACAGGAACCAAGCTACTAGAAGCTCTGTTACTTTCCTTGTCACCCTGAGCTTTGATAGTCACCAACAGACCCCAAGTATGATGTATACTCATTTTCAAATATCTGGACCTGGAAATAATGCACTTTGCTGCTCCATATTTGATTAGTAAACCATAGTCCTAGAACTCCTTTAGATTCCACTAGGTAGGTCTTAGGAAATTATGAGATGATCCCTTGCTTCCTAGCAATACTGCTGATATCTGACCAGTGTAGGAATTTCAGGAAAAGATGACCCCACATACCACAAGGCTGAGAGTTTATCCCATTTCACATTTTTGCCTAGAATTTGGTTGTATAATGACATTTTCAAAAGGTGATATATTTAGTTGATTTTAAATCTGTGATTATGTGAATTTCTGGCATATTTGTCATCTCTCTCTCTTCCTCTCTCTCTCTTTCTCTTCACATCATTGTTTACAAACATGGGATCTGGTCTCCTCATACAGTGTTGGGTGTGTCTTGTGGACTCTGAGTGTACACACAATAGTGAGTTCCTTCTAGGTCACTGGTTTTGGCACTTTTATTTAGCATATTCTTTTGTAAAATATAAATAATCATGCAAAGCACTTTTGCAGAACCAATGAGTAGGATCCACAGTAGTAGACAGCACCAGCAAATTTCTCAATGTACATTTCAGTCAACAAGATTAACCCATGTCTTCAGCCTCTTTGATAAATACTGTCCAATGTCAATGGCAAGCAGAAATCTAGATTCATGTGCCTTCATCACTATATCAGTGCAACTTCACACTTATGTAGAATAATATCTATTTGAAGAAATCACTTGACATTGCATAAAAATATTGTGGACTGAAAGCAAGTTGTTTGAGTTGACAGAGTCAATGTGGGCAGCTCACAAAAACATTCTAACACACATTTGAGGTTAAAGCATTGTAAAGGTTTGGGAAAAATAGGTAAATTTTTGAAAAATAAATCTCCTAAAGGATTGTGCTTTCAAAATCCTTGTTTTCTCACTTCACTTTTAAAGGGTCAACGAGTTATATTTATATCAAAAAGGACATAACTATAGTTTCAGCAAGAAAACTGATGAGCTATTCCAACCCAAGACTTGCCTTTTGCTAGTAAGAAGACACAGCTATTTAGGGCTGGAAAGTCTATCCACATATTCTCTGTGTTCACCTATAGTTTCAAGAAATGGTACCCAGCTCTTTCCTGTCACCACACAACTAGTACCTGTACTTCTCTGGTTATCTGCCCGAGGGACTTCTCAAAGAATGCAGTATCTTGCTTAGTTCAAGGCCAAGGCCAACCAAAGTGCTACAATGTATTACTTATATTATTAAATTATGTGTATATGTATGTTTCTGTGTGGGGGTATGTGCATGTGTGTGCACGTGTACATAGAGGCCAGAGGCAAGTTATTCCCAAGATCTAGAATTAAAAGCAGTTGTAAACCACAGCATGTGGTTGTTGAAATTGAACTCCAGTCCTCTGGAAGAGCAGTTAGTGCTCTTAACTGCTGAGTCATCTCTGCAGCCCAGGTACTATTATGTATTATCCCAAGGTCAACTTTATTTAATAAGGCAAAGGAATCTTAATAACCTTGTCATCAGCACCACTTTTTCCTTATCAGAACCATTTTAGTGCCTTACACAGTTCCTCAGAGGATCCTAAAAGTGACTAAATTTCAGTTGCCAGAGTTAAACTTATACCTTGTTGGCTTTTCTCCTTTCTCTAAATCAGCTTCTATGTATTCTTAGCTGCAGTGTCTGAGATATCTTTCTAAAGAAACCACCTGCACTTAATCCTTATCTCAGCCTTTGCTTGTGGGGAATACAAAGTAGGGTTCCTACTGAGAGAAAAGACCGGCCACGTATGAAAAAATATTGACAAATCTGTTCACTTGTCAATTCTCTCTCTGCATCCATCTGCCTTCTATCTATATGGCTAGATAATTTTAAGGCATTTTTTTTTTTACCCTTAACTGTTTCTTTGATTAACTGATGAACTTCTAGTACCAATCATGTTGGGTACAGTTTCAATCAAAGGCCTTCTTGCAATTCAAATTAGGAGAGAGGCTAAAAGCTCAGATTTTGGATTGAAATTGAGCCCTGCTATTCTTAGGAAATATAATTTTCAGGCAAATTACTTATTCTTTCGTCAAGAACTTTCTAGTTTTTAAAGCAGAAATAATTTGTCACTGATTCTAGTTATTGGCTGCAGTTGCTATGTAGTTTAAATTGAATAATGCTCATAAAATGTTGGTTTTTACCTCACCAATTGTTAGGTTGCTAATTTTGAGTTTTGCAGATTTGTGGAGCCTCTTAAAGGCACAGAAACACATGTGCATTTCAGACTATCATGCAGATCTCCCAGAGCCTATGGAATATGTTATAATTTTTTGAGACAGCAATCATTTCAATTCCTATGGAGCATACAGTGAAAACATCTGACTATTAGGCTGCAAATATTTCTGTCCTTCAGTGGAAATCCAGCAGGATATTGTAGGTGTCCCCTGAGAGGAAAAAATAATTTTTTCTTCCTTTTTCAATTAAAAAAGAGGAAATCTCATTCGACATTTTATCCTGTAGTCAATGCTACAGTCTATACATGTCACTTCCTTTTCAACCCTTAGGTGTAAAATTTGCTAAAATAGTACTTTGTACATATAGTTTTGCAGCTTTTTGCAAATTATATAATAGCATCATAGGGCATTACTTAGTTTTGACCAATGGATATCTGCTAATATTTAAACCAAGTATAATAATAGCTCACCTGCACACTAAAGTTCAGTCTAAATCTCTATAACCTTATACATCTTGCAATGAGTAGACCTAACCCAAATTTTGTTGATTATGTCACATGGACTGTTTTTATGGGAACAGCAAAATTATTTCAAAATGCTAATGTCCTTCATTTCAAGGTATCTCGAATGAAGAGAATTTTACGCATTAACATATAAAGAGGTAGCCATAGAGCCTAAGAAGTTGTGGTCTATTTTGGATGAAGTATTTATAGCTCATTTTGTACAAGTACTGATAGGAGAGTGCTAAGGTACAAGCACTAATCCCAGAGTGGGTTTTCTGTATGGTAGAAATGTACTAGAGAGGAAAAATAGAGGCCAAAAGATTAGTTTTCTGTCTTTTGTATTTCCTAGTCATGGGAATCTGTATTAAGAAAGGGGATTTAAAGAATCTTTGAATAAGAAGAGACAGGAAGAATAGGAAGACTGAAGCAGAGGTGGTGAGCAGGGTTTCCCAAATGCTTTGAGCAGAACAATTGCAGAGTAAAAGGAAGTCTGTGACAAGCCAGCAGAATCACACAGCAATTTTAAGCAGTTCCCTTTCTCCAAACTAAATGTGAAAAGGGAATTAAATTCTAACCGGTATTAAGCGTAAAATGAGTTTTTATTTCACTATTTAGTTTCATTCACTGAAGGTATAGAATAACTTTTCACCAATCTGAAAACTGTAAAGAGTAGTCTCTGCTCTTCTTGTCTATTACGCTTTGATTTTTGCATAAAAAAAGAGGAGATTAAAATTATTATAAAATTTCAGCTAATCGACTGTAACAGTTCCTTGGTGGACTATTTGGTGAAAGTAGGGAGTATTTCTTCAGGAAGAATATAACCAAGAAAGTAAAGGATTTTCAAAAGTTTGAAATTCTGGGTTACTTTAGGTCAGCCACCTAAGCCAGCCACTTAGGTTTTCAATTTAATAATAGCCAGAACTTCTTTTGCTGGAGACAGAGGTGCTATGGCTGGTTTAAAAGTTCTTAACTTATTAACAAATGTTAATTATAAGCAATGGAAGTCAAATTAGTTTTCATTTCTCAAATAGCTGCACCATGTTTTCAAAGAATTAAAAAAACTTGAATTAATCTAAGTTTATTTTAATTATAATTTGTTTTCATAACAGCCAACTGACAGGTGATAGTTGTACTTGCTCAAATTATTTTTGGTTAATGTTTCCATGTTTGTATCTGTATAAATTATCTTATGCTCTATGATAATATTTAGTTATAAAATACAACATAAAACACTTTAAAAATAGTCCAAAGTTGAATATTCCCTATAAAGGTTATTGCCTAACAGGCATGCACTTAACATTCTGATAACTAATATAAAATGTAAATTGACTCAAATGCTCACTGCTATATTTCATTGAGTTTTCATTTTTCCCCCTATGGATTAGGTTGATGCATTTAGCAAATAAAAATCTACAATACTAAAGTTTCTTATAATGCTGTCTTCCTAGTCTAACGTTTCTCCTTCTTCTATTATTATTATTAGTAATATTACTTCTGTGTGTGTGTGTGTGTGTGTGTGTGTGTGTTACTGAGGATCAGATCTAGGACCTTGCACATGCTTGTCAATGAGTCTCCCACTGAATTATTTTCTAGCTCCCTTTTTATTGTTTAAAATTTTACAACAATCTTACCCAAATTGATATACAGATTGGATGCAATCCCAATCACAATCCCCATGAGCTTCTTCATAGACTTGGAAAAAAAATCTTTAAACTCATATGGAAAAACAAAAGACGCTGAATAGCTAAAGCAACACTGAGTGAAAAATGCAATACAGGGGGGATTGCTCTACCAGACTTCAAATTATATTACAGGGCCATAGTTATAAAGACTGCCTGACTGCCTGGTACTGGCACAGAAACAGACCCCTTGACCAATAGAACAAAATTGAAGATCCAAACTTGAGCTCATACAATTTCAGCCACCTCATATTTGACAAAGGCCCAAAAAATACCCAATGGAGGAATGATAGAATCTTCAGCAAATGGTGCTGGCAAAACCAGATCACCATTTGTAGAAGAACCAAATTAAACCCCTACCTCTCACTCTGTACAAAAATCAACCCCAAGTGGATAAAAGATCTCAATGTGAATCTCAAAACCCTGAAGGTGATAGAAGAAGAACTTGGCAACAACCTATAAGACATAGGCATAGGAAAAGACTTTCTAAATCAGACAGCAACTGCACAGGAAATAATGTCAACAGTCCACAAATGGGAACTCATCAAACTCAAAAGCTTCTGTACAGTGAAAGAGACAATCAAGGAAGTGAAGAGAAAATCCACATAGTGGGAAGAAATCTTCACCAGTAACATATGACAGAGCATTAATGTCCAGAATATATAGACTACTCAAAAAACAAAGAAGTAAGAAACCAAATAACCTACTCAAAAGATGGAGTAAAGAGCTGAACAGAAACTTCACCAGGGAGGAAATAAAGATGGCTGAGAAAAATATTAAAAAGTGTTCAACATCACTAATAATTAAGGAAACAAATTCAAACCACTCTCAAATATCGTCTGACTCTAATAAGACTGGCTAAGATCAAGAAAACAAAAGACACCAAATGCTGGAGAGGATGTGGGGAAAGGGGAACACTCATCCACAGCTGTGGGAATGTAAACTTGTACAACCATTATGGTAAGCAGTGTGGAGAACTCTTAAAAGATTCAAAATGAGCCTACCACCTGACCAAGTCACACCACTCCTGGGTATATACCCCAAAGACTCATCCTACCGCAAAGATACATGCACATCCATGTTTATTGCAGCTCTCTTCACAATAGCGAAGAGCTGGAACCAACCCAAATGCCCCTCAACAGACAAGTGGATGACAGAAATGTGGTACATCTACACAATGGAGTACTATTCAGTGGTAAAGAAAGATGACATCATGAACTTTGCAGGTAAATGGATGGAACTTAAAGCCATTATGCTAAGTGAAGTAACACAATCCCAGAAAAACAAATGGCAAATGGTTTCCCTCATTTGTGGATGCTAGCACCAAATCCCCAGTTGCAAGGCAAGCTGAACAACATTATTGTTATATTTCTATTTATCTGAAAGCAACTGTGTTGTTAAAATGTAAATATCTTAAGGGGCTCTAGAATCAACCCACCATTTATTTTCAGACTCTGTAATTAATGTATATGGGTGGAAGGTTCATATTCATATTTTAGAGAAATATAAAATTAAAGGAGGAAAATGTGAATTCCTAAACATAAAAGAAAGACCAAGAGAAAAATGCAGGACATTCATGGCAGAGTGCATGATCTGGGGTGAGGTGGTGGAAGGGAAAGGGGAATATGTCTAAATTGAACTGAAAATGATGTCTGAAATACACAAAACATGAATAAAAGCATTATATTAAAAAAGAAAATGCCAGCATGTACTTAATAGTATGTGCCCATTCAAAGTTAACATGTAATAGCACAAAGATGTGAAATATTTTGGCCTGGAAGTGGGATTAGCATTTATATGTGATTAAATACTGTGGGTGGGGAAGGACTTTTAATGCAAAAGTAGTTGTAAAATTATTATATTGTATTATTAAATATTAAACATGTTATAACCATAATAAACAAGAAAAAGGAAACTCATTTTTCTAATCCACTTTTATTATAACCTACTTTTAGAAGTGGAATCGCTTATTGAACTTACAGTCAACAGTTTTGAATATCATTTCTGATGCTTGTAGGTGAAATTCAGAAAGTATAGGAAACTGCTATCATGTGCCACTTTCAAAGGTATTACATGCCTGGGGCCAGTAATATTAAAACTTCCATTTAAAAATCTTTGGAACCTACTACAGAATCCCACAACTGGTCAGACACAGAGAATATACATCTGAGAAATGTACAGTCCTAGGAGACACATCTAGTGTTGAACCTCTGTACTGGAGGCTCATGAAACATAGCAGAAGGAGAGGTAGAGAAAAAACTAATGCATTCCTCATCTCTCACTCAATAACATTAAAAAAAATCTATTGCTCTTGTCTGACTTTTTCTCATTGACTTAGTATTTAATTTAGTTATTTTAAATTATGTGCATTTATAGATGTCTTTGTGTGGGCATGTGCATGTAAGTGCAATATCCATGAATACCTTGAGGAATACATCCCTCTGAGTTGGAGGTACAGGAGGTTGTGAGGTGCCTGATGTGGGAATTGAAGTCAGATCCTCTGCAGGAACAATAACCACTCTTAACCACTGTGCCACGTTTACAGCCTCCAGATTCCAGACTTCTTTGCCCTGCATTACCTTCTGTTTTTCTGTGTGTGGTTGCTAGTCATTTTGCATTTTGAAGTTTAGATTTGGTCAGGTAAATAAGAACAAAATAACTGAAGCAAAGTTTGTATTTTTTATTTTATTTTTTTGTCTTTTTGAGGTAAGGTCTCCCTGCAGCCCCAGCTGGCCTAGAATATACTATGTAGACTAGACGAGCCTGGAACTCACAGGGATCCATCTGCCTCTGCCTTCCAAGTGCTGGCTCATAAAATTTGCTTTTATATTTGACATATAAATTAGTATCTTTAGGGAGCACTTTTAGAACTGGCTTCCAGCCCCAAGACCTTTTACTCTGTCTCTTCTCTTGAATCATAGTTGGACGATATTTACTTAGCGTTTCACTGACTTTCTCAGGCTTTCTATATCTTTACCAGCCTACTGTGTTGGCATAAAATGTCCACATGCACAACCTGCAGACCTAATATATCCATATCGAAAATTTTTTGTCCAGATATTTATGCCATTGTTTAGTAATTAAGATACCAATATGTTTTGGATATTTACAGTAGCAAAATAAAAGTCATTTTGACATTCTTTATTTTTAGAGTGTTTCATTATTTCAACCAGATGGTATATATATATATATAGAATAGATATATATATATATATATATATATTAGCAAGAAATTTTTCACCAAGAACAAGGATATCATTTTCAACCCTCTAATCATTGCTAACAAAAGTCACTGTTATGCCTGAGAAGATGGCTTATTTCCAACTTTGTCCTGAAGTTTCTTTCCAGTCTTTCACTGAGGAAAAAAAAAAAAAGAGTTTACATTTTAAAACCTTTATTATTAATTTATTTTTATTTTATCTGTATGAGTGTTGTACCTGCATGTACATAAGTCCACTCATGTCTGGAAATCCCTGTGGAGCCCTGAATAGGGCATTGGATCCCCAAGAACTGGAACTGCAAACAGTTCTTAGCTGCCTTTTGAGTGCTAAAACCTCAACCTGGCTCCTCTTCAGGAAGAGCAAGTGCTCTTAACTGCTGAACCATCTCTCCAGTCCCAATGATATGTATTTTTTTAGAGGCAAGAAATTTATCCTTTCATTTTATGGGGTGATTAGCACCCCTGTTGACAGAATCCATTGGCATACTCCCCTAGCTCTGTTAACAGCAGAGTTTAAGAACGTGTATCTCAGTAGAATTATCTGGAAGAAAGATGTACAATGCTTAAGGATAAATTAATAGATTCAAGATCCACGCTTTATTGCTATAATGAATGAAACCAAACTTTCCTTTGGAAAACATATTTCTATCATAGGAAGTGAAATTTTTCATTGGGACATAGTATTTGCCCATGTTTTCAGGGTACAGAATGACATCATTTGATATATCAAATCAAAATAATTAGTACTTCTATATTTTCATATGTGAATCATTTCTATGTGTTGAGGAATTTTGTACTCCTTTGTTTTTTTCTGAAATATATATGAGATGGTTCTAAATAATAGTTACCTTGATGTCTAGAAAACTATAATTAATTCTGTTAAAGTAGCCTTGGTTATGGTTCTGTGGAACCTTAAGGGAAAACTTTCCTGACCTGAGTGGAGACCTAACATTCTAAGCTACTCTGAACATAACTATGTTAATCCAATTGGATTGGTCAATCACCTAACAAAAGGACTCCTACCCCCAGGAAAGCAGGTTGACCATAAGCCACACTAAAATGATAGAAGAAGAAATGAAAAGGAGCTCATGTGCTTTTCTTTCCCAGTATCCTCCCTCCTCAGGGCATTGCTTATAGAGGAACATCCATGCTGCTTCATAAGTGTAACTGATCTTCTGAGTTACTCAGAAAAGTGTAACTTTTCCTCTTCTTTCTTTCTCTGTTCTAACCATGCTTTCCCTTTGGGCTCCACTCTTTCTCCAAAGCTCCTTTCCCTGTCATGTGGCTGCCTTTCTGCCATGTGATTGACCTTCATGCTGGCTTAACTCAAATGGCATGGCTTGCTTTCTTCCTCTTTCCATCTTTTTCCTCCAAGCAGCTACCAAGATTTAAGGCTTCCCTGTCCTGAGGCTTTTCTTTTAAACTCTTATAAAACTGTTTATAGAGCTTCCTTTTGAGTCCATTATTTTTTTTTAGGAAATATTTTATTAGCCTCACTCTCTTTAAGAAGGAACATGATTACACTGAAGGACTGTATAGGTTGAACTTTGAAGAGACTGAATGGCAAACTCACATTATAGTAACATTGACAAATTTCACATTATTGTTAAAGCATGGTAGTATAGTTTGGCCAGTAGTAAGTGTTCTGAAATTATATTAGACATGGAATTTAAAATTTATGTTCTAAGATATAGTTACATATTTTTATTTTGAGGAGTATAACAGTTCAGTTTAGTTATTATACTTCTTTCTATTTCTTTTGTTGTTGTTGTTCCCTTTAATTTTATACTCCTCCAAAGTATGCATATGGACACTCCGTATGTATACCAAAATGACATACTCTGAAAATAAGCTATAAATTAATTCCAAACCATGTTTGGGATTCACATTTTAACAGTAATTTTGCATGCAGGGAGAAAAAAATATAACTTTACATTCCCGGGTTACATAGCAAGTTGATGTATGTTTTAATGTATTTTCAAAGAAGTGATTGATTCTTTCTCATAAATCTTAGAACTTGGGAAAATAGAGGCATAAACTTCAAGTTACATCTATAGTAGCATCAGGCTTGGCTTACATATGAGAATTTGGTGCTAGGATCCACAAATGAGAGACACCATTCTTAATCTCTTTTATTAATGAAAGTCAGAACTCAAAGGAAGCCTCCCCCTTTCTCCTATAACAATTTCTACCTATTTCTATACAGGACAATGGGCTCTAGGCTGTTATCCAGTTTTCTTTCTTCATACCTCTCCTCAAGCCTTCTAAGTCTTGATTGACTGCTATTTCACATTCTTCCGTGAAATCAAATTTCTGGCTTATTTCATGTAACAGTCATCTCTAATTTCATCTGTATTTCTTCCCATGACAGGATTTCATTCTTTTTTGTTAAAATAATATTCCAGCATGTGCAAGTACCTGGGTTTCCTTAACTGTTAATCCATCGATAGATGTCTTAGGTAAATCCATAATCTGGCTGTTTAAAGAGTTTTACATTCAAAATGGGAGGACAAGTATCTCTTTGCTAAAATGACTTCATTTAACAAACCTGGATGTGGATCATATGTCAGATCTAATTCAGTCTTTTGTTTTTTTTTTTTTTTTTTTTTTTTTTTTTTTTTGTATTTTGAGACAGGGTTCTCCCATAGCCCCAGCTGGCCTGGAACCTACTGTGTAGATCCTGTTGGCCACCAGCTCACAGAGGTCCACAAATTAAAGGTGCGCACTATAGGCCCCACCAATTTAGTTTTTGATCCATCTCCATAGTGTTTTTCTTACTTGCTCTACAACTCAGGCTCCTACAGACAATGTCTAAGAATTCCTCTTTCTCTGGGCCTGCCAACATTTGTTACTTTTTTTGTCCTTTTGATACTGGCTATCCTAGTTGGGTGAGATGATGTCACATCAAGGCTTTTACAATAGAAAATATAGCTTAGTATCATTTTTCTATGTTTCTAAAGCATGCAGTAAACATCAGTGTTATGACCACTTTCTTCTCTCAATTCTTTTCAAAGTAAATGCTCTCACATCCTTTCCTGGGACTTGGGTTACCAAGTGTTTATGAGAAACTATTGTAGTTTCCTAAGAAATAAAAGTGATAAAAGAATAAATTTTTCTATCCATACATTTTTTCTTATTCATCATCATTTGTTGGAATCTTATTTTATTTGAGACAAAATTAATTTATAGATGTTTCATAATAATAATAATGCAATATTTTGTCACTTGATCTTTTCCTAAAAGCAAAAATAAATAGACGAAATTATAAACTGGATGTTCTGTCAAAATCTCATTTTTCTCAAAAAATATCAGAGACATGGGTCATACCTACTTACTGACTTCATTGTTCACATTTATTTTGCACCTTTAGTTTTATTCACATATTTTTTCTTGAATTGACACATATTCAAACTCATTTTCTTTTTAGGAAAGTAGTATGCTTCCTTCTTAGTAGCTAGCTTTCAAAGACAATGCTACAATCTCAGCCAATCACCAAGATCCCCCTTGAAAATTGAGGGTTTTTTTTTGTTGTGGTTGTTGTTTAATACAAGAGACTACCAGCATAAGAAACTGCCCCTGCATGTGTGATGGATATTTATATTACTGCAAAAGATTCCCAAATGCTATTGAGGTTTTATCAGTTTCTGTCTGACAAGAAATAGCTTGGGTTGGCTGTGAATAGAATGGGCCAATAACCAAGATAAACATCAGAAAATATGTGAGCCCTTAAGACACTTTTGAGATATGATAACACATGTCAAGGTATGAAGGGAACCTATCTCAGTAACCTTTGAACCACAGAGTATTAGTTTTGAAAGATTAATCATAATAGATTTTGAATCAGTATATGTCATTCCCACACAGGATAAGATAGCAAGGTGCTTTTCTCTATTCTATTTATATTCTCTGAAGGTTGACTTTAGAAATGTGTGTGTACTTTGAATTTGGAGAGCTGTTGGATGATTTTTAAGACTAGAAAACAGATTAGATTTTGAGATTGAATTTTCTATCCCATAGAGAGTTTCAGCAAAAAAGTCAGGTTCTATATATGAAAGTGAAAGGAATTTTATTTCTACTTAATATTTACATAAAGATAAATGACACAGAAATTGCATTAGCTCAGCAATATGCACAAAATATAATTATTTAAAATATATCAATATCCTATGCTCTTAAATTACTTAGGGTGAACAATTCAAAACATTTGATTTTTAAGTCACCAAAATCCTCTGGGGAACATATTTTCAAGAAAGTTCAGAAATTCAGCTTCCATGTTTAATGCATGAACACTTGTAGTGGCAAGCCAAATGATGTATTGGGAAAGATGCTTTTTCCATATGCACCTGAGCATTTGGGTGATCTATGTTTTTGGTGCAGCACTAGCTTAACTAGATGTTAGAGGGTTAGATATTTTAGGAAGTAGGGTCATTAGCATAATGTGGGTTCTTCTGAAGCAAGGGGAATATAGGTGATCTAAATGCAATCAAGGTCATGAAATGGCAGCTGATGTTCACGTCAGCTCACATTCTTTATGATTCAGGCCACCTTGATGGAAAGATTTTTTTTTCTTCAAAATGTGTGCAACCAAGCTAAACCCATTACCAGATTATATAAGGAAAGTGATCATTATAACAGCAAATATGACTTGGTACAGCCTCTCATGTGAATGTTTGTGATTTCACACATGTGCAATTAAGACAGCAAAATAAGCCAGTTTGAAGAAAAGGCAAATTCACTGTCACAGTACGAAGTCATTCTTCTTAGTTCATAAAATTCCTTTCTAAGCAATGATCCTTAATGGTAGTGGATTAGATACATGATCTTTTCTAAGAGATGAAGTGACAAGGTAAGATAGTTTCAGCATGAGTTGTAGAATTTTCTTTCGAGAGCTTTTTAGTTAATAAATAAACCTAATTAGAAAGCACCACTAAGAAATGGTGCCAATATAAAGTCAATAGCTGTTGAAACTGGGCGGGTTTGCAGTGTTTTCCAGCAGCTTTTCTGAGCTACCTTATGAAAGGTGTGAAGCAAAGATCAGTCAGTCAAAACAGGGTGACATTCATTTATGAGACTTTGAGAAGACTAAAGGCTTAAAGTGCAGTCCAATTATAAACCTGGTCAGATAAATGGTGTGGGCCTACCTATTCATTTTCACTCCTTGTCCTCTAGGTCAGACACAGTTTGATATATGTCTAAAGTTGCAATTTGCAGCTTAAAGAATTACAAATAGAAAATTACAAAGAGAAACAAAAACTCTGAGTTCTGCAGCTCTACCATCTGACACAGTTATGAACAGAATATCTTGAAGTCATTGCTTTAGATGCTCTTACATGATCACATCTTAGGTTCCTATGAAAATTAAGGATCAGCAGGAATTTAATGTTTGACAGGGATTCAAATGTCAGTGGAAGCAGCTCTCTATTTGTTAGCATTATTTTATAAACATCGCTTTGGAGAAATTTCAGCTGTAGGATATTCTTTAAAATGTTCTTTTGATTAGAAGATTTAATATGTGATCCTGTGTAGTTTTTTTTTTTTTAGCTCATATCAATTCTTTTTGCCTTTCCTCACAAATCCTCTTTCTTAGTCTTTTTCAATGATGTCCCATGGATGTTTGCCAATGTTTTCATAGATAGTGATCTTTATATGAGTAAAATTGAATGGAATGTTACTTGTTTTTCTTTCTGTTGCAACAACTCTGTGGGACTGTCAAGGAGAAAAATAAATATTTGTTACTTCTGGTAACAAAAAAGTATGTGTGACTCAGGAACACATGGGGAGCAGATGTGTTGAGTGAGAGCCTACTCCTGTGCCCAAGATCTGTCATGGGGGAAAGCTATAAATAGAGGAAATGGTAGAGACAATGAGCTTCACCCCTGATCCTGATCAACTGCAATCAAACTACAAATTAACATTTGGATTTGTGAGCTAAGAATGATTCTGTTCACTATAGTGTCTGTTCAGCACAAGCTTAAGTGATCAAGTAACTGGAAAGCATGGAACCTTCCGTATCACACCACACCCCCAATACAGAATAGTACTGTCAATAGTGGGCTCCTGGAGAGGTTGAACAGGAAGGACAAATGGTACATACTCCACTGTAAAAATTGCTGGGTTTGCTTGTTTATTTTTCATATCTTAGCCTTTTCCATTCTAATGCTGTGGGATTTTACATATGGGATAATCCTGAACTCCAATAGATAAGGTAAATACTTTATAAAAGCATTTCTGCTGGATCATACTCTATTCTAGTATGTAACTTGGTCTTACCTTTTCCCATATAAGACTGATGAGTTTCAGGATAGGCAATAAAACTTAATTTGAGTTGCAAATTCTCAGAATTCAGAGGCTTATTAAATGATCAGTGTTTAGAAAAATATGATTCATTAGGCATTAATTCCCTAGAAATAATTCATATTTAATTTTGCAAAATCAAATTTTCAATCTCATATTTACATTAGAATGTTTGCTGAAAGAGATTTTATAACACTTATAAAATACAATGGAAAACATCTTCTCCTGTATGTCATAATTTGTTGATAAATATACTATATATATAAAAACTGACTAAAAGTGAGGCACACATTTGAGAGTTTCTATGACAAAAGCACACTAGTTTACGATCTTCCTGAAGCCTGTAGAACAACAGAACTCTTCATTATGTCTAACAAAACACTACTGCACCATCTAGAATATACCTGCTTACTATGTATTCATCAGATTATTGTCCTGATTTTATTACAGTTAGCTACAATTGGAGTGGCAGTTTGGTGTCCACTTCGAAACTTATTTGTAAGCTTTCTCATCCAGGCCAACTCTTGTCATCACTGCACAGAGAACTTTGTATAGTCATAGTTATAACCTATCAGGAGAAAACATCAAAAAGTCTGAATATCAATAGTAATGCTTTGTTATTCTGTGACATAGTTTAATGCTGTGTTTCAAAGTCAAAAGATCGGGGCTGAAGATAGAACTTAGATGGAGAGCATCTCGCTTAGCATGCATAGGATACTAGGTTTAATCCCAAGTCCAAACAAAAATGTTAACTAAATGAAATACATATAATGGCTACATAGTGATGAAAATAACTTTAGTTTGAATTGATTTTAGTTGTATTTCAGGGGGGTGACTTTTGCTGGACTTCACAGGCATGCATACCTGTGTCTCCCACATCTAGTATTGGTCTGTAACTGGCTTTGATATCTGTCCCTCAATGGAAACTTGAAAGAAACATTTCATATGGTGTCATTTAGAAAGTGCTGATCTGCTTTCATGTCATGTAAGTATTTAGATACTAGTTTCAGCAAGAAGGCAGAATTTACTAGAGTGGCATTCCTTGCTTGTGCTCTCCTCTCATATTTTATCTTTTTCCAAACTGCTTATTCACTAACAGTTACTAGCACTTTGACCTCTTCTTTCAGAATGCCTGACTGATAGATAATTTGCAGAATTATCTATCTAAACTGTACTCTAAGGAAATCTAGCAGCCAATGTTTGTCAACAGTAGACACCTGAGTTATTATCTTAGTAAAAGAAGATTTTGCTTCTCAGATGCTCCAGATAATGGCATTTTATAGCCTTTTAATCTAAAAGCTGTGACGTTAAGGTCAATAAACTTTCCAGTAAGCTACAAGTGAAGATAATTTCATTTTAATTTATTTCAGGGAAATCAAATAAATATAATTATTTTCTATAAAAATAAGCTTTTCCTCTCACACTTTACTAATTTTTCAGGTCTCTTCTAATAACTGAGTAAATTTCAAGTCCCAATCACATTTCTATTTTATACTTCCTTCTTCATCTTTCTTAGATAACAAATTCCACTAAATGACTATCTGTTTACAACACACCATTCCAATAGCCTACGTACAAATCCTATTTTCTTACTCCTTGGAAAGGAATGATTCTTTCATTGAAAAAGAATATAATATTGTTATAAAATAATTATCCTTGTAAAATTAATTTTCTTGCTCACGGTAATTTCAGATCTAAATCCAAAGTTTCAGCTATAATGTTAATGTTGATTTTAATTTTCTTTTAATAAATATTTATCTCCTTCTGGCTTCATTTTTGACCTGATTATGTTTTCAGGGGTTGATGTGTCCTGACCCTTCTTGGCATAGACTCATGTGCTCTCTGATAACCTAATATTCTGGGATGCATAATGTGCATCCTCACAAGTTCTCTGTCTGTCATCTGCCTTGTCCCAAACTGAGCCTCGCCCATGTTAAAAATTCTGTAACTGCCATCATCTCGGAAATGTCATGACATTCAGGGATCAATAAAATCCTTTCCCAGAGAGGATGAGAAATATATGAAAAGAGCTTACTAAATACAAATGGCTTATTTTTAAAGGTTCAAAATAGGAGAGAGAAGTGTGTATGAGTGCTTTTCTTCAGGGAGAGGATGCCGTGGACAAGGTAGGTTGTAGGAGCATAATCAATGAGACTAGTTCAGTCGGAGATGCCAGCAACGCTCCTGTGTCCTGGAGATAATTGTCCTTAGAAGAGTACAAATGAAAGGATGAGGAACTCGGGATGGTTGAATGCAGGGCCTCCCACGTTTCCATCATGTCTCTGCGATTTACTAGTCATGCCTACGTGTAATGAGGTGGTTTGTATGCAATGTGCGTGCGAGAGAAAATCAGCTCACTAAATTGACTTCTTTTTGGATAATGACTTACGGTCAGGGGGCAGGACAGTTTTGTAAATTTGGGGGAACATAAGGACGCTGGAAGAAGCAGTGTATTCAGAGACTCAAACAAGGGGGGGAAAAGGATTTTGAAGTGTCTGTCGTCAAAGTCACCCTAGGGCAAATAAGGAGAAGGAAGAATTGTGTTAGAAAGTCTGTGACATCAGAAGGATGAGCAAAGCAATTTTCCAGTTATAGTTCGAAAGTCATTAAAGTCTAATGCCTAATAGGTATGTGAAATGAGGAAGGGACATGGAATGTCAAGGTCCTTTAAAAGAGCTTAAGGATTACAAAACAAATCAAAGGTCTGGCAGCTCCTCAGACACTCTCAGGCTGAGGATTCACAGAGCAACCAGGCACACGGCATACTCCCTTTCTTTTCTTTTCTTCGAATAAAATAAAATTTGAATATAGTATCTATAACAGCAATACTGACAGGCAGGATCTTTAAAATCTACCCATCTCTGAAATCAAATGAAAATATTTTAGCTTAATATTTTTTGTTGTGAGTTTCAGTAACAACAATCCCTACATTTTTTGAAGCAGGTTAAAGAAAATCCAGAATGAAAATAACAAAATGTGAGAGTCTCAAATTCAACAAAATTTGTTTCAAGCAATAAGAATTATTATCTTGTGATCATGACACATGTTATAAAACCTGTGATCGTCATGTAAAATAGTTAGCTGAATTGAAATTAACTTTAGTTTTCTAAGACAATACACATAAAGAAAACGTGTTTTATAGTCAGTGGTAAGGAAAAATGTTTTAATTTGGGAGAAATTTCTGAAATTTGATGCTTTGATATTTACACCATTCTAAGATTTTTTTTTGCTTCCTTTTTTTTTCTTTCTTTATTCATTATAAATGAACCAAGCAATTTTTGCTTCATCTTGTGTAAAGCAATAATCTGAGTTACAAATGAAAATGAAGTTCTAATTTTAGAAAAAAAACAGAAGCACCGGGGTTAAAAAGTGGGATTTTCTTTTGCCTTTCAACTTTACCTGAGAGCTTTATTTCCATTATCCCCTGTACCTGAGGCTTAGGGTGACCAAAGTTGAAATTTTGACAAAGCTTGGAATGTGGACATAAGGCAGACTCGTTATCCCAGGAAGGCATTCCAAGTTGTTTCCATGTCATGGCACACAGCTGCACAGGGCCTGATCTTGTTGTTATTTGACTTTTGCTTTCTCTGTGGGATAAATAGTTCTACTGTTATTTCAGAGTGGATCCAAGTATGCTAATAGATGCATGACAAAATACAATATACAATTTCTCATATATCTTCCCCTGTGCTTCCATGGTTGGCCCACTCTTGAAGGCTTAGTTTTGCAGATTGATTGGTGACTCTAAACCGTCCTCTCATAAATCCTTACATTCCCTGTTCTCTCAGGAATAATTATAAGTCAGTGAACACAATGTGATCAACTTGCTTTTTCAAGGTTTGAATAAGTATAGACAGTTGTCTAATGGGTAGATATTGTTGTCTGTTTCCATTGTCATTTTTATTGAATATTTAAAAATTTTTTATTGGTCTTTGAGAATCCCATGCAACATATTTTGATCATATTCCAAGGGCCCTATATCTCCACCTCTACTTTATTAACTTCTGACTTCGTGTCCTCTACTTTTATTTATTTTTTCAATTTTTTTTTATTAATTTTATTTATTTCTGTATGTGTATGAATGTACTGTCTGCATGCAAGTCTGTGCACCCGTGTCATGCAGTGCCGCTGAGGTCAGAAGAGGGTCTCGGTCTCCCCCGGAACTGGAGCTCTCCTGGAATTGGAGCCTCAGACGGCTCTCAGCCGCCATGTGAGTGCTGGGGATCGAACCCGGGTCCTCTGCAAGAGCGGTCGGCACTCTTAACCTCTAGGCCATCTCTCCAGCCCCCTCTACTTTTATTTTTTAAAGGCCTGTTGAGTCTACTTTGCTTGTAGCCATCCAAATGAAGTTCATTGTGCAGCCATCCCTGGATCTTGGACAATCTCCCCAGAAGCCCAGTCTTAACAAACTGACTCTCCCTCTTCCTTCAGATATCAGCTGCAAATAGTTCCTCAGGTACTGCTGGTGCATCTAGCTTACTTTCCCATCTTTGCTGGGTTTTTTTCTAGCTTGTTCTTGGACAAATCGAGAGCATGCAGTCATAAGTTTTGTGGGTTCATAAGTGAAGCTACCATCTGGTGTCCAGAAAACAGTTTTATTATATTCACCCACTACAACCATATCTGGCACTTAGAATCCTTTATCCCCCTCTTCCACAATTAATTTTGACACCTGGGAGGTGATGACCTGATATAGGCATTCCATTTAGGGCTGAGGACTCTGAAACTTCTTATTCCCTGGACATTGGTCAGCTGTGAGTCTTTCTGTTGATTGTTATCTATTGCAAGAAGAAACTTCTTTTGTGAGGGTTGAGATGTACACTAATCTCTGGGTATAAAAATAAGTCATTAAGAGTTGGTTTAGTACTATTCTCATTTAGCAGAATAGTAGTAGGTTGGTCACAGTAGTAGTCAATAGTAGTAGTAGTAGGTCACAGTCCTATGGCCTGTGACCTGTCTAGCTACAGATTCTTGGCTTTGGTAAGAAAAGAGTGTGAGGTATGGGCTCCATCTTTTCAAGCAAGTCTTAAATTCAATCACAAAGTGGTTGACTGCTCACCTACCATTCATGCCACTGCTACACCAGTGGGCCTGTGTTGTCAGGCCAGTTGTAAATCATAGCTCACCAGGATCAAAGCTGGTTAAGGTAGATGATTACTTTTCTGGTAGCATGGAGAGTACCTTTCAACGATGCGAAATCTAGTTAGTTGAGACAAAGCTTTAAGGTCAACACCAGCGTTATCTCTTTGTTTATTCTAAGATTCATGTTTGTGGTATCTTCAGCAATGGGACCATTGCCAAGCTCTGATAGGTAACCCAGTGTAAAGCAGTAGCCAGTATTGCTTGAGGATCTATCGGTACCCTAATCCACAGCTCCAAAAGGAGTCCTTTCCTGGAAGCTTTTTATTTACTGGAGTGGCTATGATTCCCCCATTATATGGCAACTCCATTTAAATTTATTTTATATTATATATGAATATATTTTAAACAGTATGTTTCTATATGACTTTTTCCAAAAGGCACCTAGTGTTATAGACCCCACATGCTGTTCCTTCTTCTAGTCTGTCCTTTCATTTCCCACCCAATTTAACCCTTTTCATTCCATTATTTCACAATTATTTCATTGCATCTTACTCCCTTCTAATTATTTCTACCATGGCCCATTACCAGTTTCCTAATATCTGTGGATTTTCCAGTTGAAATAAAAATATCAAAAGATTCAAAGCTGCCATCCAATTATGAGAAAAAATTTGTGCCTTTTTCCATTCTGGTTTGGGTTACCTCACTCAGTATGGCTGTTTCCAGTTCTATCCATTTATCTGTGATTTTCACAATTTCATTATTTTCAGTAGGTGAGCAATATTCCATTGTGTAAATGGAATACTTTACCCATTCGTCAGATGATAAACACATAGGATATATTTCCTCACTTCTTGGTGTAGTCAATACAACAACAACGGTCATGAATGAGTATCTCTGTAGTAGGATATAATGTCCTTTGTATATATGTCCAAGAGTGGCATGGATCATGTGGGAGATCTATTTTAAATATTTGAGGAACCGCACACTGATTTCCATAGTGGCTGCAGCAGATTACACTATACAAGTAGTGAATAAATGCTATCCTTTTCCCACATACACACCAACATTTTTCATCAATTGTCTTTTGGATCTTATCTGTTCTAACTGGGATAAAAAGAAATCTCAAAGTCATTTTATTTTCCCCAATGGCCAAAGATGTTGAATATTAAAAAATTCTCAGTTATTTTTATTTTGACTTTTGAACACTAGCTAGTTCTTTGCCCCAAATTTTAATTGTCTTTTTAAATGTTTTGGGTTTTTTTTTAAATATCCTTTATCCTAGCCTTCTGTTGATTGTATAGCTTGATAAAGATTTTCCATTCTGTAAGCTGCATCTTTACTCAAATGATGATGTCCTTTGCAGTAAAGAAGCTGTTTAGTTTCATGGGGTCCCATTTGTCAATGTTTGTCCTTAATGTCTATGTTATCAGGATTCTGCTCAGAAAGCATTTTTCTGTGCTTACAAATTCTCGTATATTCCTTCTTTTCTCCTTCATGGTATCAGATTTTATGTTGAGGTCCTTTATCCATCTTGAGTTCAGTTTTGTACAGACTGAGAGACAGAGATAGCTTCACTCTTCCACAAGTAGCTATCCAGTTTGGTCAGGACCATTGGCTGAATATGCTTTCTTATTTTCTGTGTGATATCTTTTGGCCTTTTTAATCCACATTGTATTTTCTCCCTTTCAAATTACATTTGGATTCTAAATCACTAAATATGAAGATGCTCCTAGACCAGTTTTATTCATCAGGTTTGCAATTGTTTCTGTCATTTTCATGTAACTAAATATTTTAACATCTTTCTGCATAGACAATAATGTAGAGGGGAGTATTGCTTCAGAGTAACTTTACCAGTTCTAGGTAAAATGGAGCCCATTACTACTGGCATTAAAACAACAAAGTAAGCACTTAATCAGTATATGGCATATCCTGTTTGTCAATTTGACACATTTGGAAGAGGGAGCCTCAATCAAACAGCTTCTTGTATCTGATTAGCTTATGAGCATGTTTCTGGGTGGGGCATGTTTTTTGATGGCTGTTCACAGCCTATTCTAGAATTTTCCACTCCTGCACAGAGGGTCCTGGGATGCATAAGAATGCTTTCTCAACAGCAGTGGTGGAGAACAATTTAGTGAGCAGAGGTCCTCCCTGGTTTTTCTTGTTTCTGCTCAAGGTCCTCAACCAAACTGCAATAAAATAAGTCTTTTAAGCCCAGGTTGCTTTTGTCAGTGTTTTATCACAGCAACAGAAAAAAAAAATAGCAGAAATTTGTCAGAAATTATTGTTGTGAAAGATATGATCATGTTGTTTGGACAAGGACTATGGAAGCTTTAGAAAGTTTGGGTGGACAATTGGAAAAATCCATCCAGTACTCAGAGCTTATGAGCTATGATGGGGTCTTTGAAGACAAGAATGTAGACAGTGGAGGCCTGGCCTGTGAGTTTTCAGAGGTAAGTAAAGACTCTTTCAGAGGCATGTGTATAATATATTCAAATTAAAATCTGTGCAACTGAAATCTTTACTACTTTACTGGGACAGTGGATGCTGGTTACTTGAGGCTGGATAAAAATCAACTATGATTAATAAAAGACTAGTATCATTGATGCCAAATCTTTTGGAAACTATTTCTTCAAGGTCTGCACACTAAAGCTGTGGTCCAGGGGGGTCCATATTTACATATTAAGCTGGCAACTGAACTTGGTGCTGTTTGAGAGTCCCACTCACGGAACTGGTTTGGGTGTTTTATTTTTAATTTTTCATTGCTTTTTTTTTTGAGACAGGTTCTTCCTGGAGTCTGGACCTCACTATGTAGACCAGTCTGGCTTTAATCTCATAGAACTCTGCCTGCCTCTATCTCCCAAGTGCTGGAATTAAGGGTATGTATAACTATGCCCAGCATTACACTCATTCAGAATGGATGAAGGGGTCAAGGAGAACAGTTAAGGTTTGGCAGTGTGTATCATGGCTAGAAGGGAGGCCAAAAGAGGCCATTGGTGAGGGTGTAGCCTCACTTGAAGTGGAGCCCCCACATATTAGAGAGTCCAGGACCATGCACTTTCCCAAAGGAATACTACCAAGTATAGTGTAGAGTTGGTCTGTGATTGTACTATTATGGCAGAGGCAGAAAATTGGAGCAACCCAAGACTTTTGTAGTCAGAAGACCATGAGTGAGTCCAAGATGTTGGGCATTAAGCTTTATACAGATTTAACTTTTCATTTTGCTTTGATCTGATTATAACTGTTCCTGATTCTTCTCTCTTGGAATAAGAAAATATGTAACATTTTGTCATATTATACACCCATCAGTTAAGAGATTTTGAATTGGTAAAGACAACTTGAACAATAAACATCTTTTATTTTCTGCATATGAGTATTTTGCCTACATGTATGTGTGTATGTGCACCCATGCATGCCATGTCCAACGGAAGCCAAAAGAGGACATTGGATCCACATAAGGAGAGCTAGAGATGGTTGTTAGCTGCTGTGTGGGTGCTGTGAACTGAACACAGGTTAACTGGAAGAATAGCCAGTGCATTTACTGCTGAGCTATCTCTCCAGCCCCAAGAATTTGTTCTTTCAAAGCACTGCAATTTTAAAAGACTATTTGACTTTTTATAGTTAGACTGTGTTTTATATTAACATGTGATCCTGGGGACAAGGGAAGGTTATGGCTTAACAATGATGTGTTTATGTGTCAAGTTGACAAGTGGTAGACTTATGAACTCTAATCTTGGTTGTCAACTTGACACACTTGGAAAAGTGACCTTAACAGAAGAAATACCTCCAGCAGATTGGCCTGTTGGTGTGTCTGTGGAAATTTTCCTTGATTGCTAATTGATGTGGGAGGACCCAGCCCACTATGGACAGTGCCACCTCTGTACAGAACGTCCCAAGTTGTGTAAGAAAGCTGTCTGAACACCAGGCGTAGAGAGCAAACCAGCAAACAGAATTCCTTCTTGTTTTCTCCTGCAGTTCTTACTGCAGGTTCCTGCATTAAGCTGCTGTCCTGGTTTTCCTTGAAGAAGGACTGTAAACTCTACATAAAATAAACACATCCCCCCCAAGTTGTTTTTTGGCAATAGTGTTTAACATAGCAACATAAGCTATCTAAAACAGTCAATGTTCATATAAATTCTCAAAAATGTTATCTTTAAATTACAAATTGTCTCCTTTTACTCATGTACTATTTGTTTTAAAAGAGAAAGAGTTCAGAGACAGATGATCATCTGACCTTTTATTGATTTTTTTGCTGTTCATCTTTGTCAATGCTACATTCCTTGAACTACATCAAAGCTGCACCCTTCAATGTGACAGATTGTATGTAGACTTTCAGTACACAGAGAGCATCTACACCACTTAAAATGGAGCATTGTTTGGATAGGATTGCTCTCATTCATGAAGTAACATGTATTAACACAACATCAGGGAAACAAGCATTTAAATACTTGTGTGATAAATGTACATTCAATGACTTTTCAATTGTAGTAGAATTACAAAAATATTTTATTTATTATTTTTTATGTGCACGAGTGTATTGCCTGCATGAATGTAACTGTACCTCTATTGAGCAATGCCCATCAAGATCAGAAGAGAGTGTTGAATCCCCTGAAACTGAAGTTATGGATGGTTGTTGTCTATTATATTGGTGTTGGTAATCAAAACTAGGTTCTTTGCAACAACAGTCAGTGCCCTTAACTGCTAAGCCATCTTTCCAGCCCAAACTGAAATGGAATTCTTTTAAAAATATTTTTATTGAAGTTTTATGCATTTCATACATCATTTCTCAGTCCAATTTAGAGTCATTTCCCTTTCCATGCCCCCACACCACCCAACTTAATGCATTATGACATACTTGCCTTGTATCTTTTTCTGAGTCTTTTAAAAGTTTTTCAAAGCAGAGGAGTATTGTTTTGGGGAGAACTTTACTGAAACAGTAAAGTTCTTTGTCCCAGTTCTTTTGTTACTGTTGTTCCCTCCAAATTGCATTATTTCAACACATGCATATACATATGTCATAACTATACTAAAATTATGTCATCTGAAAATAAAATGTATGTTATTTCCATATCATATTTCAAGATTCACATGTTTCCTTTTTAAATTTAAATTACTCTAAAATATACTTACATACCCTCCATACCAATATTACAAAGTCTGAAAATAAGTGATAGGTCAATTCAAGAGCCTGTTTAGGGATTCACTAGGTGCTTGGTGCAAGCATCCACAAATGAGGGATACCATTTGTTGTTTGTTTTTCTGGGACTATTATTTCACTTAGCATATTTCACTTCCAGTTCCATCCATTTCAAAGTTCATGATGCCATCTTTCTTCACTGTTGCATAGAACTCCATTGTGTAGATGTGCCACATTTTCCCTATCCACTTGTTTATTGAAGGGCATTTGGGTTGGCTCCAGCTCTTAGCTCTTGTGAAAAGAGCTGCAATAAACATGGCTATGCATGTATCTCTGTGGTAGGATGAGTCTTGTGGTTATATACCCAGGAATGGTATGACTGGGTCAGGTGTTAGTCTCATTTTGATTCTTTTAAGCATTATCCATACTGCTTTCCATAGTGGTTGAATGAATTTACATTCCCACTAGCAGTGGATGAGTGTTCCCCTTTCTCCACAACCTCTCCAGAATTTGGTATCATTCATTTTCTTGATCCTAGCCTGTCTTACTGGAGTGAGATGATATCTCAAAGTGATTTTAATTTGCATTTCATTAATTATTTGTGGTGTTGAACATTTTTTAAAATGTTTCTCAGCCATCTTTATTTCCGCATTTGTGAAGTCTCTGTTTAGGACTTTACTCCATCTTTTGAGTGAGTCATTTGTTTTCTTACTTCTTTGTTTTTTGTGTAGTTTATATATTCTGGAAATTAATGGTCTGTCAGATGTATCAGGGGTGAAGGTTGCCTCCAATTCTGTGGGTTTTCTCTTCATTTCCTTGATTGTTTCTTTCTCTGTACAGTGGATTTTGAGTTTAATGAGGTCTCACTTGTCAATTGTCAACCTTATTTCCTCTGCAGCTACTGTCTGATTTAAACAGTCTTCTCCTATGCCTATGTCTTGTAGGATGTTTCCAATGTTTTCTTCTATCTCCTTCAGAGTTTTGGGTATCACATTGAGGTCTTTGATCCATTTGGAGTTGATTTTTTTTACAAGGTGAGAAGTAAGGGTTAAGTTTTATTCTTCTATAAGTGGTGATTCAGTTTCAAAAGACATAGATTGTGAAATGGAATTCTTAAACCTTAACTTAATTGATAATTTTGGAAAAGGATGTTATAGTTTTTCATAGCTCTCAAATGTAGGCAAATGCAGGCCACATATGGTTGCAGACATTACCTCAATTGTCCACCTGCACATCCACATCTGACTCTACCCCATGGTTGAGAGCAGTGCATGATGTATATAGCAGGTGATGGAGGCAGAGAGCAGCACCATGTGATGTATACAGTGTGTGATGCAGGCGATATGGGATTTACCACTGGGAGATGATGTCATTCTACCCATATAAGTACTTTGTTGCATACAATAAATGGATTCTTCATTACCTTTACCATGTAACAAGATCTGCAGCCCGTTATTTCACAAATGCATCATTGTAAGTCCATCAGACTTAGTTGTTTGCTAGCAAGTGAGACTGGAGATCAGCACATCAGCTACCAGCCGAAAATTCAATCTTTGAGGTCATCAACATCTCAGCTTGTGGAATAATTGAGTGATGAGAGGCCAAAAGGGAGGGCAAGCAGCCCTCTGGCCTAATCTGTGGGGCGATAAGCCACCCAGATTTGGCTACAGAATAAGCAATTCCACAGCCAGCTGGTACCTGTGAAAGGTGCCAGTTTCCCATGGAGAAGCTGTGGCTGGTAGTCTCACTCAGCAGAACTGAGTGACATCTCGCACCTGAATGTGTGGCATTGAAGCTATTTGGTGAATTTGAACCCCTGAAAAAAATGGGAATTTTAATTTTTAAGCGACTTATATTTCAGGAGAACCCATTCTAGGACGTAGTTTTTGAAAGTGCTCACTAGCTTTCTACTGCAGGCATGTTTCTTTTTTCTGTTGCAGCTATTATTTTCCAAATTTATGGACCATAAACAGATTAACACGACTAAAACATTACAGGCTAAGAATGAAAACAGAGAGAATCTTCCTCATATTGACTCTGCTGCCATGTCTATGGATGACACTGGCAAGATCTTGGCCTCTGTGCCAGAGCCCATGCCTTTGATAGATCTTTAGGGTCCTTGGGGACCTGCTCCCTGTTGCACACTTTCACACACTCTTTGGTGTGCCCCTGCTGAGCCTCTGGCTGCTCCTTTGTCTTGCTCAGGTTTGAGACAACTTGTCTCTCAGCTTGCCCAGGCTCTGGGTGCTCAGTAGAGATTTTCCCTTCTCCTCTCTACCCATTTTTAGAGGCTTTTCCAGTTAATGTGTAACCTACCCCACAGCTCCACTCATTTGACACTCTCATGAGGCTACTATCTTCAAGGACCTCCAAAAGGCTATTTCTAAAGATGGTACCCACTCCCCATAAGTGGAGAACCTCTTAGACACTATATTTGTTGGTCTCAACACTCTTTATGACTGGTTGAAGACAGCTAGGGCTTTCTTTCTTTTTTTTTTTTTAAGTATTTTTTTTTAATTTTATTTATTTATGTGTATGAATGTACTGTTTGCGTGTAGGTCTGTGCACCCGTGTCGTGCAATGCTGCGGAGGTCAGAAGAGGGTCTCGGATTCCCCTGGAACTGGAGTTCTCCTGGAATTGGAGTTTCAGACGGTTCTCAGCCGCCATGTGGGTGCTGGGGATCGAACCCGGATCCTCTGCAAGAGCGGTCAGCACTCTTAACCGCTAGGCCATCTCTCCAGCCCCTAGGGCTTTCTTAATGCATGGTCCTTTTTTATCGAGGAAGACATTTTTTTTTAGGACCAATGTGAACAACAGGCTGAGGGCAATAATACTCTTAGGATACACATTAACAAACAGCAGCTTCAGGGAAAGGGCCAATTTAGGAGCAAACCAATAAAGCAAGCATGGAGTCCACCACAAACTTTTGATCAGGTGCACACTTGTGCCATGAGGGCTTGGAGGCTGCTCCCTCCCTCTTGGGGTGGGGGGGTTTGCCTCATTATTCCAACCATGCCAACAGCCTAAGGAAGATTTTACCCAATTCCTTGCCTGGGTTACTGAGGAATTGGAGAGAAAGGTCTTTCATGGAGAAACATTGATCAAGGACCTAGTATATGAAGGTTTCAATGCTGGTTATAAGGTAGCCATTTGTTTGGATCATTCTAAACCACTCAAGGACTGGATTATTGCTACTCAAGATGTTGGCACAAGAACATCCGAGATGGCATTGGCACAGGGTTTTGCCTCCACCTTGCAGACCAGGAAGGATCTCAGATGTTGGGAGTGTGGCCAGAGGGGCCACAAGCATTTGACATGCTCGCCTATGCCTGCAGCTCCAGACACACCCAGAAACGCTAATGAATGGCATTCCCTACAACCCCCATGGCAAAGGCATAGCTGAGAGAATGCATAAAACTTTAAAGGAACAGTTACAAAAACAATAGGGAAAACTATATACATCTCCCTCCACGACGTTGTGTGTAGAGCACTCTTTCCCATAAACTTTCTGTCAGTTTTGAAACAAGATTTGATAATTCCATTCCACAAATACTAGAGCCCTCTGACAGGGCATAATGAGGAGCTTTTGGTATGTTGATGCCACCTAACATGGTCAATGGAAAGGCCCAGAACCGTTGCTAACTATGGGCAGAGGTTTAACTTGTGTATTTCCAAAGACAGAGAGCCATGGCCAATATGGATGCTGGGTGTGGTGGCACACACCTTTAATCCTAGCATTTGGGAGGCAGAGGCAGGTGGATCTTTATGAGCTCAAGGCAAGCCTGGTCTACAGAGTGAGTTCTAGGACAGCTGGGGCTACAGGGAGACCCTGTCTCAAAAAGACCAAGAAAAAAAATAGAAATGAACACCAACAGAAAAATTGACCCATCTAATCATCAAGGAGAAACGGGACCTCAAAGTACTTAAGTCACAGGCATGAAGCTGCTATGGGGATTCGAATTTTTTTTTTGTCTTTTTGATACAGGGTCTCCCTGTAGCCCCAGTTGTCCTGGAACTCACTCTGTTAATTAAAATAATTGTTTATAAAGTGTCCTCATGAAACTTGCTTTCAGGCTACTAAACTCTGGTATGAAAAACCTTCCTAATTCCCCTCTAAATGGTAAGGTAAATTTGTGTGATAATATAGTGACTCCTTATCTGTAAAAAGCTAGCTGTTATGGTAATGATTTCTTATGGAGCCTGCCTAGCTGATTTCTTTTACTAACTAATGGGCATAAGAACTGTGAAAAGAATATTCTTTATCCCCCCCACACAGTGAAAATAAAAGAAAAAGTTGCTTAAAAAGATACAAAGCCAAACACGATCATAAAATCTTTAAAAGCTTTATGAAGATATGTTAGAATAGTGAACTATTCTAACAAGGAGTTGTTGGGTAAAGAGCACAACAATCCCACCCCCCCAAACAAAGACTATTTGCCTGCAAATGTTGGTTGCATGTAAAAAAGAGGCAGTCTTGGGCTGGAGAGATGGCCTAGCGGTTAAGAGCGCCGACCGCTCTTACAGAGGACCCGGGTTCGATCCCCAGCACCCACATGGCGGCCGAGAACCGTCTGAAACTCCAATTCCAGGAGAACTCCAGTTCCAGGGGAATCCGAGACCGTCTTCTGACCTCCGCGGCATTGCACGACACGGGTGCACAAACTTGCATGCAGACAGTACATTCATACACATACAGAAATAAATAAAATTAATAAAAAAAAGTTAAAAAAAAGAGGCAGTCTGACCCTACTGCTGAAGAAATGGCATTAGCATGAAAAGGATGTTTAGAAACCTTGCCTTCCAAGTGGACAGTTGGCCTTCATGATGCCAGAGACCATTATATAGACCACTAGAAAAAAATGATTTCCTTAGTCATAGCAAGATTCACCAGCTACACCTTACCTGCCTGGAGATTTGTGGAATCAGCTGCAACCTGATATTTGTGTACCCCAAAGTTAACTGGCTATTAGTCTACTCCTTGGGGGGATGGCACAGGACTGATATTATAAGTTTGTACCCTCTAGTTATTAAGAGATGGTATAGGCTGTAATAAAAACTTCTCATGTTAATTAATGCTAGTTAAGCCCATACCTCTCACTATTTATGCTTTATTTGTAGGATTAAGAAAGAAACCCCTGGATAAACTGGCAACCTGTGGAAAGGAAAGCCTGAACAGACATGAGAGTCCAAAGTGACATTTCAAAAGAAAACGTACTGTTTTATTTCTCACCCACTTTTCCCCCCTTCCTCAAAGCCTAGAGAAGCACTTGCAGAAGAGGGGGCACATCAAAATGTAATGTCTAAGGAGATGGGGGTAAATTGTGAAATCACAGCAATATGTACTGGACTCTTATTTGATCAACACGATTGTGCATACAAGCAACTCCAATTGGACAAGAGAATCCTGGGTTGTACAAAACTTGGGCAGAGATGCTTGCTAATTGGATTTGCATGCATTTTGCCTATGTGTATTGCCTATGTTTAATAATATGTTCAAGATATGGTTTATTTGGGGATTAATCAATCTTAGCCAATAAAAACAAAACAACACACACAAAATAACCCCAAACAAACCAAAAAACCCAACAACTCAGGTCTGCTTTTCCTACCTGTCTTCCCTCTCCCACACTATAAACATGTTTGAGCAGCTGGCTATTCAAAGCCCAGGCTCCTTTGTGATATTAACCTCTCCCATGATTTCACTTGCTTCTCAGACAAAATAAAATTAAAAGGGTGGGATGTAAGTGAATGCAGGCCACATGTGGCTGTCAACATTATCTTAATTTCCCACCTGCACATCCACATCTGACCCCACCCTGTGGATGAGAGCAGCACATGATCTATATAGCATGTGATAGAGGGGGAGAGCAGCATCATGTGATGCATACAGCACGTGATGCAGGGGGTGTGGGATTTGCCACTGGAAGATGACATCATTCTACTTATATAAGTATTTTGCTGCATACAATAAACCGATTCTTCATTACCTTTACTGTCTAACAAGATCCCTGGTCTGTTATTTCACACATGCAGCATTGTAAGTCCATCAGACTTGGTTGTTGGCTAGCAGGTGAGACTGGAGATCAGCACATCAGTCCAAAATTCAATCTTTCAGGTCATCAACCTCTCAGCTTGTGGAATAATTGAGTGATGAGAGGACAAAAGGGAGGGCAAGCAGCCCTCTGATCTAAATCTGTGGGGCAATCAGCCACCCAGATTTGTGTATGGAATAAGCATTTCCATAGTCAGCTGGTACCTTTGAAAAACACCAGTTTGCCAAGGAGAAACCATGGGCAATAGTCTTCCTTGGCAGATTCCAGTGGCACTCAAGAAGTTTTTTTTTTAATGTTCTTTTTATTGACATTTTGTATATTTCATACATAACTTCTTAGTCCAATTTGGATAAATTTCCCCCTCCCTGTCCTTCTCCCCATCCCAGTTTATACATTCTGCCATACATGTCTTGCATCTTTCTCTTAGTCTTTCCAATAACTTTTTCTTCACAGGCTTGTTTGGGACAGAATTTAACTGCATTAGTGAGTTTGTTGACCCAGTCCTTATGTTGTTGTTGTTCCCTCCCCTTTGTATTACTCCAAATTATGCCTATATAAACAGCACATATGTATCAAAATTATGACCTCTGGTAATAAAATGTATATGAATTCAAAAATATTTTTTGGGGTTCACATTTTTCCCTTTAATTTTATATTACTCTAGAATATGAATACATATCTTCTACCAATATATGGTAATTATAATGCCTGAATATAAGTGGTAGGTCAATTCTAGAGCCTGTTAAGAGATTCACACAATAACAGCACAGTTGCTTTCAGATACAAAGAAATTTAATAATAAAGTTGCTCAACTTGCCTGCCAACTAGGGATTTGGTGTTAGCATCCACAAATGAGGGAAACCATTTGCCTTTTTTTCTAAGTTTCAATAAAGTGGCAGTATACAAAATAAACCTAGAAAAATCAGTAGACTTTCTTTACACCAACAATAAGCAACTAGAGAAGGAATATAAGGAGAACTTCCCAATCACTATAGCCTCAAAAAAAAAAAACCAACCTGGGAATAAACCTAACCAAGGACACCAATGACCTCTACAACAAGTGTTTTAAATGTAAAAAATTATATATTTTGTAGTTATAGTATGAGAAAAATGAAAATTTGTTTCTTATTACATATAATATCCTTCAAATTACAAATTTTTTGGAACTGCTGAGGTACTTTATCCTTACTGTGGAGTTGTGTTTCTCTCCTGAGGACTTGGAAAGTCAGATAGTGACATTCATATCTAGTGTGTTTGTCACTCTATGTCCAAATTTCTTAATTTTATCTCATCTGGAAATGCTTATCATAAATCATAAAATATTTGTTTTTCCAACACTCCCCACATCATAAATAATCTGATTTCCTTTAAATTCTCAAAGGAGCTATCTCAATTATGTTACTTTTTCCTGCTACATTTAAAGTTAAAGCTACAGATAAAATTGTATATGCTTTTTATGTACAATGAAGCTGGTGTATATACATATGCATACTATGATGAATAAACCCATGTAATTATTAGACATATTACCTCACAGTTGTTGATTAAATATATATCATCTATTGGTCCTTTAATTACACGTGGCTGCAATCCATATGATGCCTTTCCCTCCTAGAATCAGGCTGGCAGCTTCCCAAGGCTATAAGCCTCCTGCTGCAGGAGACAGTTCCTAGGCTGTGCTTCTGGCAAGGGGGGCAGGACATGGGAAGTCACCTGACAAGAAGCGTAAGGCATGGACTCAAAGGGCCCGTCCAGGAGATAGACTCAGTTTTCTTCATGCCAGCAATGTGTTTATATACTAAAGGCTACTGTGCTCCGGGCAAGGAAGTCGGTTGGGGGCAGTAGGAAGGGAAGGGTGAGCCATTTTGCTCAATACCTTAAGGGAAGGGGCCAACTGGTTCTGGAACTGCAGAGATAGGCGAGGCAGGAAAACACTGCAATATGCTGACCTCATGGAGCTATAGATAACCCACAGAGACAACTTGATTGCTCAGAGAGATATCAGATAACTCTTGGAAGTTCTGGTACAGGGTCTGCAGTTCCTTGCCTCAAGCCAGACAAAGTTTCATTCCTACACACAGTTATCCTTGTTGAACCAAGAATGCTTTATTTTCATTTTTTCTCATTTTTAAAGAATAGAGTACAATATTATTAATGATAGTTACCACATTGTTCAATAACTCCTTTGAATTAATTTCACTTACTTGAACATAGGATTCTTTGAGCTACATCTCTATCATCCCCATTTCCACTGTCCCCTTGGTTCTTGATGGAAAACATTATGCTCTCTATTTTCATGTGATTAATGTTTTAGAATCCATGTATGAGTGAGCCCATGCTGTATTTATTTTTGTGGGTTTTTTTTCTTTTAATACAATGCCTGCTGGATGCATCCTTGGTGTCATAAAGGAATGGGAATCATTTAATTAATATTTGTTTCTATGAATATATATTTATTTATTCCTTATAATAGTAGATTTTACAGTCAAAAAAGCCTCCACATATAATATTTGAATGTTGCTGTCCTGAAATATCAGGCACTTTTTGGTAGAATACATCATTTGAATAACGTATTTAAAAATTCATTTTGAACATTTATTTATTTTATTTTATTTATTTATTTATTTATTTATTTATTTGGTCTTTTTGACACAGGGTCTCCCTGTAGCTCTGGCTGTCCTGGAACTCACTCTGTAGACCAGGCTGGCCTCGAACTCACAGAGATCTGCATGCCTCTGCCTCCCAAGCTAGGATTAAAGGCATGCACCACCATGCCGGCATTTATTTATTTCTGTATGTGTATCAATGTACTGTCTGCATGCAAGTTTGTGCACCCGTGTCGTGCATTGCCGCAAAGAAGGTGTCGGATTCCCCTGGAACTGGAGTTCTCCTGGAATTGGAGTTTCAGATGGTTCTCTGCCGCCATGTAGGTGCTGGGGATGGAACCTGGGTCCTCTGTAAGAGCAGTCGGCACTCTTAACCGCTAGGCCATTTCTCCAGCCCCTGAACATTTATTTATTTTAATGTGTATGAATGCACTGTCTGCATGCAGGTTTGTGCACACGTATCATGCAATGCTGCAGAGGTCAGAAGAGGGCATCGGATTCCCCTGGAACTGGAGTCAAAGATGGTTCTTAGCCTCCATGTGGGTGCTGGGGATCAAACCTGGGTCCTCTGCAAGAGCAGTCAGAGCTCTTAACTGCTAGGCCACCTCTCTAGCCCCCTGAACTTTTTTTTTTTTGAGACAGGGTCTCCCTATAGTCCCAGATGGCCTGGAACTCACTCTGTAGACCAGGCTAGCCTTGAACTCACAGATATCTGTGAGTTCTGCCTCCTGAGTGCTAGGATTAAAGGCGTACGCCACCACACCTGGCTTAAAGATGAGTGCTGTGACTCCAATCTGGGTCTTCTGTTAGAGCAGTTGGTGCTCTTAACTGCTGAGTCATCTCTCCACCCTGTACAAAAATAAACTCCAAGTGGATGAAAGATCTCAATGTGAAACCCAAAACCATGAAGGTGATAGAAGAAAAAGTTGGCAACAACCTTCAAGATATAGGCATAGGAAAAACTTTCTAAATCACACAGCAGCTGCACAGGAAATAAGGTCAACAGTCGACAAAGGGGGACCTCATCAAACTCAAAAGCTTCTGTGCAGTGAAAGAAGCAATCAAAGAAGTGAAGAGAAAACCCAAAGAGTGGGAGGAAATCTTCACCAGTGATACATCTGACAGAGCATTAACGTGAAGTATGTAAAAACTACTCAATAAACAAAGAAGAAAACAAAGGACCTACTCAAAAGATGGAGTAAAGAGCTGAACAGAAACTTCCCCAGTGAGGAATTAAGGATGGCTGAGAAACATCTTAAAAAAGTGTTCAATATCATTAACAATTAAGGAAATGTAAATTAAAACCACTCTCAGATATCATCTGATTCCAATAAGACTGGCTAAGATCAAGAAAACAAAAGACACCAAATGCTGGAGAGGTTGTGGGGAAAGGAGAGCACTCATCTACAGCTGGTGGGAATCTAAACTTGTACAACCATTATGGGAAGCAGTGTGGAGAACCCTTAAAAGACTCAAAATGAGCCTACCTCCTGACCAGTCATATCACTCCTGGGTATGTACCCAAAAGACTCATCCTACTGCAAATATACATGCATCTCCATGTTTATTGCAGCTCTCTTCACAATAGTAAAGATCTGGAACCAACCCAAATGCCCCTCAAAAGACGAGTGGATGACAAAAATGTGGCACATCTACACAATGGAATACTATTCAGTGGTAAAGAATGATGATATCGGGCTGGAGACATGGCTCAGCGGTTAAGAGCACCAACTGCTCTTGCAGAGGACCTGGGTTGGATCCCAGAACCCACATGGTGGCTAAGAACCATCTTTAACTCCAGTTCCAAGGGAATCTGACGTCCTCTTCTGACCTCTGCAGCATTGCACCAACTTACATGCAGACAGTACACTCAAACACATAAAAAATAATAAGTTAATTTAAAAAAGAATGATGACATCAGAAGATGCAAGACACGTATGGCAGAGTGCAGGGACTTGGGTGGGATGGGGGGCATGGAAAGGGAAACGACTCTAGATTCGATTGAGAAATTATGTATGACCTATGGAAAAAGTTTAATAATAATAATAAAAATGGAAAAAAAGATGACATCATGAACTTTGCAGGTAAATGGGTAGAACTAGAGTCATTATGCTAAGTAAAGTAACACAGTCCCAGAAAAACACATGGCAAATGGTTTCCCTCATTCGTGGATGCTAGCACCAAATCCTCAGTTGAAAGTCAAGCTGAATAACATTATTGTTACGTTTCTGTTTATCTGAAAGCAACTATGTTGTTATAACGTTAAAATGCAAATCTCTCAAAGGGCTCTAGAATCCACCCACCACTTATTTTCAGACTCTGTAATTACTGTGTATGGGTGGGAAGTATGTATCCATTTTTTAGAGTAATATAAAATTAATGGAGGAAAATGTGAATCCCTAAACATAAGAAACAAAATACTGAAAGATGCAGAACAGTTATGGCAGAATGCATGATCTGTGGTGGAGTGGGGGAAGGGAAAGGGGAATATGCCTAAATTGAACTGAAAAATGATGCCTGAAATACACAAAACATCAATAAAAGCATTTTAGAAAAAGAAAAGAAAAAAATTCATTTTTATAGACTAAATTTTCCCTGCTCTACTTTAAGAGATAAAAACTGAGGTATAACCAGTGTGAAACTATGATTTATTTTTATTATCAGTAATTGGTATCCATTTTAAACGAATACTTATTTTCTACAATCCCCAAATTGTAAAGAGTAATGTAATATAAACTTCTTAGCTGTAAAATATTGAGATAACCCTGATACCAATCTAGGATAAATGAAGAAACTCTTTAAATTTCAAAATTTCAAAAGTAAATATTTTGTTAAAGATGTAAATCTCCTTTAGAGGTTTTGTCTATCATTTTAGAAAATACTATAAAAATAACTGAGTCTTCAATGATGGAAAAAGATATCAATAAAAAATATTACAGTTAGTAGAAGCCTGTGTATATGCAGTAAAGATACAAGGATTTGTAGATAAAGACTTAAAATTATGGCTTAAATATTAAAAATTGAAAGTCATATGAATATAATTAGTAGAAAGATAAAACTCAACCAATTAGATATATTTCAAGCTATATTCAACCTATTAAAATAATCAAACACAGGGCTCATTGGTTAAAAGCACCGGCTGATCTTGCAGAGGACCTGGGTTTGATTCCCAGCATCCACACGGAGGCTAACCACAATTTTAACTCCACTTCCAGGGGAATCTGACATCCTCTTCTAACCTCCTTGGGCACTGTATGACATAGGTGTACTTATATACATATAGACAATACACACATACACATAAAATAAAATAATAAATAATATATTAAAAAATCAAGCAGATATTTTATAGTTGAAAATATACACAGAGCTAAACAACTAAAAAATGGCAGTTGAACAAGGCAGAACTACAGATGTCAATTTATTGACCTGTAGGCAGAAAATACTAATACTGAATGAGTAGGCACAGCACGTTGGCACACACCTTTAACCCCAGCAATGAAGAAGCGTGGGCAAGCATATCTCTGTGAGACTGAGGCTAGCCTGGTCTACGTATGGAGCTGCAGAATGCACTGTTCAAATGCATAAAAGTAAGACTAGTAAGATGGCTCAGCTGATCAGGTGCTTACCCTGCAATCATGAGAACTTAGGTTTGAGCCCTAGAATCCATCTAAAGCAATTTGGGAGTTGTGGCACAGGCTGGTAATCCTACTCATGGCTATGTAGTGACCTTGTCTCAAAATAAAGGTGGAATGACTTGAGGAATGACATATGTTATTTTCTTCTGGCCTCCACATATTGCTTTCCATAATACCACATTGAAACTGACTATTCACTGATAGAAGATATAAAAAAGATAGAGAAAAAGGAAATGGTGTTTCTAGAAGACAACTATGAGCTTAGATTTCTAGACTCAAACATGTTTTTCTCAAAATATGTCTAAAATGAAATTCAATATAAATAAAAGTGGATAATTTGTCACCAGCAGATCTCTAATAAACACACAGCTGAAAGGAGAGAGAAAATGATCCCAGGTGGAAATATAACATTATTAATGAATATCAATAAAATGCATTATAAAATCTAAAATGTTATATCTGAAATTAAAACTAATATTTTCTAGGTTATATTTTACATGAAGGTGAAACTATAATACTACAAAGGCAAGAGAAGGTAATATAATTTATTGTTCTATGTTCTGAAGAAGCATTATGAAAGTAAAAACAAATGAATATTTATTAGAGTATGCATCACAGATGTAATATCTATCATGAGAAATACAGAAAAATAAAAGTATAAACAAAGCAAATTATTTCAGACTTATAGAAGAGTAAATAAAATATTAGACTTTATTAATAAGATGCTTACAGAAACAAAGGAAATGTAAAGCCTTTGTCTGAAATAAAAGAGAAGATATAAACTAAACTGTAGTTTTATTTTCTGTAAATTTCTTAAATATTCTAAGTGAAGAAGATTTTTACTGGAATATAAAGTAGAACTATATTCTTATAAGAAAAACTTTTTTAAAATAAGTACATAGCAAGGTTAAATGTAAATAACTAGAAAATAATTATATCATGCAAATTATCAAAAGAAATGAGCCCAGCTTTACAATGAGACAAAAACACATAATATTTTCTAGACGTAGGAAAAGACACTTCAAGAAAACAATGGATCTGACCTAAGGAGATGAAACCATAGTCTTAAAAATGTGGGCAGTTAAAAATATAGCCTTAAAATGTTCTAAGCAGCAACTGACAAATTTCACAAAGTGAAGTAACCCAGTCTCATCTCATATTAGGACATGCTGAAGCACCTTTGTTGAATAACACAGACAAAATAAGCATATGGAGGACTAGGAAACAGACTCAATGTAACATACACATATGTATGTTCATTTGCATGTATATATTTATATATACAACTGATTGTTAGGACATATAAACTTTGTTAACTCATGTTTGAAACATTTACCAACATTTTCCATTTGCAGTACAAAGCCCCAGCAAATCTGAAATGTTTGAGAGGGTACAAATTATGGTCTAGTACCATGATGGTATTAAACTAGAATAAACAGCGAATAGCTATAAAACCTGGCTGCAAAGCATGCAATAAACTTGTAAATCACTCATAAATCAAAGGAGAGCTTAAAGCCAAAACTATAAACTATTTGAACTGAATATGAATGATGATTCATCGTGTAAAAACTCATGAAATGTAGATAAAATAGAGACCTGAGGTTAAATTATAGCCTTAGAGTTAGAAAAGCAATCACTTCAAATGCTAGGAAACGTAAAGAAATGAAATAATAAATGTAAGTGCATAATAAAAATCAGGTATGAAATAAAATTAAAGTAGGTTAATCTAGGTCTTTGAAAAGATTCATCAAATTGGTATATTCTAGCAAGGTTTAGATTAAGAAAAAGGCATAAAAACCATAATTACTAATATTAAAATTAAGTATTTAGCTCAATTGTCATAAGTCCTGTGTCTGAAGTATGTCCTCTCTTCTTCAACGGAGTCTTACTATCAAGTTCTTGGAGGAAATCAAGGTCTGTGGCAATAGCCTGTGCTCTTTTGGGAGTACCCTTGTATTACTCAAGGGGAGGTTGGCACTGTGGACTTTTTGATTTGTATGTTTGTTTGTTTGTTTGCTTGCTTGCTTGTTTGCTGTTGTAATATATCCTTCAGCATTCACAAACAAGCTTTTGAATTAACAAATTTTCCTCTGTTTTTTTCCCCACTCTCTAATCAATATTTCTCTCTCCTCTCTCCCTCTGTATATCCCTTCCCATTCACTCACTAGCTTCTTGCTTGATAACACCTGTCTCCTATCACTCTCTTCTGTCAAGCTCCTTATCCCAATGGGTTCTTGCCATTTTCCTAGCTCCTGTGATTACATCAGGTTATATACTCTCATCCAAGGCTTTGGAGCTAAGATCCACAAAGGAGAGGGAACATTCAGAACTGATCTGGAAGTCTCCTCTTTGAAAATTAGCTCCTGTAGTTTCAGAAATCACTATGTAAATTGCTGAAGGACAAAAACATTCAATGATCCCAACTAGCTATTATCAAGTATATGAATCACAACAATAACTGGTCCAGCAAATAATCTGCACTGGTACAATAGTGACATTTTTATTTAGGGGGAGGTGATTAACATCTATGTAATTAGAGTTAAGGCCCACTCAGTGGGAAGGAACTCATGAATAATACTAAACAGCCAAATACGTGTGGCTGGAGAGGTTGTAGATCTTAGAGGAAAACCAAATTTTGTCCTATCCCTAGATCAATGTAATTTCTGACTATATTCTAAACATATACTCTTATTTTTACAGAGAATTCATCATTCATCAAGGGAGCTTCTTTTTTACAACAGATGGAAACTATTACAAAGTTTCACAACTGTACAAACAGTCTGGGAGGTGCCTAGCCCTCGGTGACATATCTACCATAAAACCTCTATACACAAGGCTTAGGGAACATAGCATAGAACAGGAAGCAGAAAAAATATTAATGTACCTCTCAACTCACACCAACAAAGCTTCCTCGTGGCACAGATCATGGTTAGAACTGTCCAAAATGAAGATAATAAGGCTGCAGAGTGCTTATCTCTATATAGGACACCTATACCAAACCTTGGCCACTCAAGGCTCAAGAACCATTGCATAAGAGGGGATGGAAAGATTGTAGGAGACAGAGTTGGTTGATGACCACAAGGAAACAGATTTCCCAGCACCCACATGGCAGCTAACAACCATGTAAAATTCTAGTTCTAGGGTATGTGACACCCTCTTCTGGCCTCTGTGGCTCACTGCACACACATGGTACCCTTACATACATGCAGGCAATATATACTCATATAGTAAATATATTTTAAAAAATTGAGAATTCTGCCAGGTGTGGTGGTGTATGCTTTTAATCTCAGCAGTCGGGAGGCAGAGGCAGGTGGATCTCTGTGAATTCAAGGCCAGTCTGGCTTACATAGTGAGTTCCATGACAGCCTGGGGCTACAGGGGAAGCTACTCTTGTGAACTTCCAGCAATGGTATGTCATTCAGTTATAAACATATATATATATATATATATATATAATGTTATTAAGTATTTTCCCATATTCCCAGGACTAAATGCATTGCTTTCAATCATTTTGAGATAGCATCCAGCATCCATCTGCCATAATCTCCTGCAGAAATCTGAGCAAGATCCTGGCCTTTGTAACTTCAAACTAAGGTCTGACAAAAATCCAGGCTGGATGTGGTGGCCTCCTTGCACCATGTAATTCCAGAACTCAGGAAGCTGAGTCTTAAGGATCAGGAGTTCATATTCATGCTTAGAAACACAGCATGTTCAAGACTAGCCTCAATTACAGGAAATGCTGTCAGAGTTTAATAAACAAACACAAATCAATAAGTACAATCAAAAGAGTGGTAAAGCTATGGTGTGGGGATGTTAGGACAGTTACTCTTATGAACTTGGGCATAAGGAATTATTTGGAGACTTCAAGATTATGTACTGAATATTCTTGTATTTTTTAAATTATTATTATTTGTTTATTTTTAAGGGATTCTACAATATAAGAACACAGTTGTTTTCAAAGATAACATTGTGTTGCTCAGTTTGCCATACAGTTAGGTAATTGGTGCATTTTGCAAGTATCTATGTCCAAATTTTGAACAACCCAAGGTTCCCATAGTCCAGTGGAGAAGCTTGTATGCACAGGCATGTTGATCAATTAGGAGTCCAGACTATATTGCTGTAGTCTCATGATTCACCCCTATCTCTCCACAGCCCTTACATCTACCATGCCTCCTCTTCTGCAATTTCTATCCTTGGCTTTGGAAGGGCGCACAGTGGGTGAGGAAGAAAACAGTCTACTTTCTTTGGAGTTGTCATTTTGGCTCTAGTCTGTTCAGGTTGTTCCTTCATGGGATACAGCTTTTCCAGTGATACCTTTTAGTCATACAAAAAAGCACATGCTTTGTGTGTACAGGCATTTAAGCAGTACTAATCATTATATCAAGCTAAGCTGTGAGCATAGACACGATGCTTGGATGGTATGCTAATCCACAAACTGTGGTTTGTCTATAAAGATGACAATTTCTTATTGTGGCTCATAACATCTCCTAACCACTAAGAGGACATAAGCTTGTGGCATCCACTGTGAGTTATTCCTCCAAGGAGAGAGCTAATAGCCAATTAGATTTGGGATATATATAGACACTTGGCTGCCACTGTTGCACTGTATCTCCAGGCGTGAGGTGTAGCTTGATACTGACAGAGGAGTCTTGCTTGTCTCACGAGAGACCATATTTTGCTGTATTGCTTTAGTGGCCTTTGTAATACTCTCTGGTGTTTCAGAGGCCAGTTGTACGCTAGCAAGTGACTGTCTCATAACATTTTTTTCATGCTCACACCAGGTCTTCGAAAACGGGACTTACTGCCCTTTCTCCTTGCATATATCCCACTTAAGGCAAAAGCCTTTATAATTTGGGGGGGTTTGAATCCCCTAGCCAACATCTCCTAGGAAGAATAATTCATTGCTGATGTCAGAGCTTTCTTGAGTAAATATTTGCTTAATTACACAGATTATAAACACTTTACTATTGAATTTGGCTCTAGATAGAGAATTATCCTTTCACAGTTCCTATGCCTATCAGTCAATTAAAAAAGGGTAGTTATACCTGTTTTATAGGAAATTACCACTATAACAATTGGCTCTAATTTACAGTTAGGGAATGATTTCATTACAATCATGTTTTTCTTTTTCCTGAATATTCTTGTATTTATCTATAATCAAACTCATAAATAAGTGAATTGATTAAGTTTAATTTCAAGTAAATGCAAATAATTTTAGTTATATTTATTTTAGCTTCAAACAGAAAAGGCTAATTGTCTCATGATATGAAAATACTAAATACCTGGAAATGTATCTGATGAAAATATTCAAGAAATGTACATTTAATATTTGCTTGAGGGAATGTCTGTGAATAATTTAAACCTACTTTAAAAGGTAGTTGGCTATAGGGACTGGAGGAATTGCTTCATGATTAAGGGCACATACTGCTCTTGCAGAGAACCAGAGTTCAGACCCCAGCACCCATGTAGGGTGGCTAACAACTGCTGTAATTCCAGATCTAATGGACCTTACATCCTCTTCTTGTCTCTAAGGGTACCTGTGCTCACATATACACCCACACCCACACATACATATAATTTTAAAAATATTAGACTCAATCATTTTAAAAGAGGGATTATATGTCATTGGATTGGAACACATATTTTTCACTCTACTATAAATTAATATAAATTCAGTAAAGCATCTTTCATGATAAAATTGACAAGCTGATTCTAAAAGTTAAATACAAATGGAAAGCACTGAAAGTAAAAATGGAAAGTAATAATTAAAAAAATCATTACAACTTAGGTAATCATGTCTAAAAACATACATTCAAGATTTAATAAGCAAGAAAGCATGTGGTGTATACTTGATGGGATTTTAGACTTTCTATAATCAGGCATGTGCACATTTAGTTTCTTTTTTTAGGGCAAAATTACCTTTTATATTCAGGTAGTGTGTGTGTGTTTGGGGTTCAAGAGATTGCTGCTCACTTAGGAGCACTGGCTGCTCTTGCAGAGGACAAAGGTTGGATCTTCAGCACTCACATGTCAACTAACAGTTATGAGTAATTCCATTTTCAGGCAAAATGACCCCCATCTTCTGGTCTCCATGGGCATTACACTCAGGTGGTTTACTTACACACATGCAAGCAGAACACTCATAGACAGAAAATAAAATAAATTTGTGTTAGTATGTTAACTGGTATCTATGTAGGATCATATCCACATTTATAATTCACATAGACACAAATTAGACACAAATTAATTGCTAATAGATTATTCATATAAATATAACTGGTAAAACAAAATGCTTTAGAGGAAAACAGATTGCCTTTTTGGTTTTAGGTAAGGAAAGATTTCTATTTCTTTAAAACACAAATATTTCAGGGACAACAGAAGGGATAAATTGTACAACATTATAATTAATAACTTCTGTTTTTAAGGACAATTATAAGAATTTTTAAATGACCTATATATTGGGAGAAAACAGTATCAGTAGAATATTTGACATATCTTGTTACAATATTTTAACAAATAAAACAAAATCATAACCTACACACAAATGGGCATAAAGTATTAATAGATTGTTTATAAAATGGTTATCTACATGAAGATTATAGTTCTAATTATAATAGTCATTAGGAGAAAGAAAATTAAAATGGGGAAAGATTTGTGAAAACATTAAATAATGAAGAGGACTTTTAGCAGCTGGAATTCCCTACCCTGCTATGAAAGTATAATCTGGTAGTACCACTTTAGAAAACGATATGGACCTCCTACTAAATTTTAATATGCTTTTATTATGGTTCAGGTATTTATCCATGAATATACCTCATAGTAATGGACACATAGAATTCTTCCAAAATATGAACTGCAATGTTGCATCATCACCACTGATGTAAAAATCAGATTGATTCAAAAGCCCATATGGATGTGGATTTTTACACTTATATGCATGTCACTTCAAAGCTCTAAACCCTTTCCTCCAAAAGAGAAAAAAAAATATTTTCTGGTTTATGGTTGTTAGTTGCTCTCACTTGCTTTCCATGTCATTTAAGAGAAAGCAATTTTATCATCTTATTTTGTAGAGAAGATAAGATTAAGTTCTAAAGAGCCTGAAAAGTATCATATTTCATCTTTAGTAAATTCTTCACTAATGGAAAATTAACTTGAATTTGAAATACAAAACTATCTAAAGGAAGTTTTCAAAATCAGTGAAATAGATTTTTTTTGACTTTAGTTTCAGGAGCTCAGATGCCTCTTCAGGTCTCTGTGGGCACCTGCATGCATGTGGTGCACATATACACGGGTACAGACACATGTACACACACACACACACATGCACACACACATGTCCACTAAAATAACCTTAATAAAGAAAATATCTCTGTTAGCTTAATTTAGTCATCCTGTATGATTTAAAATTAAATTAGGTTTTACGTAATGACAAACATAGATACATTTTACTAGATTATTTAATTTCCTCAATTTTCAAAAAAGTTCTATATATCAGAATTACAAAATGCAACAAAACTTCACAGTTAAACAGTTGTATAATTGACCCCCAAATCAAGAAGTGCATCGTTACTAATGTCTTTGTCACCTTCCCCCTGCTTTGTGTGTGTGTGTGTGTGTGTGTGTGTGTGTGATACCATCATTTCAAACAAGATATGCTAGCTTTATATGTTACTGAAATTTATATAAGTGGGCACACTATTCATTTGTTTCTGACCTTTATTCAGTATTGTGTATGTGAGCTTCAACCATGTAGCTGGAAATATCTGAAAAATATACTTTTCTACTATTTATTTTTGCATTTGAAGGATACTGTAGTTTAGTTATGATCTAATGTTAAATTATCTCTTCATCTTGGTATGTGTTTCATAACAATGTTTTTATACAAGTATATAACGTTTCATGTGCTTTAAGCATAACCTTCCTGTAGTTATCCCTCTCTATATCTTTCTTCCCATTAATCACTTCTAATTTCATGTGACTTATTACATACATGATTGGTTGTAGTATGTAAAGAAATCAAGCTGGAGCTGATCAGGAAACTTCCTCCCTGGTGTCTATGCAGGTGGTTTGCTGGAAAAAAACAAAACAACATCAGCAACAAAAACTGCCAATGGTTGTACTCAGTACTGGACCCTGAATGTTAGAATCCTGACTTGTCAGGCAAGATGTACCAATTGGGGCCATGGTGGCATGTCTGATATGGGGTAACCAAGTGCTTTCTGATTGGCTTTGAGGCCTGTTCCACAGAAGAGAATTCTGGTGCTGTAAACTAGATCAAGAATGGAGAGGTCATTGGCCCTGGGGTTTTTCTACTGTTGTTTCTACGTTGTTTTTCAGGATGGTGATGATGACAAACTGCCTTCTCAACAGTTGTATCTATACCACGGACAAGTGCTGCTCTCAACTTTGATCACATAGTCTTTTTTTGTACTCAATACAGAGACACAAACTGGCCAAAATGCTGAGACAAAGTGACTGCTGAATGCTTAGTCATGAATGGGACATCTATATTAAAACTCACCTCCAAAAGGGACAGAAAAATTATAAGAGGAGGAAGATGGGATGGAGTACCATGAAAGGTTGTCTTCCAGACATGACACTGCCATGGCACTTATAAACTCATGCAGGTATAGTTACCTGCACAACATCAAATTAGTCAACAGTCAACATTCAAACATGAAAGGGGAAGGGATCATGATCTGCGGAAGTCCCACCCACTGTGGAGAAGCTATTGGCAGTTGATGGTTGCCTGGGAAGGGAGAGTCCATTTGCTTCAGGGGTGTGACTCCTGGTAGGTGCCCATGCTCCAGGAGCTGTTTCTAGACTGGTGCAACTACCTATGGGGAGCATTACATAGACTCTGTGAGCTATAAAAAATAAAATGAAAAGAAGAAGACATGGAAGTGGGAGGGGTCTATTTGGGATGTTCCTGGGTTGAGTGGGAAGAGGGGGTGGAGTATCAATAGGATGAAGACACACTATCTAATTTACGAAAATTTCAAAGAAGTGATTATATATTCTAAGTAGCCTGTTTGGGCAAAATTCGGGAAATCAATTTTTATTAACTAAATTCTGTGAAATAAAACCAGGTTATTTCTTTCTAGTCATACATAATTTGATCTTGTAGCACAGGCAGATTTGAGATTAGTCCCTTGATGTGGAAGCACCTGGTAATAGAATTTCAAGGAATAGCCTGTGATCAAGAAGACTGAACCCAGAGGACATCAGAAAATGTGCTTTTTTACCCAGACAACATTCCCTACTTTGGAAAACTTTATAAAGAATACATAAAATGAAACTGTGTGTGGTTTTTATACGGTTTCAGTCAGCATGGGGTAATGTCTGAAATGCGCTCCTGGACTCACTTCACTGATAACTTTATTGGCTTCAGAAATCACCTGTTAGCAAATGGCAGCTGTACTCAAGACAGCACCTAGATACTTAAACTTCAAGGAACTATAGGTAGGATTCTCTTCTTAAGTAAAATGAAAGAGAAAACCCTAAGAGTTCAAGTTAGGAGAGCTAGAGTATTTGAGTAAGTATAGACAAACACTCAAGTATATGTTCCCTAAAGGTAAAAGAAAAAAAATATACATCAACACTCATAAATTCATTTAAGTTAGTATTAATTCAATATTTGTTGATAAACTTAAATGCATCTGTGCTGGATATGGATAGCTTTAGTGTCAACTTGACACACCCGGGTGGAGGGGAATTTCCTCCACTGGACTGGCCTAAGGCCATGTCTTTAAGGCATTGGGTTCAGCCAATTGTGGGTCTTGTGAGGCTGAGCATGGGCCAGGAGAGCAAGCAAGTAAACAGTGTTCCTCAATGACTTGTACTTCAGCTCCTTCCTCCAGGTTCCTACCTTGAGTTCCTACCCTAGGCTCCCTCAGTGATGAACTGTGACCTGGGACATGTAAGAAAATCCTTTCTTCCCCCAGGTTGGTATTGTTCAGAGTATTTTGTCACAGCATTCAAAGTAAACTACAACAGCATCCCAGTTCCAACTTCAGGATCTTTGTATCTGCAACCCTCATCATCAGAATTTTCATTTTGAGATTGACTTGATGAGCATTTCTGAAGCTATTTCTCCTCATAATCCTCTTACAGCTGAGATTCAAAGATGATGTCCAAAGCACAGAGCTCTTTAAATTTTAGGGAAAGAAGAAAAGTGTAAAGGAAAGTTTGTTCATTTACAAGTGCCTTGTAAAGCAACACATTCAGCAAGTGCCCATCTGTAGAGAGCAGGCCTGGCCCAGGAGTGCCTATCACCACGCTGCTTGCAGAGGAGCTTAGCAGGTTACATTTTATTTTAGAGATCTGGAGTTCTTATTCACTGTTACTGTCTCCTGTGGGCTTTTCTGCCTTTTGCTTCTTCTAAGCATGACACTGATATCAGCTGAATTTCATTCCGATGCTCTTCATGGTTTGGAAAGCTTTGTTTATTCCCCCCTGGCTCCAAGGATTGAATTTAAATGCTGGTGCAGCGTCTTGTTGCTCTGGGATACGTTCCATCTGTGCCACAGAGAACCAGCTTCGCAAGCGTGTGGTATACACAACCTAAGGGTTGGTAGCCCTGGAACTGGCTGGTGTGAAGAGAGGTTCGCCTCAGCCCTTGTTGCAAACATGTTAATTCAGGCTTAGTTATGCTAAACCTCGAAGGCTTGCCCTTTAAAAATTTAAATGGACTGAACATAAATTATATGGAGTTCTTTCCTAAGCTTTGCCACAGCTATGAGAAAAGCTAAGAACATCAGGAAAGCTCAGTCTGAAAAACTGCCCTTGGCCCTGGAAAGGTAGAACCTTTGTTTACATGTGTTTGATTCTTTGGTGTGTCAAATTGTAGTCATGGTGAAGGGCCATCTTCTGAATAATATTTCAGAGCTCTGAAGGCTCCTGTCTTTTGAAAAGGATGTATCAGAAAACTGGCTTGCCAACTTCATTCACAAAAATGTTGCTGGTCCAAATTTATATTTAAAAGAAATCCAGACATTGGTAGGTTTGAATACTCATTGCTAGGATTTCCCCAGGGTTTGGTTGGCTGCTAATAAATTAACATATTATACTGAACTATCTAAAATCAATCACTCTTCAATGACTTTTGATTTGCAAAAATGGCATTTTTTCATGAATTAGCCTAATAGCTCTGATTTATTTTTAAATTGTATGTGTGTGCCCATGAATGCAACATTAGATCACCTTGCGTTGTAGTTATAGGCTGTTGTGGGCCTCCCTCATGGGTGATGGGAACTGAATCTGGGTTCCCTAGAAGAGCAGTATGTGCTCTCAACTGCTGATCCATCTCTCTCTAGCCCATTTTATTAATTAAAAAGGTACATTTTGTGTTGTAGATATGTTTGGTGGGTGGTGCAGCTGTCCCATAGCCTGCATGTGGAATGGAAGTCAGAGGGCAGTTTAGGGAAATCAGTTCTTTCTTTCAAGGATGTGGGTCCTGGGGATCAAATTCAGGTCTCCTGCATCCATGGTGAGTTTTGTCTGGCTTAGGCTTGTGCAAGTCCTGTGCAGGCTCTGGTGAGAGTTGAGAGATGTAGGTATAAAAACAAGACATTAAGAGTTTGTTTAATGCTGTGTCCATTTGTCAGGATAATTGTAGTCGGTGTTCCTCTATGAGCTTTGACCCTGTTGCTAAAATTTCTTCTGGGAGGCATGCCTTCATGCAGTATCTTGTTTCCCCTTCCTGAGGTCTCAAAAGCAAAGTGAGACCCAGATTCCCCAAAACAACAATTAGGAAAATTCTAGTGAGTTTCATTGGGCTTGCTTACAGAGCCAATGGGTGAGGGGTTACTTAGGTAGGGGCTCCTCCTCCCTCATGGCCATTCAGGAAAGTTCCTTTCCCAGGATGGACACTGCAACCTCTGCCTAAGATGTCAGGGTGTGGGAGAGACCTGCCTCCTGGGATTCTCTGTTTACAAACTCTTAGCCCCTCCCGCTCATAGACTCAAGGCCAACTGTATGGTTGGTAGGGGTAGTTGTCTCTTCTGGCTCCTCATTTTTCTTCAGAAGGCCAGCACTTATAATCCTGGGCAGGCACGTCCCCGCAAGTGTGGGAAGGGATTTCATGTCCAAGGTCAGTTTTGTCAGAGGAACATCCATGCTACAGACCTGTCTAGCCACAAGTTCTTGGCCCTGATATGGGCTCTGTATTTTGAAGCAGGCCTTAAATTAAATCATGAAGTGGTTAGCTCCTCCCATAACACTCCTGCCACTATTGTACTGGGCCATATTTTGCCAGACAGTGGTTACTGCCACTTGAAAAATTCATAGCTGACTAAGGTTGATGACTGCTTTTCTGTTCTGATAGAATACCACCTTTTAGTACTAGGAAACCTATGCAATAGATGAAGCTTTGAAACCAGAACCAGCTTGATTTCTCCATTTTGATCTAGGAATCACATATATAGTGTATTCTAGTTACTTTCTATTGCTCTGATGAGACACTTTGTGAGGAAAGGATCAAGGGAAACCAAGGCAGGAACTCAAGACAGGAATGTGGAGCACAGACCATGGAGGAACACTGCTTACTAACTTGTTCCCCTGGCCTGTGCTCAGCCTGCTTTCTTATACAATACAGGACCACCTGCACTTGGGTCACACTGCCTACAATAAGCTGGGCATTCCCACATCACTCAACAATAAGGGACACACCCTACAAGCATGGTTTCAGGACAGTCCAATGGAGAAAATTCCTCACTTGAGGTTTCCTATAGCCAGCTGTGTCAAGGTGAAAACTGCATGCTATGTAGCATGTAGTGTCTTCAGCAGTAGTGTTTTCCTGACATACTCTGGGGTGATATAAATGGGGAGAGGAGACTAATGGGATGGAAGGGATAAATGGGCTAGGAAATGGGATGATAGGGTCTAGGAGTAGTAGGGAGAGGGATAAGTAGCATTAAAGGCCTTTAAAAAGTCATATGGGAAACTACTGTAGAAGTTTCTTAAAATACATGCATCTACATATACAAAAATTGTTTAATCTTGTGGTTCCAGCTAACCTAGAACTTGCTATATAGACCAGACTGGCATTGAAATCCCTCTGCCTTTGCCTCCCAGATGCTGGGACTGAAGGCATACACCACCCCTTAGCTTCCAGTTTCAAATTTTAAAACCACTATAATAAGTTCATTTTGGTGTCTTAGGTACTATAATCACCAAATTATCAGTTAGGCTGAACATAAACCTTGAGAATACTGGATCATTTTTTAATTTCCCTTAAATCTTAGATCTTTTACCCATATTTACTCATTTCTCTTTTTTTCATGTTTACCAAAGCCAACATCCTAAGGGTTTAGAAGTCTTCACTTTCTAGTTTCTTGCTTTCATGAAATGTCATTTTGTTATATCTATTTAAATGGCAGTTTATAATGAATAGGAAGATACAATCTTTAAACTTTTCTTGGACAGAGCCTTGATGAATACAACCTTCCTTCTCCATAGAGCTCAGGAGGCAGCCTAAGCCTGTTCCTACCAAGATCTACATTACTTCCCTGTCAAGAGATTCCAGTGGGTCAGAAAGACCTTTCTCATCCTAATTGTGTAGCCTTGGACATGATAAGAAATCTTTCTGAGCATCTTTTTTATTATTGGTACATCAAAATAAATACATCCATCTCATAAGAACAATGTAAGAATTAAATATGAAGTAAATTAGCACTGGGGATTGCAAATTGTAATTTGTACACAGCATGCATCCCTTTTTTTTTCATTCTGCTATTTTCTTTATGGAATATTACAAGGAGAGGTTCATGGGGCTCTGGACTTTAGCTCCTTTGTTTTGTCACAATTAATAGGTTATATTAAAGATAGAAACTATAGTAATTTTTAACTTCCACACTTGTTTAACAAAAAGGTTCATTCCCCTGGTAGTATCCTTGTGTTCTGGGATGATAACTTCTACCTGTATCATTTTCCAGGGACTTCTTGGAGAAAAGCAATGAAGTAGGTTTGGACATAAGGAATAGGAAATTTCCAACCTCATTATAAAACCACAAGTTCCTGTGACTGGAGAGATGGCTCAGCAGTTAAGAGCACTGGATCTCTTGCAGAAGACCAGGGTTTGGGATCCCAGCACCTACAGGGTGGCTAACAGCCATCTATAACTCCAGTTCACACATAAAATAAAAGTAACAAAGTATTCTTAGAAACACCAGTTCACAATTCACATATTGTGTATACTCCATATATGAAAGCACTTTTTCTATGTTATACAGTAACTGAAACAATTGTTACACTCTTAGCATTCCTAAAATGATAATGTTGGTTGAACTCAAGTGCAAATTCACATGTGTATATTTTGGGATGTGACCAGTTTACTCATTTGATTATCTTTCTTGTGAGTTATGAAAAAGAAATATGACTTTGATTATAGAATGGGTAAGATGTGAAAGAAGTTTGGGTTGCTTAATTTACCATTTAGAATACCTGTGCAGAGCCCAGCACTGTGCTGACAGCGCACACTTTCTCTTGTGGTTTCATACACTGATGTGCCTTTACATGTGCTTCTTTATTCCATCACTGCACACAGATCTCTAAGGGACCCTGCTAGCTTTCTGCAAAGTCTTTGCTGAGAAAGAGATCTCCCTGTGCTGTGTCTCTAGGGAAGAGTGGTGTGATGGCTGACAATTGACTTTGCTGAAATATAGCTGAAGATCTGAGTGAACAGCCACCGAAGAATGGGTCCTTCTTCATTCTAATGAAGTTATTCAGTTGCATAACATTACCTCAACAGTCAGTAGTGTTTAGAGAAAATTCTGTATCCTTTGGCAATACAAGCTGAATTATGAAGAGCATCAGAGTACAAAGTGTAGGAACATAAATACTAAAATCTCCAAAATTAATTGCTCAAGCCTTGCTATTTTCTTCCTGTAGTGCTTGTTTTGTCAGTGCTGAAAGGAGCTGAGGAAAAGAGAACTTTCATTTCAAGGCTTGAGAATACAACTTTACACTTGTTAACTGAAACATTTCCAGAGACCATGTCACTGTAATACAGTGAAGGGACTGTTCTATACTTGCACAAATAATTTTACTTGCTTTTAATTTTCCTCACAATGATACACTATCATGTATCCTCCACCAAGTGAACTTTGGAATAGTATTAATGTTTCCAACTACTCTTTTCCTAGAAAACAGCAGTTGTATCACTGAAGTACTATTGAAGATTTGTATTATAGGATTCTGTCATGTAGGCTCCATGGAGCTGTTGAATGAGAGTGTGGCCCCTACCTCTCACCTGAATAACTCAAGAACATTCATTTCCGTTTGATGCAGTCATTTTATTAACATGGTCAATTAAAATACAATTATCTACAAATATTTTGTTGGGTTTTTATGCTTTTAATATAATAGATATTAATCAAACTTGGACCACATCTCCCATCTGTACCCCCTATCTCCCCACACATAAGATTTCATGCATTCTGTCATCTATGTTAAGTCCTATCCAGTCAAACATTTTGTACCCAGATTCCTCTCTGTTCAAGTTCATCCCCTGGAGTCTTGTCAAACTATCAACCTATCTAGATCACTCCCATAAAGATGATCAACTCTCCCTCACCCCACAGTAATTGGTTGCAAATTTCCTCAGCTGAGGTTTAGGCCCATTACTCATTTCCTCAGTCTGATTGAGTCAGCATGGGTCTTGTGCATGCTGTCACCATTGCTTCAGTTTCATACATGTAAGTTCCCAGAGGCCTGGAAGCCTCTTTCCTTATGTTCATGCACCAAGCCTGACTCTTACAATCATTCTGCTTCCTCTTCAGCAGTGTCCCCTGCGTCATGGGTTAATGAGGTTCAGTATGGGAGTCCTATGCAGAGACATGCATTCTGCAGTTTCTTATTCTCTACAACGTGGCCAGTTGTGACCTTCTCTGTACATTGCACTCTGGTTTATGAGGAAGCTTTGCTGATGAAAGTTGAGGGATGTGTTAGTATTCTTTCTACACCATGCTCTTCTATGTTCCATTAGCCTTAGGTGGAGAAGTTTCACTCTAGATGTCACTTAAAGCTGGGCATCTCTCAGACATAAATTTTCTCTCTTTGAGAAACTGTGGAACTCAATAATAGCCTGATCTGTTACTAAAAGAAACTTCTTTTGATAAGTGGCATATTGTATACTTGCCTGTAAATATAATGGTCCATTTTTAGCATACAGTAAGAAATTTCATTTGTCTAGTGATACCTGAGAGAGAACGTTTTCTCTAGCATCTATGACCTCTCCAGTCATCAGTGCCACTCATGAATTCCCTCCCATGAAGAGGCTTTATGTCCTGTGAGATAGCTATTGATTATGCCCCACATAAAAATGCTACTACTGTACCACAAGAGAGTTGGCTGTGAGAGTCATTGTGCTTATTAGGCTTTACAGGCGGGCTGGACCATTGATTGACTTTTCTCCCTTGGAGCCATGCATAGTATCCTCCAGAACCATGAGAGCTGGTCTTCAGGGAGATGGCTTCCAGGTCAGTTCCAGCTCCATTGCTCCCAGTTCTGTGTCCAAAGAATTTCTGCTCTTCAGCAATAGGGTCTTACCTTCAAGTTCTGGGATGTAATCAAGCTTTTTGGCAATGGCCTGTTATTTGGATAGTCTCTTGAACTAACCTGCCCAACAAATTGAATGGAGACTTCTTTCTGGCTCTATGTTTCTTCTTATATAGCCTTCTGGTATAAACATTTACTCATGTTCAGATATTGTATTTGTACTTTTCGGGGGGGATGAGTTAACGCATTTCCTTCTGGCTTTTCACACCATCTAAGCTTTATCTCTCCTCTCTCTCCCTCTCCCTATTTAACCTTCCTCCACCCCCCCACTTTAAGTAGCCCCATTTTCTCCTTAATAATACCTGTCTCCTATTATCCCCCACTCTTGAGTTCCTTCTTTCCCCTTATCCACATGATTCCCTGTATGCCCTTCCCTCCTCCTTTCTCATTTGAATAATCCCAATGTCTCCATTTCCTCCTTGGTAACATGCTTCTTACTATCCTCTCAAGCTCTTTCTCTTTACTTCCCTGTTTCCTTTCCATTTTCCTGGCTTCTGTTGCTATGTCAGGATATCTGCAAACATATAAGGGATTGGTAGTAGGCAGGCCTATGGAGGGCCAATCAGGAGGCCAAAGGTGAGTTGGGAGTGAGGACAGCCTGTGGAGGCTCTAACAAACTCTGCTAGAGGGTTAGAAAGCTAATCCAGATACCTGAGGCTGAAGAAAGGAGTGGGCCAGAGTCTAAGGGTAGAAGGTGGACAGAACACAGGGAGACTGTGTAGCTGCTCAGGCTGCAGGGAAATCAAGGCACTGTGGGAAATGGGCTTCTTATATAAAGTTAGAGAGCTATTTTTAAGAAACATCTTTTTTAATTTTATGAAAATTTATACCTTAGCCAAAAGGTATCTGAAGCAATTCCAATGCTACCTACCTCTCCAAACTATTTCTTTTTATAGTTTTTGTTTCCCAAAATAGGGATTTCCTCTGGAGACATTTTCATTAGTGGTTGTCTAGTAGAAAATATTGCCATTACTGTTGATTGCATTATTTGTTTAGTATATATTTGAAATCCAGAAGTCAGTAGGTTTGTTAAATGTTTCATAGTAAATTTAGGAGGAAAAGTATTAGAACATGCATATATGTATATATATATATATATATATATATTTATATATCCTTTATAAGAAAGCACTGATTTATTCAATTTGTTTTTATCATCTATAGTAGTAGTTCTTCAAAATGAAGAACGTTGAATAAGTCGTTTGGGTAATACAACATTTTTTCTCTTCAGAGTCTGCAGCTTTCAATTGTAAAAAGTAGTATACTCAAGGAATGGTATACAGAGGTTAAAGTGATGAGGGCATAATTTATTTGAGAATTATTTATGGGATGCTTTTGTCATGGAGGAAGGGATAAGATAAAGACTATTTTATTATCAGTTCTATAGGAAGTATATAAAGAAGGTAAACTTGTGATTCAATATTGGGAAATGATGAGTCATAAACCTGTAACTAAATTAAACGGTTGAACTATTTTTATAAAAAAATGAATTTAGGTGAAAATAGACAGAACAGAAAGAAATGGGCAGAGATATTGGTTCCCTGAAATCTCCACTTTGTCAGGTTTGCCTGCCAGGATTTCAAGAAGTCCGAATGGAGAATGGAAAAAGTAGGCCATTAGTAATTAATAATACTCAACTTATTTTGGTACCCAGTACCCTAGATCTAGGTCTTGATGTCAATTCTTAGTGGATATTTTATATACTTCTTGTTTGATTATTTAACCCTTTTTACAATTTCATGCATATATCCCATGTATCTTGATCAAAGCAATCCTACACTACTCTTCTCACTCTCCCTCACTCAACCTCTCCCCCTTCAACCAACATGCTAAGGGGTGGAACTTCATAAGCACTGCACCATCTATGCTAGAATGTTGACTGGCTGGAGCTTGTTCATGTCTTGGGCAACCACTCATAGCCGTTAGGAGCTCAAGTGCAATGGCCATGTCATGCACAGAAAACAGCATTCCACAATCTGAGACACATCCTCTGACTCCTGCATTGTTTCTCCCTACTCTACCATGATATTCTATGAGCCTTGGGGTGGGGGTGTAGTTCATACAAATGTTCCCTTTAAGCAGCAGGAGGGATGGCTCTGCAGTTAAGAGTATTGAATGCTCTTGCAGAGGACCTGGGTTTGAGTCTCAGCAGCTACATGACTGCTAAATAGAGGGCACTGCATGACATGGGTGCACTTACACATATACAGTCAATATAGTCATATACATGAAATAAAAATAATAAAAATTATTAAAAATACAAATGTTGCCTTTAAGTCTCAGCATTCAACAGACATTCTCTATACTTTGACCACTTATAAATCTCTCTAGTAAACACTTCAAAAGAAATGTTTAAAACAATCAGTTCTAACCAAGGTTGAGACCAACAATAATGTATAGTTATAAGCAAAAATAATTAGAAGGCAGTTTTGACAATATGATCACTTAGCAAAACAACAGTAATAGGTTACCCCTTAAGGTCTAGAATATCCCTACTCTTTGACATTTGACAAGATTTGCAGTATTGGTTATAAATTCTTTCCTGTAGAGGAGACCCAAAATTAAATCAGAAAGTGGTTAGCCACTTACTCCATAACAGTCATACTACTATTAGGAGAAGAAGGTGCCAGATTCCCTGAAACTGGAGTTATGGATGATTGTTACCTGCCACATGGGTCTTGGCAATAGAACGGGGGTCCTCTGAAAGAGCAATCAATGCCCTTAACAGCTAAGCCATCACTCTAGCCACTGCCCCCATTGTATTCTTGATGATAACCATCCTGATTGAGGTGGAACTTCAAAGTAGTTTTAACATGCATTCTCCTCATGGCTAATGATGCTGAATATCTTTTAAAATGCTTATTGGCAATTTGCATTTCTTCTTTTGAGAACTTTTAGTTTAGTTCCATAGAATATATTTTGATTGGGTTGGTTGCTTAATGATTTTTGGTTTCCTAAAGTCTTTGTAAATTCTAGATATCAATCCTCTGTTAATTATATATATAATATATATATATATANAAAACTCTCTATTTAGTTTCAAGCCCATTTTTATTGTGCTGTTTGTTTCCTTGATGTTTAGGATATTTTCTTTGTTGTAGATATCAATCCTCTGTTAATTATATATATAATATATATATATATATGTATAGATAGATTTTCTTCAGTTCTGTAAGCTGCCTCTTCACTAAATTGACAGTTGATTTGCTGTAGAGAATTTTTAAATTTCATTAAGTCCTATTTGTCAAGTATTGGCCTTATTTCCTGAGCAATTAGAGCTCAATTCAGAAAGTCCTTATCAGGGCATAGTGGTGCATACCTTTAATCCCATCACTCAGGAGGCAGAGGCAGGCGGATCTCTGTGAGTTCAAGGCCAGCCTGGTCTACATAGTGCGTTCCAGGCCAGCTGGGGCTACAGGGAGACCCTATCTCAAAAAGACAAAAAAATACTAAAAAAACAAAAAATAAACAGAAAGTCCTCATCTATCCCAAATCTTGAATGATACACCCTAATTTTTCCTCTAGCTGTTTCAGTTTCCATATCTTAGGATGAAGTCTTTGATCCATTTGGAGTTGAATTTATGTATGGTGAGATATAAAGATCTAAAGTCTGTACTTTCATATCCTTATATCTGGGACCTCTATTCTATTCTACTGATCTGTATGTCTCTTTTCGTGCCAATATCATGACGTTTTTATTATCATGATTCTATAGTCTCTGTACTATAATGTGAAATAGGGTCTGTGATACCTCCTACCAAAATCCTTTTGTTAATAATTGCTTTGTGTGTGTGTGTGTTTGTATATGTGTGTGTATGTATGTGTTTTCCACATGAATTTTGAGATTTTTTTCTATGTTTATGAAGAATTGAGTTAGCATTATTATTGGGATTGCATTCATTCTGTAGATTGATTTTTATGGTTGAGCCATTGTCATAATTTTGATCTTTTCAATCATAAGCATGAGAGGTTGCTTTCTATCTACTAATATTGTCTCCAGTTTCTTTCTTCAAACTCTTAAAATTTTTATTTTAGAGTTCTCTCTAATTATATATATATAATTGTATATAATTTATTTTAGAGTTCTCTCTAATTATATAGAAAATTGTGTTGATATATGCTCCATATATTCCTAGGTTGTTAGTAACTTTTAACATGAAGTGATGTTGGATTTTGTTGGACTTTCTCAATAGCTTATCCTGTGACTATGGAGATAACCATGCTAATTCTGTCCTTGATTCATTTATGTAATAACTAATATGTCTTGTTTAACAAATACTGATTCATCCCTTTATATCTGGAATAAAGCCCATTTGATTATGGTGATGATCAGTCATGTTGGTGTTTTCATGAATTCAGTTTGAGAAAGTATTTTGTTTGGATTTTTCATTTATGTTCATCAGGGATATTGGGTGGTAATTTCTTTTTATATTTTATTTCTTTTTTATTTTATGTGTATGAGTGTATTGCCTGAATATGTGTAAGTGCACCTGCGTCATGCAATGTCCATTAAGATCAGAAGAGGCCATTTGATACCCTGAATCTGGAGTTACAGATAGTTGTTGGCCACTATGTGAGTACTAGGAACTGAACCCAGGTTCTCTTCAAGAGCAACTAGTGCTCTTAACTTTTCAGCCAATTCTCCAGCACCTTAAATTTACTTCTTATGTTGTGTCTTTACATGGTTTGTGTATCAGAGTAATACTACCTTTGCAGAGACAATTTAATGATTTTCCTTTCTTTTCTGTTTTATGGGAAAGTCTTAGAAACATTAGTGTTAGTTTTTCTTTGAAGGTCTGATAACATTCATTTCTGAATACATCTGGGCCTGTATTAATTTTTTTCATTTGAAAAACTTTCAATCTTACTGCATGTTTGTTATTAATCTTTATAATTTGTATGTCTCATCTTGGTTTAATTTTGGTTTCTCATATGCAGGCAGAAATTTGTTTCTTTTAGATGTTCCAGTTTATTTGAATATATTTTTATTGAAGTTTTTATGTTTCACACGTAATTTTTCAGTCAGTCTTAATCACCTTTTTACCAGTTTTTCCCTTGGCACCATCCCACAGCCCCTCCACCTATCCAGGAGGTGACACCCTCTGTCATTTGTGCTAGAGTCCATTATACCAAATTACTGTCCCTTCTCACTCCTCAGTGCCAGCTCATCCCCTGAGGTCTAGTCAGTCTATCCAGAGTCTCTATTCTAAAGAAGGCCAGGTATTTCTCACCTGACCACCATCTGCTGCTAATATTTACCCAGCCAATGCTGGGCTCTACTACCCATTTCTTCAGTTCTGTGCTGGGTTTATGTCCAGATGAGCTTGCATGGGTCTTGTGCATGCTGATAGCAATGCTGTAGGTTTATATGAACAGGATCCTAGGAGCTTGTAGGATTCATTTCCATTTGATTTCATATCACCACATTAGTTCTTACAATCTGCTCCCTGTTCTGCAATATTCTCTGACCCATAAAAATGAATATAGGCAGCTTGTCTATGGAACCAGACTCTATGACTCCTGTTGTTCATGGTTTGGCCATTCAGGACCTTTGAGTTCCTGGTCTTTTTTTGCATGGAGGTGTTTCCTTAATGAGAATTAAGAAGTAGTTAATGCCTTCTTGGGTTATTGTTCTATAATGTTTGGGGCTTATGTGTAGAGGTTGCATTGTAGAAGTATTGCCTAGACATGAACAATTCACAGTGATGTCTGAGATTTATGTCTGAAAATATAAGTACACTTCTTTTGCAGTTGGTAAAATGTTACTTTAGCCTAGGGATGTGTCAACCTTGGGGAACTGTCTAAGTTCTACAACCTCTCCAGTTCTGTGAAGCTGGCTATGTTAACAATACTGCACATGAGTTTCCTCCCACTGAGTGGGCTTCAAGTACAATTGGTTAGCCATTGATTTACCCCAAGATACAAGTGCTATTATTGCACCGATGTCATATAGTCTGCTGGCCTGACGTGGATATTTGGTCTTAAAGTTGATGTTGGAACACTGAATGATATTCTCCCTTAGTGGTTTGCATAATTCTCTCCACAGCTATGAGAGCTAGAGCTAGCCTTCAGGGGAGGTAGCTTCCATGCAGCTCCATTGCTCAAGATCCAGTCTCTGAAGTATGTCCTGTCTTCAACAATAGGGTCTTACCTTCAGGTTCTGGGAGGCCATCTATGGCTGTGGCAATGGCCTGTGTAATTTTGGAAGTCCCCTGGCCAACAACTCAAAGGAATGTTTCTCCTGTCTGGTACTGTTTCTTGATATGCAGCCTTCATCTTTGCATATGGACTCAGGTATTGTATATGTAATTTGTTTGACTAATATGATTCAGAGTTTGTTTTTTCAAAGCCAGTTTTTTACTGAAGCTTTGTGCATTTCATAAAACATTTCCCAGTCAAATCTAGACCCATTTCCTCTTCCTTGCCCCCCACCCCACCAGAGCTTATTCATTCTGCCATACATGTTTTTCATCTTTTTCTCAGTCTCTTTGAAAAATTTCCATGTGGAAGTTTACTGTTTCAGGCAGAAGTTCACCATTTAAGTCAGTTCTTTGACCCAGTCCCCAGTCTTTTTTCCTTTCAATTTGCGTCACTCCAAAATATGCATATATGCATGCCACACATATATCAAGATTATGACATCATAGGTTTTAGCATCTTCAGCTTATTATTTATTTTTTAACTTTTTTTTTTTATTAGGCTGATAGATGTCATGTTTTCCTTAAGGAATTGTTTGAAGGCTCCTCCTTGGCAAGCCCAAACAACCATCAGTCTTGTCTTTGTGCTCCGCACCAGGGTCTTCCCTTCCTGTGGTCACCAAATGAGGTCCAGTAAGCTCTGCATCCTATCTTAATCTTCCTGTACTGGCCTCATTGATACAACAATGGCAGTCTATACTCTGAAGAGGCTGAAACCCCAGTAGTTGCTCAGTCCACAAGCTGGATGTCTCAGCAGTCCCCATTTGGCACTGAGAGTTTGGAGGATTCTTGGAGAGACATAAGTCTTCAGTCCATATTGGAAGGTTGAAAAGCTGTGCCTCATGTCTTTGAAGGATGGCAAAAGCAGTGGCAGCCACAGGGTAGCTGCACTTGCCAGTAAAAATTGAAGACAAGCAAAGCAGCAGTGTTTTTGTTTGTTTGTTTGTTTTGTTCTTTTCTTTTTGTCTTTTTACTAGGATCTCATGTTTTGCACCTGAAGAACAATTTCTCTGGACTTGTGTATTTACTTTTGGTTATACTTTCCTTTTGAATGTTTAAGGCCACACAGCTAGCCCAGATTAACTAAGGTTTTTGTTTTCTCAAGGTCAGTTGAGAATCTGAGGTCACTTGAGATTTTTTTTTTGGTGGGGGGAGGGAGCCCCTGGCTCCTTTTGGATTTTCATTTACCAGTTCTATCTACTCAAGGACAAAGTCAGGTCCTGCTAGAGCAGGCTTCCCTTTTTGAAGCATGAGCATATTTTCCTCATTATAGACTGAACACTGGCTGAAGTCCCATTAGTGGATCTCCAAGACCTCCTTGCACAGGAAGACTGGTGACTCACATTTGCAGGGCATTTCAAGAGATGCCCCCATGCATAGTCCTCTGAGGGCAAGGAACAAAGTTATCCCTTAAATCCCTTAGCCAAATTGGTATGGGCATTAAGTATGGTTGTTAAGCATTCAGAAAGGCTGTTACACCAGCCTGATAGTTCTTTTTCTGATTATACTTTCCTTTTGGATGTTTTTACCCCATCAAGGCATTATTTATCTTTTCTCTCTCCCTTTACCTGTCTAACCCTCCCTCTATGTCTTTTCTAAGTATTCCCATTTCCCCCTTGGTACTGCTAGTCTGCTATGATCCAGCTTCTTTTGGGCTCCCCTTTCCCCCCTTTATCCCCACTTTTCCTTGTATAACCCTTCCATTCTCCTCTCATGTAGATACCCTGAATTTATCCATTCCTCTCTAGTAACACCTGTCACCTTCTAGCTTTCTGTATCAGGTTCCCTCTTTCCCTTTCCCTTCCTGGTTAGTTTTCATTTACCTGGTGCTTGCAGTTACTTACATCCAGATATGTACTGACTTACAAGGGTTTGGTGCTAGGATCCACAAATGAGGGACAACATACCTCCTTTGTTTTTCTGAGTCTGTGTTACCTCTCTTTGCATAGTAGCTTTTATTTCCATCCATTTGCCTGCAAATATCATATCATCTTTCTTTACTGCTGCATAGAACTCTGTTGTGTAAATGTAATACATTTTCATTATCCAATTATCAGTTGAGGGACACTTAGGTTGCTTCCAGCTCTTTGCTATTATGAAAAGAGCAGCAATAAACACAGATGTGCAAGTATCTCTGCAATAGGATGAATCCTTTGGTTGTATACCAGGAGTTGTATGACTGGGTCAAATAGTAAGTTCATTTTAGTCTTTTAAGAGTTCTCCACATGGCTTTCCATAAGGGTTACACAAGTTTGCATTCCCACCAGCAGTGAATGAATGTTCCCCTTTCCTAACAACCTCTCCAACATTTGGTATCATTTGTTTTCTTGAGCATAGCAAGTTTTATTGGAGTAAGATGAAATCTTAAAGTGTGGTTAATTTGCATTACCTTAATTACTAATGACATTGAACACTTTTTAAGATGTGTATTAGCCATCTTTACTTCTTTTTTTTTTTTTGAGACCTCTGTTCAGATCTTTAGCCCATTAGTTAATTGGGTCATTTGTTTTCTTGGTTCTTTGTTTTTTGAGTAGTTTATATACTCTGGATATTAAACCTCTGTCAGATGTGTCACTGATGATTTCCTCACTTCTTCCATTGTTTCTTTTGCTGTTTAGAAGCTTATTAGTTGAATGAAGTCCCATTTGTAGATTGTTGAACTTACTTCCTTCTACTGTCTAAGTTAGAAAGTTTTTCCTACACCTATACCTTGTAGGTTTACTGCCAATGTTTTCTTCTAAAATTTTCAGAGTTTCAGGTTTCACATTGAGATCTTTGATCTATTTAGATTTAACTTTTTACAAGATGAAAGATGGGGCTTTAGTTTCACTCTTCTACAGGTATAGATCTAGTTTTGCCAGCACCATTTGCTGAAGATACTGCCTTTTCTCCATTGAGTGTTCTATGCCCTTTTGTGAAATATCAGGTGGCTGAAATGCTATATGCCATATGTACTGAAGTTGGGGTCTTGAATTTTGTTCCATTGATTTACCAGTCCATATTTGTGCCAGTACCATGCTGTTTTTATGACTATAGTTTTGAAATCTGGTATGGTAATCTCCTGCATTGTTTTTTGTGCTCAGGTTTGCTTTGGTTATCCAGGGTCTTCTGTGCTTCCATATGAATTTTAAGATTATTTTTCTAATTTTATGAAAAAAGTCATGGAGATTTTTATTGAGATTTCATAGAATCTATATATTACTTTGATTAGGATAGTCATTTTTACTATGTTAATTCTTCTAATACATGAGCATGGGATGTTCTTCCATCTTCTGGTGTCTTTCTCAATTTCCTTCTTCAAATATTTTAAATTTTCAGTGTAGAGTACTTTAATGTCATTAGTTGGGTTTGTTCCAAGATATATTTTTTGAGGGAATTGTGAATTGGAGGGTTTCCATGTATTCCTTCTTCAATTTCTTTTTACTGGCATATAGAAAGGCTACTGATTTTTGTAGATTAGTTTTGTAACCTGCTACTTTACTGAAACTGTCAATCATGTCTACGAGTTTTCCAGTGGAATTTTTGGCATACCTTATGTATAATATCATATAATCTGTAAAAAGAGATAGTTTGACCTCTTCTTTTCTAATTAGTACTCCTTTATTTTTCATCTCTTGTCTTATTTCTCTAGCAATAGGGTAAAGTACTATATTGAAAAGGAGTGGGGATAATAGTATCCTGACTTTAAGAGGAATGCTTCTAATTTTTGTTCATTTAGAATGGTGTTGGTCATGAGTTTATTGTATATAGCTTTAATTATGTTGAGCAAAGTTGCATTGAATTTTATCAAAAGCTTTTTCTGCATCAATTGAGATGACCATATGGTTTTTGTCCTTGAGTCCATTTATATGATTTATAACATTTATTGACTTACATATGTTGAAACTTCCCTGTATCTATGGAATATAACTTGATCATGGTGGATGACCTATTTGATGTGTCCCCGTATGTGGTTTGCATGTATTTTGTTGAGAATTTTTGTATCTAAATTCATTAAGGATATGTAAGGATAAGTGTCTATGATTTTTTTTTTTGGTTGATTCTTTGCCTGGTTTTGGTATTAGAGTTATGCTGTCTTCATAGAAGGAATTTGGGAGGACCCCTCTGTTTCTATCCTTTTTAATTACTTGAGCAATAATGGTTGTAAGTCTTCTTTAAATATCTGGCCAAATTCTACTGTAAATCCATCTGGGCCTATGCTTTTGGTGAAGGGGTCTCAGAGATTCAAACCTGACTGATTGATACCCATCTTGGGCCTTTGAGAAGCTCCTGACTAGCTAGGCAAGAACTATATAGTCCCTCCTGTACAAAATCAGAAGTAAGAACCTGAAGCCTAGACCAACTCACCTTTCATACCTAATAAGAAGACAACAAAGGCACCTAAGAATACAAGCAAAGTCAGTCTTCAATTCAAGGAAGGAAACTTGAGTGTCATACCAGAATCACAAACAACAAAAGAAATCCACATGCCAAAATCACAATAATAAAACAATAAAATGAGAAACCCAAAATAATATGTTTCCACTAAATACTCCCAGCCCTGTAGACTAGTTCTACAGTGAGGACCCCTTAGATGTAACCCAGGACACAGAATTTAAAAGAACTATCATAAACATGAGCAAAGTATACAAAGAATTTAAAGAAAATACAAACAAACAAATACAAGAACTAGAAGAAGATAGAGATAAATTAAAACAAGATAGGGATAAACTTCTGACTGACTTCACAAAAGTGATAAAAGTATTAAAGAAAACTCAGCCTGAAATGAAAAAAAAGAAAGTGAAACATTGAATAAGCCACCTGAAAATGATGGGAGAATGCCTCAGTAACAGAATGAATGAAGTAGAAAATATGATATCAAGACTGGAAGATAAAGTGGAAGAATTGGACTGCTCAAGCAAAGATTATGAAAAATTAAAAAAAAAAACGGGAGTGGAATATTCATGAAATATGAGACACCATGAAAAAAAATCAAGTCTCAGTATCATAGGTATAGAGGAAGGAGTGGAATCTCAGGATAATGGTATTGACCAGGTCTTCAAAAGGATTGTGGAAAAACAAATGCCCAAATTAAGGAAAGATATATTTATACAAGCACAAGAAACACATAGAACACCAAATAGGACTAGCAAAGAAATTTCCCATGCCTTATCATAGTAAAAACACTAGATGTTCAAAACTGTGGGAATGAAACTTTGTGTGTGGCTTGAAGCAAGAACTTGTAAGACCTGTCCCAGAAGATCTCCTGTTATCTGATATCTCTGTGGGCATTCAGTTGCCTCTATGAATTATCTCTAGTAGGAAGATTTGGGATATTACAATGATTCTTGCTTCACCCTATCTCTGCAAAGTTCCAGGACTGGAAGGCACCTTTCCTTGAGGCATTGAACAAAATGTCACACCTCTAGTTACCTCTTGCACAAACCAGAGGTCTGCAGCCCCTTGATTAGAGCCAAGGTGGCTCACCCCTCCCTTCCACCTGTCCTGCCCCACTTCCTTGCCCAGAGCACAGTAGCCTTCAATATATAACCCTCACTGACAGAAAATAAATGGAGTTACTATTCTCCTGGCTCATTTTTCCATGGGTGATCTGCTGTGGTTTTCCCTCCCCCCTTCTTGTGAGAGCGAAGCCTAGAGACCATCAGCCTGCAGGCAGGAGACAAGTTCTAAAGCTGAGCCAAGAAGGGAAGAACAGCATGTGGAATGCAATCATGTGTGACTCAAAGACATTGAACAATGACACAAAACAAAGAGAATACTGAAAGCTGAAAAAGTAAAACAACAAATCACATATAAAGGAAAGCCAATTAGAATTACAGCTGACTCTTCAATGCAAACTATGAATGCCAGAAGACCTTGGACCAAAGTATTCCTAGTTCTAATTGGCTATAGATGCCATCCAAGAACACTTTACACAGAAAAAAAGTCTATAGTAGTTGAAGGAGAAAGAAAAATCTTCAATGACATTAACTAAAGAATTCACATCTAGAAAACCAGACCTTCGGAGAATATTTGAAGCAATAGAAAGAGCTGAAACAGAAAGTAGTTAATGAAGTTGTAACTGGAAATACTAACCTAGACCCAGAATGCAAACAGAAACTAAAATGATGAGAAGCAATATATATCTTTCAATAATAACTTTAAATATTAATGGACCAAACCCCCCAATCCAGAGGCATAGGCTAGTGGAATGGATTAAGAATCAAAAACCATCTTTTTGTTGTCTGCAAGAACCCATCTCATCTCAAGGACAGGCACTGATTTAGCTGGTCTAAGGCCTTACAGTGAGCTCCAGGCCAGCTAGGGCTACCAAATGAGACCTTGTCTTAAGAAAAAGCATGTTGATTCCCACCCTCATCCTGCTAGCCATTCTAGTCTGTCTCCCAAACCCTCACCCTGTTCTCACCCAGAACAGGATCCCCTCAGTCATAAATCCCTTTCCTGGACCACCTCCCTTACCCTGATTCACCAACCCCTCCAGCACAGGCAGTTCAGTCCCTCTACTCCACTCCAGGTATTCCAAACCCCATCTCCCCTGGTGTACCTGACTGGCCAGACAGGTTTGTCCACCTAGGAAGCTGATAAATCAAAACTTGCTTTTCCTTTCCTCCCAGCCTCCCAGGCTTCATCCTGCCAGTCTGGAACACAGACAGGCACCTAATTTTCCACCTTAGACCTTTGATCTAGTTCAGTAACCAAAAATGGCTAAAATCCCTAGCACAGACCAATAAGCACTCCTAGGGTGGTCCTTCCCTTCTCCTAACCACTCTGCCTCTCAGACCTGGCCCAGGGAGGATTTTGGAAAGTCTCACCCTGCCCAACAGCCACTCCATTCATTCCTCCCCCGACACCCCCACCGTGTTCTCTCCCTTAGACTAAGATCCCCTCAGACACCAATCCCTTTCCTGGACCAACTCCTTACCCTGAGTTGTCAGCATAGGTACTAAGCACCACCCCAGTTAATCTCAACTCTTCCTTGACTCTTCATCTGCTGGACAGTCATGTTTACCTAGAACTGGCAACAAAGAGTAACAAAGCTGTAAATATACAGCATCAAAACTCAAAATAACAAACGCAAAACAAAAATACTTAGTGGTCAGATAACCAACAAAGAACATCCATATGCCCAAATGGCAAGTCAAAAACACAAATAATATTAAAAACCAAGAGAATATGTCCCTGACAACTCTACAATGAAAACCATTCTGAGGAACAGCTGGACTTGGAATTTCAAAGAACAAATCCCAGCAGTTGGAAGGCCTAGGCAGGCCAATCTCTATGAGTTCAAGGCCAGCCTGGTTTACATAGTGAGCTCCAGGCCAGCTGGGACTAGAGAACCTATCTCAAAAAGACCAAAAATAAATAAATAAATAAATAAATAAATAAATAAATAAATAAAATAAAAAAAACAAAAAATGAAAAATTATAAGCATGATCAAAGAACTTAAAGAAAACAGTGACAAACAACTCAAATAACTTGTGATGCAAGCTCAGGAATATACAAATATGTGGCTTAATGAAATATCAAAGACCATTCATGACTTGAAAACTGAATTCACAAAAGAGATAGAAATATTGAGGAAAACTCAAACAGAAATCTGCATGAATTTGAAGATCCCAATATGTCAATTGGAAACAACAGCAGAATGAATGAAACAGAAAACAGAATATTAAGACTGGATGACAAAGTTGAAGATCTGGAGTCCTTAAGCAAAGACTATGTAAAATTAGCAGCAACAGCAACAAAAACAACAAACTATGGCAAAGGAAACTCTTAAAACCACAGGAACTCATGAAGAATATACAACACATTCCTGAATGATCAATGGATTAAAGGAGAAATTAAGAAAGAAATAAAAGTATTCCTGGAGCAAAATGAAAATGAGATTACAACACAACGAAATCTCTGGTACACCTTAAAAGCAGTTTTAAGAGGGAAATTTATAGCTCTTAATGCCTATATAAAACAAAACAAAACAAAACAAAAACAAACAAACAAACAAACAAACCAGAAAAAGCACAACTCAAGACTGTGAAAAGGCACGAACAAATGATCCCCAAACCTAGTAGATGAGAAGAAATAACAATAATCAGAGGAGAAATAAATGAATTAGAAACAAAGAAAACAATACAAAAATCAATGAATCTAAGAGCTGGTTCTTTGAAAGGCTATACAAGATTGACAGACCCTTGGAACAGTTAACCAAGAGAAAGAAAGCAAATACAAATAAATAATTCAGAGATGAAATGGGAAACATCACAACATACACACAAAAAATCCAGTACATTGTAAGTGAATACTTAAAAAAAATCTATACTCCATTAAATTTGAAAACCTAAATGAAATGGATGAATTTCTAGCCGTATGGACACCACCAAAGTTAAACCAAGAAGAGGTCAACATCTTAAAGAGATCCATAACAAAGGAGTTAAAACAGCAATACAAACCTCTGTACTAAAAGCAGCCCAGTCCCACGGTTCTCTACAACAGAATTCTACCAGAATTCAAAGAAGATCTACAACCAATACTGCTGAAACTATTCAAAAAGATAGAAACAGAGGGAGAACTGCCAAACATCTTCTATGAAACCAGCATTGCTCTAATATCAAAACCAGGTAAAGATACAAAAAAAGGGGGAAAAAAAAGTATAGGCCCATATCCTTAATGAACACAGAAGCAAAGATACTTAACAAATCACATACAGATGCACAACAAAAAGATCACCCACCATGATTAGGTAAGCTTTATTCCAGAGAAGCAGGGGTAGTTTAACATATGTAAATCAATAAATGTCATAAAACATATAAATGGACTTGAAGACAAAAATCACATGGTCATAGCAATAGATGCAGAAAAGGCCTTTGACGAAATCTAACATGCATTCATGTTAAAAGTCCTAGAAGGAATAGGTCTGAAGGGAACATATCTCAATATTATTAAAGCTATATACAACAAACTCACAGCCAACATCATTCTAAATAGAGAAAAACTGGAAGCATTCCCATTAAAATCAGGAACCAGACAGGGTTGCCCTCTATCTCCACTCCTTTTCAATATAGTGCTTGTCACCCTTGCAAGAGCAATAAGAGAAGAGAAGAAATTAAAGAGTACTAATTGAAAAAGAAGAGGTCAAACTATCTCTATTTGCAGATGATATATTATACAGAAGTGATTAAAAAATACCACCAGAAATATATTAGAAATTATTAATACTTTCAGTAATGGGGCAGGTTACAAAATCAACTTTAAGAAATCAGTAGTGATTCTAAATACCAACAATCAATTAGAAAAAGCAAACAAGGAAACACTGACATTCACATTAACCTCAAAAATAAAATAAAATACTTGGGAATAAACCTAACCAAAACATTAAATATTTCTGCAATGAAAATTTCAAAACTTTAAAGAAAGTGATAGAGGAAGACAGTAGGAGACGTAAAAATCTACCATGCTGGACACTGGTAGAATCAATATTGTGAAAATGACCATCTTACCAAAAGCAATCTATAGATTCAATGCAATGCCAATCAAAATACCCACAACATTCTTCAAAGAGTTAAAGTCATCCAAAAATTCATATGGGACAACAAAAGACCCCTATAGTGTAAACAATTTTGAGCAGAAAGAGCAATGCAGAGGGCATCACCATACCAAATCTCAGGCTATATTACAAAGCTATAGTCATAAAAAGAGCATGGTACTGGCATAAAAATAGACACATAGATCAATGGAACAGAATGGAAGACCCAAACATGAGTACATATAATTTCAGCCACTTGATATTTGACAAAATTGTTAAGAATAGGCCAGCCTGGTCTACAGAGTGAGTTTCAGGACAGCTGGGGCTACAGGGAGACCCTGTCTCGAAAAGACCAAAAAAAAAAAAAAAAAAAAGAATGACAATGTTAAAACAGCACCTATTCAACATATGCTGCTGCCAGAACTGATCACCACCTGTAGAAAAAACTGACCTCTACCACTCTATCTCTCCCTGCAAAGTCAAATTTAAGTGAATCAAAGAACCTCATTATAAAATCTGAAACGCTAAAGAACATAGGGAGTAACCCACTAAGATTTAAGGCAGGACTTAGAGAATAGGAAATGACTTTCTTTTTTTTTTTTTTTTTTTTTTTTTTTTTTTTGTATTTTTGGACGTCAGCTGCCGCAGGCAACAAGGGCAACAACAGTAGTGAGATCTCATTAAGGTACAAACTTCTGCACAGCAAAAGAAACAGCCCAGTAAGTGAAGAGGAAACCCACTGAGTGCGGGAAAATCTTTAGCAGCTACACATTTGACAGAGGATTAATATCTAGAATGTACAAAAAACTGAGAAAACACAGTAGTAAGAAAAAAAAAAGACCCAATAAAAAGAGGGGCTACATATATGAACAGAGAATTCTCAAACGAAGAAAGAAAAACAGCTAAGAAACACCTTAAAAACTGCTCAACATCCTTAGTAACTGGGAAAATGGAGATAAAGACCATTTTAGGGTTCCATCTTATCCCAGTCAGACTAGCTAAAATCATGAAAATGAAGAACACAAGATGCTGGTGAGGGTGTGGAGAAAGGGCAACACTCATTCACTGTTTTGGGGAAAACAGACTAGTGCACTATGGAAGGCAGTGTGAGAACTCTCAATTAAAAATGAACCTATACCATACTACCACTTTACCGCTCTTTGGCAAATGTCCAAATGACTCATCATACTGTGAAGATACCTGTACATCCATGTTTGTTGCTGCTCTTTTCACAATAAGAAGGAAATGGAAACAACCTAAATGTCCCACAACCATTGAACGGATAATGAAAATGTGGCAGATCTATGCAATGAAATACTACTCAGCAGTAAGAAAAGATGAAATTATGAAATCCACAGATAAATGGATGGAACTAGAAAATGTTACTCTGAGTGAAGTTAGAGAAAGACAGAAAACCAGGTGATGTATGTTCTCCCATGTGTGGATTGTAGCACCAATCCCCTTACGTGAGTACATAACCTGATATAACACCAGAAAAGAAGAAATTGGAAAGGATACATGGACGTAAAGGAAAAGGAAAAATCCCAAAACTGGTGGACAGTAAGGAACAGATGTTACTAGGGGGAGGTTGGGGGAGTGGAGGTGTTAGGTTGGGAGGTAGAGGAGGGGTGGATAAACAGGGGATATGATGGGAGGTGATGGAGGCCCAGAGATTGCGGGGGCAGGAGCAGGATGATGGGGGTGTTGGAGAGGAGGATGGAGGAGGTGGTGGTAAGGGAAGAAAAATGAAGAGAGGTGATTGGAACTTGGGAGACTAGGAAACCGTAGTGTATTGTGATTCCCCAGAGGCCCCACAAGAGACTCACAGATACTGTCTAGGTATGGTTTGTGCATGGCTGTGTGACAGGAAACACAGTGAAAGACAGTGGATACCTCCCTTTGAATGGTTGGTGAGAGCAATCCAAGTGACTCTCAAAGCAGGCTATCTCCAAAGCTCTTGATTATCTACCAGAAATAGAAAATAGACCCCACTATTCAGAACAGGACATGCTTCAGGGATAGGACTTAGATTAATGGAACAGGAACTGATCCACAAACTTTCTGTCTGAAGTTAAGGGCTTATGTGAAGAGGAAACCCACTGAATGGGTGAAAATCTTTAGCAGCCACACATTTGACAGAGGATTAATATCTAGAATGTACAAAAAACTGAGAAAACACAGTAGTGAGAAAAAGAAAACAACCCAATAAAAAGAGGGGCTACAGATATGAACAGAGAATTCTCAAATGAAGAAAAAAAATGGCTAAGAAACACCTTAAAAACTGCTCAACATCCTTAGTAATTAGCAAAATGGAGATAAAGACCACTTTAGGGTTCCAGTCAGACTAGCTAAGATCATGAAAATGAAGGACACAGGGGCTGGAGAGATGGCCTAGCAGTTAAGAGCGCCGACCGCTCTTACAGAGGACCCGGGTTTGATCCCCAGCACCCACATGGCGGATGAAAACCGTCTGAAACTCCAATTCCAGGAGAACTCCAGTTCCAGGGGAATCCGAGACCCTCTTCTGACCTCCGCGGTGTTGCACGACACGGATGCACAAACCTGCATGCGGACAGTACATTCATACACATACAGAAATAAATAAAATTAAATAAAAAAAAAAGAAAATGAAGGACACAAGATGCTGGCGAGGGTGTGGAGAAAGGGGAACACTCATTCACTGGACTAGTGCACTATGGTAGGCACTTTCTTCTTCACATTAAGGGCTCATAATGATAGACAATGCTACTAGAGAAAAATCAATCAATGGTACAACACAGCACCAAATCCTAACAATCATGATGAGCTGCCCAGCAAACTACCTCTATTGGTGCAATAGAAGCACTGTTGTCTGAGGGATGGTCAACAGCTATCGGTTTGGACTTGGAACCCTCTCCATGAGAGTGAACCCACGAGAGCCACTGTAAATTCAGTAAAATGTGCAGGGCTGGAGAGGATATAGAATGTAGAGAAAAGTCTATCGGGGTCATATCACCAGACAAATGAAATTTCTTACCATACACTTACTATAGAATCTTACATTCTGTTCATCAAAAAAGTTACTCTATATTTGTTGGTACTTAACGTTCTTAATATATGATATCTTTTGGAGGAAATGCCATGGGTTGATGAGAAAATTGGGTATTCTGCAGTGGTTGGATGGGATATTCTGCAGGTGTCTCTCAAGTACAATTTTATCTGTGATATAATTTACTTCAGATGTTTCTCTACTTTTTGTCCAGATTATCTCTCAATTGGTAAAAGTAGATTATTGATATCATCCACTAATGTTGGGCCAAATTAATCTGTGACTGTATCCACTAGTTTTTTTTTTTTTTTTTTTTTTTATGAGCTTTGGTGCACCTAGACTCAGGGCATATATGTTTAGATTCAGAATGTCCTCTTGATCTCTTGATCATTATTAAGTGGCCCTTATCTTTTCTCACTAGTTTTACTTTGTCATCTATTTTTTTAAGATATGCTTTGAGACAGTGACATCTGCTTCCTAGTTTTACCTGCTTAGAATACCTTAGTCTCTTCTATAATTCTGAAGGTAGTGTCTTTCTCTTGTGCTGAGATGAGTTTCTTGGAGGCAACAAATAGATGGTTTCTTGTTTTTGATCAAATATCATAGTCTGTATTTTAATTGGTAGATTAAGACTATTAATATTCAGAGTTATTATTGAAAGTATGCTAAGATTCTTACCATTTTCTTGGTTTTGTAGTGTTTGATTGTTTTCTCCTTCTTTTGCTTAATTATTATGAGCCTGGTGTATTTTCTTTCCTGGGGCCTCAGAAATTGATTTGTTTTTCTTTTGGGTCTGAATAATTCCTTCAAGTACCTTCTGTAGAGCTGGCTTTATATTCATATATCCCTTTGGTACATTTTATCATGGAAGGTTTTATTTCTCATCTATTACGACAGGTTTGATGAGTGTAGTAGTCTGGGTTGGCATTTGTTACATTTCAGAACTTGAAATATATCATTTCAACCTTTTGACTTTTGAAGTTTCCGTGAATAATATTCTTTATTGGCCTGCCTTTCTATGTTATTTGATGTTTTTCTCTTGCTGCTTTCAGTATACCTTCACTGTTCTGTATTTTTAGTTTTAATTTTATTATGACAACCTTTATGGTTTTGTCTCTTTGTTTTCCTAACATTTGAACTGGCATCTCTTTTCCTGACTCTGGGAAATTTTCTGCTATGAATGCTTTGAAAATGTTTTCTATGCTTTAGGGACAATATTGATTTCCTTATTCTCTGCCTATAACCTATAATATGGGTATTTTTTTCATAATATTGCATATATTTTAGAATTCCCACAGCAAGAATAGTCTTTGCAAAGCTACAGTTCAGAACTCAATTACAAAGACACATGACCTGAACAGATATCTCTTTTGGATTGATGAAATGGGTATTGTCACAAGATCTGGAGTCACTGCAGACACAAGTCTTTGCTGTATCTGTGCAGGACTGTTTATACTAGATTGAGTGAGAAAAGAAGTCCACCCTCCAGTCTGGGAGTATTGTTCCATGCTCTGGGTTCCATGGTTGTATTACACCAAGAAAGGCAGTTGAGGCCTGGCGTTCATCACTCTCTGGTTCTTGATTAATGCAGTATGCTTGGCTGCCTCCTCCTTTTGTTACATGCCTTCTTGCTACAACAGACTGCATTCCTTGGTACTGTCAGTCAACCAACTCCTTTCCTTAAGTTGATGCTGTCAGGTATTTTGTCATACCAGAAAAATGGCTAATAAATTTGGTTAGATAGAAACTCTAGTCATTACCTGTAGTAGCCAGTGTGCCGAGAATTACACAGTGCACCTGTGCAGAGCTTGTCCCTCATCAACCTAACCTGCCCTAGGTAGGTGAGACCATACAAGCAGCTGAGTTGCAGACCTGAGCCAATCACAAGGCGACAAGATGACTGCACTAAGAAGAGAGTTGAATGGGAACAGTACATAAATCTTAACCTTGCCCCCAATAAATGAATCTGCAGCAGCTTGCCCTCTGCCTGCATTCACCTGATTCCCAGGGTCTGCATCCTGACTCTATGCCTCTCACCCCCTTTCGTTCCTAGTCAGACCACCAAATTCCCCAGCAGACCTGGGGGATTGACTACAATCACTATTTTATTCAGAATGATTCCCCTCCCCAAGAGCATCATAATAGTATTTAGAAAGGAGAATTTTAAGCATGGTATTAATACATAAGAACAAACATTTGAATGAATGTATCTGTGCATTTCACATGAAATAGTTGATAGACTGATTTTGGAGTTCACTACTGAGCTCCCATATACTGCTCCATCCCTTGACTGAGCACACTTGAAACACCAGTGCTGTTAGGACCCTGGCTTCCTCTTTAGTCTCTGGTACAAGTTATCTCTTCTTAGTTGTTTATTCTAGGTTTAATCAATAGGCTTCAATATAAATGCTAAACTGTTCATCTGAGAAGTTCTAACTCCTTCAAGTTGAGTCTTTATGGCTTTCTGTCTCACTAGCCGAGGTTTCTTCTAAGCATGGATACATTTTGGAGCTTTTCCAATGCTCCTAATTACATAAATCCACACAGTGGACAGCATGAGCTGCATCTGGAGGGCTGCCTCTCCATAGCTACAATATCAGTAATGCTTGAAATATGTACATGTAAGTGCAGTTGTCCATGGAGACCAGCAGAGGGTCTTGGATCCTCTGGAGGTGATATAAGAGGAAGTTGTGAGTCACTTAATGCAGGTGCTGGGAACTGAACATGGGTCTTCTTCAGTAGAAGTATACTCTCTTAATCACTGGGCCATCTCTCTAGCTACCTATATGATTTACAATGGCACACAATATGTTCTGTGTGGTGCATAAGCACTCCTTCAGGCATATATTCTGGCTGGGTTTGTTTTTTGCCTCTCAATGTAAGCTATTTCTCAAGCAATGGAGAATAAGATAAAAAAACATTATTTTTAGAGCATGTTGGTGGTTTTTTTCCCTTTAATTTTTTGAACTATTCCATTCAAACATATTTTGAAATGTTTATTAACTATAAATTTGAAATATATGACGTTGAGTTCAATAAATTAAGTATTACAGTGAGATATCTAAATAATGGTAGAGGAGGAACACACAGATTAGAGCTTCATGGTCATTTCATTAGAGGAACAAATGTGTGACTCTATTGAGTGTGTTGTGACACTTGACCTGGAATTTCACTAATGAAGTGATATTAGACAGTTATCAAACATAAGGGAAAAGCCATTAATATGGCAGGCTTAAAAGTAGAACACAGAGTTTGTGAGATTACTCAATAGGCAAAGCACCTGCTGTATAAGACCAATATAAAGGTAGAAGGAAAGATCCCAGTCAACAAATTTATCTTGTGACCTGCACATAAATGCTTTGGAAGATGCATGCTCCCACTATACGTCACACACACAATAATAATAAACATAAATATAAAATAACTCATGAGTAAAATTAATGCGAACATAGGCATATAATACAAGAGGCTGATGGACATATCTTGATAGAAAAAAGTATGTTTCTTCTATATTAGAATTCTCTCTCTCTTTTTTTTTTCTTTTTGGCTTTTTTGAGACAGGATCTCCCTGTAGCCCCAGATGTCTTGGAACTCACTCTGTAGACCAGGCTGGCCTTGAACTCACAAAGATCTGCCTGCCTCTGCCTCCCGAGTGCTAGGATTAAATAATTCTCATAGAAGCTCATAATTCTGGGAGAATGTGGGCTCTCTTAAGTGTAAAGAATGAACAGTTTTCAAGTAAGTAGAATTTCAGTTGGAACACTAATATCCTCACTTGCTAAAAGTAAAGCATGAGAAAGGTTAGATTATTCTCCTCCTTATTCCTGTTTTCCTTAATATTTCCTTTTCCTTCCAGCCACCTGAGAAAATAAAGTTAGCAGCACCTGTTTTAATCAGAATAATATGTTTTGTCTATAACAGATTTTCAATAAAGAATTACCAATGATAACAATGAGGGCCATTATTACACTGTAAATTACACTAGGCTTTTGTTTTTGGTAACATTTATTTATTTTGGCAATGTCCACCCAAATATTGTTTTTATAATTAATTAAATCTCCACTCAGCAGTATTTACTTCAAGTTGTGCTGCCAACAACTGTTTTGTTTTGCTTTTTGACTGTGGTTAAATAAAGACAGCTTATGATCTAGGAATATGCTTTGAAATCACTTTCATAAATTAATTTTGTAAATATACACTGAGTGTGTTCTCTTCTATATGCAGGTCAAATGATTTTTATCTCCAAGAAGTTCTGATTCAACATTTGGGAATATAAATCTCCAATATCTTGTATGTTACAGCAGCTATCAAGTGAACTCACCTCTTTTCATGAATATCTGAACTGACTGTGTGTTGTCCCATTGAGTAAAGTATGTGTAGCCCTAAAAACTATCAATGCATTTGGCAGTTTGAAATTGTAAGCTGGCTGGCCTTGACTTGAAATTCTTGCACTGCTACCTCCTGGGTCCTGAGTTTACAGGCATGCACCATGATGCCCATTTCAGATCACAATTTCTGATGCACATGGTCATCAACATACTTTTAATTCTTCTAGTTGGGCCAGCTCTCAATCTAGTTCTATAACCATATTGATTTGAAAGAAGAGTTTACATAATCTCAAAAAACACAGTCAAGTGATGGAAAAGTTCATCTGAGGGCAGGGTGGGTAGCAGCGTGTGTAGTTCACAGTGGACTATGACCCACCCTTAACCTCTATCACATGGGCCTTTGGGGCCTGTGAGTCTGTAAACACTTGTTTTAATGCTGTACAGTTCCATATTCTTACTAGAACACCCACAGAGACTGAACGATGACAGCAATTGTTTTCATACAAAATAAACTTAAGAAATAGAGTAAGGTTGGAGGCTATGTCTCAGAGGATAAAACATTTGCTGAACCGGTATGAGAACAAGAGTTCAATACCCATATCCCATGTAAAAGCAGGGGGAGGCCAGTGGCAAACCTATAATGCTAGAGTGTGCTAGTCAGAGTCTGGGGAAACCATGTCCTGCAGATAGACTATACTGAATCAGTGAGCTCTGGGTAACTGTGAGAGATCCTACCTTAATATATAAATGGAATATATATCAAGGAAGGCATCCTATGTCAACCTCTGGCCTTGATACTTCTGTGTACCCACACATATGTGAACATGCATACACAACTGAAGGAAAAGATAGGAAGGAAGAAAGCAAGGAAAGAAGGTATGGCAGGAAAAAAGAAAGAAGGTATGAGGGAAAGAAAAAGAAGAAAGAAAGAAAGAAAGAAAGAAAGAAAGAAAGAAAGAGAAAGAAGAAAGAATGAAAGAAAGAAAGAAAGAAAGAAAGAAAGAAAGAAAGAAAAAGAAAAGATAGAGAACACACACTTCAGAAAATTCAAAGAGAAGATTGTGGTTTTGAAGAGTCAAAAGTTAACATGAAGCCTAAGATAAAGAATACACATTATCCATGAGCTGTATGTGTTTGGGCACAACTGCTTGCAAATTGGTTTTACATGAAGGATGCTTGTACTCACAAATTATCACTTATTGTTTAAAAAATGAAAACAAAACAAAACAAAAAAGCAGAGAAAGATGCAGAAAACTTACGGCAGAATGCATGATCTGGGATGGGTAGGGGTGGGGGGAAGGGAAGGGGATATATGCCTGAACTGAATTGGAAAATGATGTATGAAATACACAAAGCATCAATAAAAAAAATAAAAAATAAAAAATAAATAAAAAATAAAAGAATCAAAATTATTAAATTAAAAATGGGAGTAAAGACTAAGAAACAGTCATGAGGACACTGAAAAATTAAGTCAGTGAAGCTTAAAATCTGTAGAAAACATGCTGTGGACAGACCCGTTGAATTTGACATGTGTATATTACTAAGAGGTTAATGAGCAAAGAGATAGCTCATACTGAGTAAGCAGGTGGTGCAGGCCCCAGTGGCCCAGCCTCAGAGAGCCTGGATTCACGACTAAGAAGAACTATGGAAAGAACATAAGAACATGGTTTTGGAATTAAATTTCTAACCCTGCTGGATTTTCATTTTATATTTAAAAGAAAACACAAAATGTTCTTCATGTATGTGACTAGGAATACAAATGTGTCAACTAAAGAAAATAGAATGATGCTGGTTTTAATTTTCTTATGGAAAATACATTACATTGAGATCCATAGCGTTCTCAGATCTATGAACCCTACTCCTGTGATTGGTGAAAGTGGAAAAATATGCAGACTGCTCATGTGTTTTTCCTTTAAAAGCATATAAACCATAACTTGATAACAGAATAAGCTGTGTTAGCTCAAAACTTTCAGCAAATTTTTTTTAATTTTTAATTTAAAAAAAATTTATTTATTTTTCATGCATATGAATGTACTGTCTGCATGTAGGTTGGTGCACCCGTGTTGTGCAGTGCCATGGAGGTCAGAAGAGGGCGTCATCGGATTCTCCTGGAACTGGAGTTAAAGACGGTTCCTAGCCACCGTGTGGATGCTGGGAATCGAATCCAGGTCCTCTGCAAGAGCAGTTGGTGCTCTTAACCACTGAGCCATCTCTCCAGCCTCCTCAGCAAATTAAATTTAAAAATTACTTTACCTAATGCAATTTGTAAAGAAATTTCTCAACTTAAAAACAGAATTTTCTTGCTCCTTTGTTTTCTGAGTAATTTATATACCCTGTATGTTAATGCTCTGTCAGATGTATCACTGGTGAAGGTTTCTTCCCACTGTGTGGATTTTCTCTTCACTTTTTTGATTGTTTCTTTCACTATACAGAAGCTTTTGAGATTAATAAGGTCCCACTTTTCAATTGTTGATCTTATTTCTTGAGTAGCTGCTCTCTGACTTAGAAAGTCTTTTCCTATGCCTATGTCATGTAGGTTACTGCCAAAGTTTTCTTCTATCATTTTCAGAGTTTCCAGTTTCACATTGAGGTCTTTGATCCATTTGGAGCTGATTTTTGTACATGGTGAAAGATAGGAGTTAAGTTTTGTTCTTCTACAAGTGCTGATCCAGTTTTGCCAACACCATTTGCTGAAGATTCTGTCTTTCTTCCATTGAGTCTTCTTGGTCCCTTTGTCAAATATGCAGTAGCTGAAATTGCATGTGATCAAGTTTGGATCTTCAATTTTGTGTCAATATCAGGCTGTTTTTATGACTATATCCTGTAATATAGTTTGAAGTCTGGTGTAGTAATTCCCCCCCAACCTCCACACACACATTGTTCTTTTTGCTGAGTTGCTTTGGCTCTCTGGGGTCTTTTGTTTTTCCATATGAACTTTAGAATGTTTTTCTCTAGGTCTGTGAAGAAGCTCATGGGGATTTTAATTGGGATTGCATTGAATCTCTATATTACTTTGGGTAGGATGGTCACTTTTACCATATTAATTCTTCAAATCCATGAACATTGGAGATCCTTCCATCTTTTTGTGTCTTCTTCAATCTCCTTCTTCAAGGATTTAAAATTTGTAGAGATTTTTAGTCTCTTTGGGTCAGGTTTGTTTGGACATTTTTATTTTATTTTATTTTATTTTTGAGGCTATTGTGAATGGGAAGGTCTCCTTGAAAAGATGGGAGTAAAGAGCTGAACAGGGACTTCACAAATGAAGAAGTAAATATGGCTGAGAAACATCTCAAAAAGTGTTCAGTGTTGCTAATAACTAAATAAATGCAAATGAAACCACTTTAAGATTTCATTTTACCCCAGTAAGATCAAGAAAACAAAGGATACCAAATGCTGGAGAGGTTGTGGGGAAAGGGGAACACTCATCCACTGCTGGTGGGAATGCAAACTTGTGCAGTCCCTGTGGAAAGCTTTGTGGAGAACTCTTAAAAGATTCAAAATGAACCTACCACCTGACCCAGTCATACCACTCTTGGGTATATACCTACAAAACTCATCCTATTGCAGAGATACTTGTACAACCATGTTTATTTCAGCTTTCTTTACAATAGCAAAGGGCTGGAAGCAACCCAATTATCCCTCAACCAAAGACTGAATAAAGAAAATGTGTTACATCTGCATAATGGAATTCTATGCAGTGAAAAAGAAAGACAACATCATGAAGTTTGCAGGTAAATGGATAGGACTAGAAGCCATTATGCTAAGTGAAGTAACACAGTCCTAGAGAAACAAATGAAGTATGTTACCCCTCATTTGTGGATCTTATCACCAAATCTTTATTTGTAAGGCAAAGTGAATAATTTTTTTCTTTCTTTTTAAGTAAATGTAATACCTGATGTTACTATAAAAAGTACATTAAAACATACATCAAGTTGCTATGTAATGTAGGAATATAAAGTAATATTTCTTTTTACCTGCTTACAACTCTACTGTTAAAATATAAATCCCTAAACATGTTTTGGAATTAACCTATAGTTTACTTTCAGACGCCATAATTGTAGTGTATGTGTGCTGTGCATATATGCATATTTTGGAGCAATACAAATTTGAGGGAACAGCAACAACAACAAAAAAGACTGGTTCAAAGAATTGACTGTCACAGTAAACTTCTGCCCCAAACAGTAAACTTCCACATTGAAAATTTTTAAAAAGACGGAGAAAAAGATGTAAGACAAGTGTGGCAGAATGCATGAGCTCTGGCTGGGTGAAGCATTGAAGGGAGGTGGTTCTAAATTTGATTAAGAAATGTATGAAATGCACAAAACTTCAATAAAAAGACAAAAATGTTTACATCTTAAACTGTTAAACTGTTAAAATGTTAAGTGTGCTCAGGAATTAACCTGTATTTTACTTTCAGGCTTTATAATGTTGGTATATGTGTGGAGTGTATATAAGCATATATTGGAGGAATATAAAATTAAAGGGACAAAAATGACTTTTTCAAAGAACTAACCAGAACAGCAAACTTCTGCATCAAAAATTTTTGAAAAAGACTGACAATGCAATACAGGACTTAAGATGTATCACAGAATGCATGAATTCTGGGGAAGGGGAGACATGCATGGGGGAACAGATCTAAACTTCATTAAGAAATGCAAAAAATGCACAAAAGCTCAATTAGAAATTAAGAACGGAATTTTCTGAAATATATAACTTGGAATATTAACCTCTAATATTTATCACCCAAAACACTTGCAATAGGACAGTGAGACACAGAGGGCTCTGTGAAGATGGACATATTGAATGCTATGCCCAAGAATTTCAGTGAGTATTGTTAGCATAAAAAGAAAACAATTTGAAAGTTTACAAATTAGATAGAAGGGGAAAACCCTCAATTTTCACAACTATTTCATATATAAGCTTAACCTTATAGAGATTTAATTATTTTATACATTTGATGGAAGATCATTATATTTCATTTGCTTCTATTATATACATTTTCAGAAATACCATTGATGAACATGTAATACAAAATTTCAAGTACTTTGTAAAATCTTTATATACAATGGCCAATGTATTACTAGAATTATATATGAAGAAGAAAATTTTAGGAAATAGAATATTTAGTATCACATATTCAAACGGAAGAAACCTGATTAGTTTTTTAAACATACACACACACACACACACACACACACACACACACACACACTTTGGGGGTAAATCCAGGACCTTGAACATGATAGGCAAGGACTGTACCCCTGAGCTGCAACTCAACTTTAGTATTTTGGTATTTTGTCTTAAAATTACTTTTCATAGCATATTAAGGTCATACTTGTAAAAGAAATATCTTATATATTGTTACAGTTGATTCAATTAAATAAAATAGATACCAATTATAATTAATATAACATAGAAATTGAAAAGAATTATTAATAAAATGATCCTTAAAACAGGTAATATTAATTATAAGTTTGCTTTCAAAATCATTCTATTGAAATGATGACCTCCCAAATTAAGTCAATATATTTTGTATTCTTTAATTTTAATGTTTTAATATATTTATTAATTATGTATTAAAACCTGATGTTAACAATTTGCTCAGGTATTAGAATTCTACATGAAGATTTAAGGAAGGTCCAAGGCCATGTGGAATCTGACCCAGACCCAAGGTAGCAGCTTCTGTTCCCACTCTGCCTGCCTGCCCTGTCCTCGAGTATCCATTCCACCCATCACATTGCTCTGAGACCATATAGACTCCTACCTGGAAGCAGCTGAAAAAGTTATCTTGAATAAGATAACACAGATCAGAAATATCAATATCATCTGTTTTCCCTAATATGTTGACATTAGCTTCTAATCTTTAGATATGTGTGTTTCATTTGGAACACAGTAGAATACTAATTAGGAAACTAATAAATGAGCCTGGATTAAAGGAGATATTTCATGGGAAGGGAACAGAAGGCAGTGATAGGAAGGGATAAAGGAGAGTAATGAGATACGAATGGTTAAAAGGGGTGGGGAAAGGGAGGGTAAGGAAGAGGAGAGAATATGAGGAGTGATAACTGACCTTAAAGTCCTTTTGGAAATGTGGAAACATACTATTTAAAATATTACTTATATTAAGAGAGTGTAAATGGATCTACCCTATAACAGGGGACAATACCCCAAGTAGCCACCTCATCCTAGCAAAACAAACAAACAAACAAGCAAACAAACCAGTAATAAGAATGGGTTACTTCTCATGCGTTGTTGGCTAGTGAGATACCATATATCCCTAAACATGACATGATATTACCAATGGTCTTAGTTACCCTCCACAACTTAATAGCTTTAAGACCCTATGGCTGAACACAACACATACTTGAGTCATAAGGCATGGAAGCTTCATTCCTACTGATTAGCTTTAATAATAATGGAAAATTCTCTGCATGATAAGGAAGGAGAAAAGTAATCAACATTTTTACCCAGTTGCAAACCTTGTGTACTACAAAAGCAACTTGCCTGGCAACTGCCAGTACTATAGTGGCACCAATATTATGGGATAATCCACCAATTTTTGATCAGATGTAAGATCTGCTCCAGAAAATGAAACCTGTAACTGATGTTTGGGCCAAGAACCTGTGACTAGATATGTAACAGACCCCATACAGTCTACTACTAGTATTCTAATGGAGTATTCTATTAAGAGGACTCTTGAGGACTTATTGCTATGCCCATAGGTAAATGCATCTCACACTCTCATTAGAGAAGCTTCTGCTTGCAGCAGAAGGCAGTTATCAGAGAATCACAACTGATCAACATGCAGAAAATAAAATACTGCAGACTGCAGAGCTCCCAAATGAACATCAACATCACACCCCTCTCCCCAAGGCTCTGGAATCATCGTGGAAGAAGAACCAGAAATATAAGAGCCAAAAGTGGTAGACAATGATAAGTAAACAATGCTTTCCAGATAGCAAAGTTGTTTATATGAATTCACAACAATTAGAACCTGCCCAAGACCAAGACCTACCCAAGCTAAAGCCAGACAAAATCTAAGAACTGAGGAAAGCACGTGGTCAGGAAGTCTCACTACTCACTAAGGATCTATCATTTTATAGAACCTGGGCAGAAAGAGTGAGTTTTCTTTATGTATGTGACCCTTGTATGACCAGACATCAAAGGTAGGTTTCACACCCAAGAGTCTTTGGGCAACACAGATTGGACTCTAAAGGGAAAGGAAAAAAGAATGAGCACAGAGTTGTGTAGGGAGGTGTGGCATAACCAGGAGGAGCTGGAAGATGGGAAAATATGAACATAATATGTCGAATGAAGTTCTCAAGTAATAAAAATATTTTAAAAATGATAACAGATGTTTGTGCTTTGTCAGGAAAGACGCCAATTCAATTCCTGGGCTGATTTAAGACTTGATTAAAATTTAGTTCTCACCTGGATTGTTTTTAACTAAAATATAGAGAGTATTCCTTGGAGAAAATTGGAAGTTATATGCTAATCATTACAGATGGAAAGAGAAATCAGTAAACCTTTATATTTTGAAGTTATGTTGCAACAGAACCCAGAATTGCACCCTGATCTTCATAAGAATATATGAAAAAAATCATGTAATAAATATTTATTACAAATTTTTCCCAAAAGAGTTACATGGAAAAAAATCTTATGAACTCAATGTGCCAGAATCTATTTTAGTCCATGGAAAACACATTTGTCACCCACTTTTCCTTTTCCAGCACCCACCCACCACAAGCTGACTCAGTAGGTGGAGCAGGTGTCACAGTTCCGTGAGCTCATGTAGTTGGCTCGCTGCTTGTTCTAAAGTCACTTTGACTCTTCAGCCTCTGTGGGCACTTACCATTTTGTGGTTGACTGAAAAATTATATCTACTTATGTATTATCTAAATGCACTTACCTTGAGTTGGGTGATTTTGTCTTGTTCTGATTATTAAGGTAAATGGTTCAAAGGTGAGGAGAGGTGACAGTAATTCTTGAGTAGAATTTAGTTACAGAAAATATCTGACCTTTATACAGTATTATGATGGTTAGACATACATATCCTAATTATTAAATACCACAGCTTCTAAAATTAGAAGCTATTTTCTTCAAAATTGTATCATATTGTAAGTTCACTTTTTAAAATTTGTGTTTATTCATATTTTGTGTGTAGGAGTGTTTTGATTACACGCACATATAATGTGTGTGCAGTATCCATGAAGGCCAGAAAAATAGCATTGGATTCCCTCGAACTGAAGCTAAAGAGAGTTGTTAGCCACTGTGTGGGTGCTGGGAACCAAATCTGGTCTTCTGCATGAACTGCTAGTACTCTTAAAAGCTGAGTCATTTCTCCATCCTGGGTTTATTTTTTTATCCATGTTATATTTTAGATACCTTTGTACAGAATCTTTTAAAGGTCTTTCCATTTGTTTCTAACATAGGAAATTCAGTTTGCAATACTTAACTCTTATTATACAAATGAGTGGAATTTTTTTTTTTTTTTGGTCTTTTCGAGACAGGGTCTCCCTATAGCCCCAGATGTCCTGGAACTCACTCTGTAGACCAGGCTGGCCTTGAACTCACAAAGGTCGGCCTGCCTCTGCCTCCCAAGTGCTAGGATTTTTTTTTAAGAAATTCTTGTTTGCAGTTTTTTTTTTAATTTTATTTATTTTTGTATGTGTATGAATGTACTGTCTGCATGCAGGTTTGTGCACCCGTGTCGTGCAATGCCTCGGTGGTCAGAAGAGGGTGTCGGATTCCCCTGGAACTGGAGTTCTCCTGGAATTGGAGTTACAGACGGTTCTTAGCCGCCATGTGGGTGCTGGGGATCGAACCCTCATCCTCTGCAAGAGCAGTCCGTGCTCTTAACCGCTAGGCTATCTCTCCAGCCCTCCAAGTGCTAGGATTAAAGGCATGTGCCACCACTCCCGGCTATGAGTGGACTTTTTATTCCATTCGTTTGTCTGTAGCTGTGAATCATTTTGTCATGTGCAGCCATGGAGGCTGATCTTCATTATCAATATTATTGGTGTTTGTAATTCACCAGGAGGCACACATTTGGGCATGTCCATGAGGACGTTTCTGGAGAAGACTAAATGAGGCACAAAGACTTATCCAGATGTGGGCGGCACCATCCCATGGGCTAGATTTCAAGACTACATGAAAAAAGGTTAAAATGGAGAAAGATAGTTGAGCACCAGTATTCATAGCTCTCTCTGCAAACTGCAGTTATCTCATGTCCCTACCCTCATGCTGTATTGCCATGATGGGTACATTCCCCTCAAAGTAGGAGCAAACATTAACCCTTCATCACATACGTTACCATTTTTCAAATATTTATTCTGTCACAATAAGATAGTAACTAACTCATTTGGCTGATAATTATTGTAAAATTTCAATCTAAAACCAAGAAAACAAAGCTAAATTACACATTGGCAGTATAGAAGGCTGCTTCCTGTTCATCAGGGAACCTAATTTTAGCCGATAGATTTATCCTGCTTTATTTAGTCAAACTTAGTGAATTTATACTAATTATTGACACAGCCTGGTATAATGAAGAAAACCTGGACTCCTAAGACTATCTTCATTTTTAGGAGACTGTTCACCCCTCACATACTGGGAAAACAATAGGGAAAATTAAAGGCCAATTATGCATCCATAAATAAAGACTGTGATGACTATTTAACAAAAGCATATTGAAGGGTTAATTGGACAGCACTTTTTAAAGGACGAGTGAAAGAAAAATTCTGCTTCTGGGGATATATTGTTGGATGTCCCAACCAACTGTGGTATAACTATTCTGAAGAGGGCATGGAGGGTAGGAAGTGAAGTAATTTCAGACACAAAGAAATCATAGCTGTTCTGAACATCCATCAATAGTCATAGTCACAGAGATACTAGAGTTATCACTCTTTTGCAAATGACTTTCAGAAAAATATTAATCCATCACAGGTGGATTCAATTTTATAGTAGAATTCATGCCATTTTTATTATAAGTAATTATATGTAACAATGTGGGAAAATATGTTGAAAGCACATCATCCATTTTAGGTTAACATCCTTAGAATGAAGTCATGGTATTAAAGCAAATTTTAATCAGTTTCTCAATTCCATTAACATTTATTCATGTATACCAATGTCTAGTGTTGCACTGTAGACAGATTATTCTTTTAAAAATTATATTTAGTGAAACATTTTAAAAGTATTATTATGTACAGGCCACAGCTAAAGTAGTGGTTGCTATGTGCCTGTATCAGTTAGCTCTGCTATAATAATTATGTGTAACAAACTGTCCCCACCTCTTCATTCAACCAAACATCAGCAATAATGAAATGGTTTTTATGTAGCAGGTGTATGGAAGAGCTGTGCTTTAGCTGATCTAAGCTGTAGTATACTGGTTCAAATACAAGCTGTACATTTGACTGAGTCCAGATGTGCAGAGCTCAAGTTTTGTCTATATTCCATGCCACTACAAGTCCTAAGACACATTCTTAAAGTTAAGTGGAAGAATACTAAATAAGCCCAAATCAATCAATTCATTTAAAATTTCTGTTTTTGTGATTTCTGCTTACCTGCCATTTGCAAAAAGCAAATATATCAAAGATTTGTTAATATATGCTTCACACGATTCTGTGAAGTCCTACAAAGTCCTATAACTGCAGAGGTATGGAAAAAAAGGAAATTTGAAGAAATTAGAGGAATCGTCAGGTCTAGTTCCATATTTCCCAGACTACACCTCCTCAGCAAACACTACAATCATGTTTCCTTATAGATAATCCAACCTGAGTGTCTGAGCATCGCCAAAGCATAGAATGAAAAGCTTCTGATGTCAAGTCAGTGTTTCCCTCATAATACCTCTTACATAACCATCCCAATTTTCTCTTAGTAGTGCACGGATGAACATGGCTGTAATAACATAACTAAGGGACGTTATAGAGAGAATCTGATCCTTCATTTCTTTTGCAATGGAATCTATAACTAGCCTTAAATTTCCCTGTGATAATAAAGATAAGTGCACTTTGAATAAGCCTGGAGGCATACACATGTCATTCCAGGCCTTAGTAGGCTGAAGAGGAAGATTGAGAGGAATTCGAGGCCAGCTTGGGCTGTGTAGCTAATTCAAGGCCAGACATAACTGTAAAAAAAATCTAGTCAGAAAGAAACCCAAACCAGTGAAGATAAACTTTAATAACATTAGTAAATTTGGATTTTTCACATTGTTATTGCTTGTTTACCATTATTGACTCAACTTCTAAATGTCTGTCATAAATATTGAAGTGCCTAAAGTTTTATCTAAGATGCAAAGAAATTTCCTAGAGAAAAGGCTATCTTTACTAATTCCATGAGGAATCTGGTGGATCTGAGTAAGAAGTGAGTCTTGGAAGCACTTTATTTGAAAGTTTGAGGTAAATGTGGTTATATTTTATGGCCATTCTTTTTTTTTTAATTTTATTTATTTCTGTATGTGTATGAATGTACTGTCTGCATGCAAGTCTGTGCACCCGTGTCGTGCAATGCCACGGAGGTCAGAAGAGGGTCTCGCATTCCCCTGGAGCTGGAGCTCTCCTGGAATTGGAGTTTCAGACGGTTCTCGGCCGCCATGTGGGTGCTGGGGATCGAACCCGGGTCCTCTGCAAGAGCAGTCGGTGCTCTCAACCGCTAGGCCATCTCTCCAGCCCCGCCATTCTTTATTATGGTAGAATAGGTATTAGTACATGCATGTGAGTATTTAATTGCACATTAATACTGGCATATTTAACAGATATGGCTTGAGAAAATTTTGAGTTCTCTAGGCAAACTAAATTTTAGGGTACTCACTACTTCACCTGACAAAATGAATGTATACATATGGCAAAAATTCAAGTTGTATAAAAGCTATATAATTAAGGGGGCTGGAGAGATGGCCTAGTGGTTAAAAGTGCAGACTGCTCTTGCAGAGGACCCAGGTTCAATTCCCAGCACCCACATGGCAGCTAAGAACCATCTTTAACTCCAGTTCCAGGGGAATCTGATACCCTCTTCATTGCACGACACAGGTGCACAAACCTACATGCAGGCAGTACATTAATACACATAAAAAAATAAAATTTAAAAAAAATTTAAAAAATGGTATATAATTAAAATATAAGCCTCCTTGTCCTCCCACCAGACATAACTAGCCATATTGTTTCCTCTATATATCCTCAAAACTTTATTAATATAAATAATTAAATAACTACAGTTATTCCTTTACATAGGAGCTGTGTATAACAATTCTTGATGCTTGTATGACTACTGATTTCAAGACCTTCAAGAATTAGGTGCTAGACCTTTACCTTTTCCATGCACTGTTGTATGCCAGATGGTACCTTGATGGTATCCGAGGTGATACTCTGTGACAGACCCTATTGAGATGATCAGAATTTATGCTTCAAAGGTTTTATGACTTACAGAAGATGCCAAATTTCTATCTACCCAAAAGTATTATGCTCACTCTAAACAAAATAATAAAATATTCAAACTTACTTTGATATATTTCTACTTGGGAATGCAATCTGTAATTTTGGAATATATATTTTCTATGGCCAAGTGATGCATGGTGGCAGGTGAAATTACATTATTTTCATCAGTAGAAGAACATGGATGTACAATCTGTATGTAAACCTTTCCATTCACTTGGTTATAAGTGTTTGGGTTACAGCATTTTTCTAAACAAGGGTTGGGATCATTTGTGCAACTTCACCCTTAATGGGTTAGTGGCCTTAAAGTACAGTTTTCTAAATTTGAAAAACCACAAGAATGTATAAGAAAGGATACTGTGAGGTCTCTTGTTCCCCTGGTGACCAGATGGCTTTGAAATTTTGAAGCAGCTCAGTGTGGGAGCTGTTTGGAATCAAGGGCAGATTTGAAACCATATGGGACTGCTTTAGTCCAGAAAAGTTAAATTTTATAAAGATGAATGGCTAAAATAAACCTGCTCTTGGACAGCGGAAATTCCTCTGACTTGCAGTATTGGGTTCTTGGCTTGTTGTAAACCCATGAATCCCCTTTCTTTTAGCTACATTCTTCACCACCTCTATGACCTTTCATCACCCTGTTTCAGCATTTTCTGGCTGGACACTTTATAATTTTGCTGTTTACTGTCTGTGGCACAGGGACTGGTATTGTCAGGTCTGTTGAAAATCTGCCGTGAAAAGTGTTAGCTTCGTCATTTTCTTTTTTAAACAGATCCTCCTGGTCTACACCAGCAAAGTCCTAAATCATACTCTTGTTCCAGCAAAGTAATAGACAGAATGTGTACTTAAAACAGGGGAAAGAAAATGTCACTCAAAACCCCTAGTAGAATTGTTTACTTTACTTTCACCTTTAATCTCAAGTAGAATTATTCTTTATTCACAAATGGTGACTCTGAGCCTTTAGCTGAGCATTTAGTGGAACATCTACCCAGTAAGCTTTGCTTATGTTGCAGACAGCTACCCTGAGGAGTGATTTGAATTTAAATGTGATTCCCTTATTAGTTTCTGCTAACTGCAAATATCCCAGGCACTTAATTAAGTGGCTGAGTAATGTATGAATGCTCACTTCTGCTTGTCATGCAGAACAAAGTGATGTATTTATATTCTATGCACAATATGAAATTTAATGACACAGGCAACAGTAATTTAGAAAAACCTTTGTTTTTATTGTCCTTGTTTTTGCTTAAGCAATTTCTGTTTTGTCATAGATTGGCCAGGACAGTGATATAAGACTTGGTCCAAATGCTAGCTTTTGGCAGGTGATATTTTTCTAATAAATCAGAGATTCTTCTGTACCATCTAATGACTTAAAACATTGGTGGGTTTTCATTAACTGTGTTGTTTTGGGTTTTGTTTCTTACTCTAATCCTTAATTTAATAACTAAGAACATTTCCTTGGCTGGTTAGCCCCTGAAATAAAAAAGGAGAAGGTAGATTCTGCTAGGGTTTGAAAGAACAGAGTGGGTTACAAGGTAAATGAAAAATACAGCTAGTGTTTTTTTACTGACACAGGATCATAGAGAGGAATAATGTTGAGATCAAGTGGCCTACTAAGTATTTTAGGGATCTTTTATATATATCTATAATATCTATATAGCTCCATAGATATAATGCATATATATGCAATATATATATATATATATATATATATATGTTCAAATATAAGATGATTAAATAATTTCCTTCACTCTGAGAGTATCGAAACCCTGGGACCAGTTTTCCACTGTTCTGATTTTTCCACATTTTTTTCACATTCACATATCTCTAAACTAAGTGTTTTTATTTAGCTATTTTAAACTGAGCTGTGCATATGTTTGGTCATTTGGACAGATGCTGGGCTTGTCAGATGGTTCTGTTGTCGAATAAAACAGGATTTCGTGTCCTTTGCATTCCAGCTCCTTTGCTCTATGTGTGGGGTTAGGAAGCATGTTTAATTAGATGGGCTCTTTCTGTTCTGGAAATCCTAACCTCAATTAAGCTCCTCTCTTTATTTAGACAGTTGCATTTATTTCCTAATGGACATAGGTGGGTGCTAAGCTGGGTCAGAGTTGCAACAAATTACTTCCTGGAAGAAAAAAATATTTTATATCTTGAATTCTGTTCCATAAGAATTCTGCTACATTCCTGTGAACTATAATTCTTACTTCTGTTGGGAATTGTGTGTAAATTATGCATTCCTCCTCACGTGTACCTACAGAATCCCTTTCCTGTCAGCTTCAGCCACATTCAACTCACACCTTAACCAATGCAGATGACGTCAAGCTGTTGGGAGAACATTGCTGTGCGATTGCTGTCAGAGAAGCCGTTGCTCTATAAATTCTTGGCAGTGCTATTTTTTGGTGATTCAATACTCATAAGCTACTGCTCTGTGTAAAACAATTCCTGTACTCTGCAAAATTCATAGTACTCTTTGAAGATATTTTAGTTTTACTTTTTACTTCTCTCCTTTCACATCCTGAGTTCCACCCAAGTATACTGACAGGTCACTGAGGAAGGCTATGAGAAGGCACAGAAAACCTGAGCTTTGGAGGCAGCTGTTGTGATCTACTTTCTGTGCACCTGCACTTGATGTGTTTATTTGCTCTTACTTTGAAATCAAGTCTTCTGTTTAAGTCTCTTCAGCCACTGTGACCTTACAATATGCCCCTAACTGGAGAGAAGCCCAGCTTGTCTGGCTACAGTCAGAGTCCACATATGTTAAGGGGAAGGACCTAGAAGGCAGCTGACACTGTTCTCTTAGCCAGAAATCCCTTCAGTGCAAACAAAAAGTGCTCCCTTGTGCTGCTCCGGGGCTGCAGACCCTTTGCCAGCTCCACCTGGGAGTGGCTATCCTTAATGATGACATGTTATCTTACCTTTACCCCTCAGCTAAGAGCTCAGCTGTAGAATCTGATCTGTCTTGGCAGAATAATACGCTTTTCCTCCCTTCCTTTAGTTGTTTCTTTGTGTTCAGCTAATCAGCAGTGACAATCTCCCTGTGACTGCTCACTTTTGCAGTGAGGCATCAAGCTTCTAGGCATCAAGATTAGTGAGGTTCTCTTCAGGGTGGGCCAGTGTGCTTCTCTGTGACATGAGAACACTGCCTGAGGTACACACTGGGTGAAGTCTGACAGTTTACATAGAAGTTTGCTCTCTTGATGAATTGTTCATTTACCAGCTAGTCTAAAAAATACACATTCACCTTGTCTCTCATATAATCATAGCAAATTATTTTTTTACTTTAACATTTGGGCACATCATGAGAATGGGATACTAGGATTGAAACATACTTTAATATTCAGTCCATAGATCTAATGGTGCCTAAACCCTAGCCAGAACTCTTCCTGCTCTTTCCACTCTTCCTGTAATCTAGTATAGGTTTTAAAAGCTTTGAGAAACAAGGGACTCAGGTTCTCCTCCAAAAGCAACCAATTTCATCTTTAGACAAATCAGGTATCTTTTCTCTAGTGTTCTCTCTCTGTCTCTCTCTGTTTCTCTCTCTCTCTCTCTCTCTCTCTCTCTCTCTCTCTCTCTCTCTCTCTCTCTCTCCTGGAATTAGAACTTTGGAATTTAGAGAAATATGTATGATAGACTGCATTCTTATTCTTGGTGAGATCTAGCTCCAGCTCCCCATACTGTCTTATGTTGATGTCCAAGGTGTTTTTCTTCTAAGCCCTATGTGTAAGGTCTTTTGGTTTAACTGGCACATATATTCTGAAAGGCAGTATAGACTGGCCCTTAGATATCATTGTGCTGTTGTTTCAGGCCTCATATAGCACATGATATAGACCTAGTTTCTCCAACCTTCAGAGCCTAAGTTCCTTGTTTATAAGAAATGAAGATGACTATAGTATTTTCAGAGAATAGTTATAAGGAATGCTGAGGAAAAATAGAAATTATGCTTAACAAAGTTTCTTGCACATAGCTAAAGTTTAATAAATGCTATTATTGTTATTATTATTACTTCCTCCTCTATATTGTGATTAAAGATCAAAAGTTTTATTAGGGATGATTTTATGCCAGATTCTCTTAATGTGTGCCTACACACCTCTCAGATGGATGTAGGTCTATTTAATAAAGCATCTTGGCATTATTAAGGATGAAAGTAATTGCAGTAATATCCAGATTTTTGCCTCCATCTTGATAATGTCATTATACTGAGTTTTAATCTATAGTAAATAAGTAAATGGGGGGAAAACATTATGGTGTTTTCTTCATGAACCAAAATTTTTAAGAATTACTTTTTTCATCTATATATTTATTTTATTAATTTATTGGAGTATTTGCCAGGAAGTATTTCAAACAAAAACTGGTTGCTTTGTGTCCTAGTTTGTCTTCCATTGCTGTGACAAAACACTCTGACAAACACCAACTTGGGGAGGAAAGGGTTTATTCAGCTTACATCTCCTGGGTCACAGTTCATCACTTAGGGAACCCAAGACAGGAACTCAGGGCAGGAACTTGGAGGCAGGAGCTGAAGCACAGGCCATGGAGGAATGCTGTTCACTGGCTTGCTCTCTACTGGCTCATGCCCAGCCTGCCTTCTTATACCATATACAACCACCTGGCCAGGGTGGCACCACTCATTGTGGGGTGGGCCCTTCCACACTGCTTGGCCATCAAGACAATACTCCACAGATGTGGCCACAGGCCAATCCAATGGAGCCAATTCCCCAATTGAGGCTCCCTCAACCCAGGTGTGTCAAGTTGACACTAAAGCTATCCAGCACACTTTGCACTCATAAAAATAACTTAATTTTCCCTATCTCTCTCTGGCATCTGTAGTACTCTGCAATAGTCACTTAAACACCCTGGTAGCAATCTTGTTTTGCTTCTAGATTTTCTTTAAGCTTTTGCTCTGGGATGTTGTCTTAGCATTCTGATAGCTGTCAGCTCTTAATCTATTGTAACTTTGCTAATTGATGGGAATACAGCTAATTTCATCTCAAGACTCAAACCTTGTGAGATTCAGAGAGATGATTGTGTAAAATGAATGTTCACAAATGGAAAATATTTTGATGATAGCTCAGGACTCATTTCATCAAAAGATCTCTGTCAATCTTCTATTTAAGCCTTTTCCCCAATATAGTGATAAAGTAGTTAAGTTTGGGCTGGAGAGATGGCCTAGTGGTTAAGAGTGCCGACCGCTCTTGCAGAGGACCCGGGTTCAATCCCCAGCAACCACATGGTGGCCGAGAGCCATCTGAAATTCCAATTCCAGGAGAACTCCAGTTCCAGGTGAGTCCGACACCTTCTTCTGAACTCCGCGGCATTGCACGTCACGGGTGCACAGACTTGCATGCAGACAATACATTCATACACATACGGAAATAAATAAAAAAAAATTAAAAAAATATGTCCTGTTTTACAATTCCACTAGAAGGGACAACTTAGTTTGGGTCATGGCTTCTGAGACTTTTGTCTATGGTCAGTGGTTCCCTGGATCTGTTGTGAGGCTGAAACTCACTTGGCATGGAAGGATGGTGTGGTGCAAAACTGCTCAAAATCCCTCTCAAAAGCCCTGACAGCTGGAATAGTCAATGGGAATTCAGCAAAGTATACCCCAAGGAGGCCTTGGGGTATACTTTGTATCACCATGACACTTTGTAACCACAGGGTTACAAACGGTCATGGTAGAAACTCTTAGGAAACCTCTGCCCTTTCATGATGTAATCAATACTCTGCATTTACAACTGTATCTGGAGTAAGGGGTTGTCTGGCCTTATTTAATATTTAAATAAATATACTTTATTTGTTTATATATATTATTATTACTACCAGTTTATGTGTATGAAAGCTATGCCTGCATATGTGTGAGTGTACTTGTGTCATGCAATTCCCATAGAGGTCAGAAGGTGTTGTGTCAGACCCCCTAGAACTGGAATTATGGATGGCTGTTAGCTACTATGTGGGTGCTGAGAATCAAACCTGGGTCTTCTGTAAGAGGAGGCAGTGCTCTTAACTGCTCAGCAATTTCTCCATCCCTATAAATAAATTTATTTTAATATGCCAAATTGATCTTATTAACATATAGCCAGTATCAGTATATTAGCATGACTCAGCATGTTTGTGTTTGGTGATACAGGAAGAAAGTCACATGCTACAGAGAATCAGAGAGACCTTCTCCCCCAAACATGACAATGATTGAAGATCTTTATTGCATTTTTTTTGCATTTCATACAGTACATCTTGATCATATTTAGAACCCCTGCCCAATCTGAACTCCCACTACATCATCCTTACCACCAATGTTAATGCATTCTGTGAAGTATGTTAAGGCCTATCAAGTCTAGTGTGTGTCTCCAAACGTCTCTCCAATGAGTTAATTCACTGGAGCTTGCCCATTCCCTTAAAGAACAACTCTCCCTCTCCAAGCAGTGATCAGATGCCAATAGGTTAGAGCTTCTTGTTCACTTCCTCAGTTCTGTGCTGGGCCTTTGTCTGGTTTGAGATTGCATGGGTCTGGTGCATGCTTTCGGCATGGCTGTAAGCTCATATGAGCAAGTTCCCAGATCAAAGATTTTTTTTTTTAATTTTTTAAAATTTTTATTTACTTTTGTATGTGTATGAATGTATTGTCGGCATGTAGGTCTGTGCACCCGTGTCGTGCGATGCCGCGGAGGTCAGAAGAGTGTCTCGGATTCCCCCGGAACTGGAGTTCTCCTGGAATTGGAGTTACAGACGGTTCTTAGCCGCCATGTGGGTGCTGGAGATCGAACCTGGGTCCTCTGCAAGAGCAGTCGGTGCTCTTAACCACTAGGCTATCTTTCCAGCCCCCAGATCAAAGATTTTTCAAGGAGTTTGATTTTCTCCTGGTAAGTACAGGTATCTCTGAAGCTGTAAATTCAGACAGCTTTGGAACAACCTGGTCAGTGTGAGTCCTGGGAAACAGGAGGAATCCTCACTGCTTCTTCTCAGAGCCGTCTTTGTTCACTAAGAAAAGACTGGTGCCAATCAATTCGTATGTTTTACTGACCATAGTTTGATCAGAACTATTTCAATTCATTTGAACTCTAGGTTAACAGAAATTATTCTAGAAATGCTGCAGTTCCCATCTGTGTTGAAGCTCTTTGCTTCCCCATGAGGAAAGCTCTAAGATGAAGGTCAGTCTCCTCTTCGAATGGGATGTCAAGTTTTTCCACAGCGGCATCATTATCTACTTTACCAATACTATGAAAGCTCAGGGACACCTGGTAATCTTTATTTTAAAAACTATTCAAATTCCTATTCCATAGGTGTTGTTTTGGCAACCTGCTCTTTAGAAAATGATTTCAGAAAGTTTCTTTAAGTAGTTACATTTTTCAGAACTCCTTTAACAAGAGTTGACATCACCCCAACTTTATAGCCCATATCAGGAAGAAACCCATCCTTTCCTTCCCATGTTGTCTTCCATAAGTGTGTTATCAGTGCTTGGTGTATCCCAGGAGGAAGAATGTGGAAAAGAGAAAACTGCACTCCCTACCTTCAATGACATTGTGATTTGTCTCACAATGTGCATCACCCACCCCACAAATCCCATTGTGTTCCTTTGCATAAAACTTTAGTCTGGGGGCTGGAGAGATGGGTCAGCTGTTAAGAGAGCTGACTGCTCTCACAGAGGACTATTAAACAATGAAAGAAATATCTGTACATTACATCAGCTTACTTCATATCTGCTTTCTACTTGCATATAATATTTTTTTTCTCAAAATATTACTAGATTATCCATTGGATAATCAGACTCTTCTCATAAGCTGATCTCCATTTCTCATACAAGACACAGTAGCTTCTCTTGTTAGGTAAAGGTCTCTACCTCTCAAGTTCCTCAGCTGGATTTTACAAATCAGTGGACGATAGTGTTGAGATGGCTTTTGCACATGATTGATCCATAATGGCTCAAACAGGAAATGTTGGCTGTAGATTAATAACACAGTTTAATGATTAAGAGCATTGTACTTTGTGCTTAAGTGACATCTCTAAAAGGACTTTTATTATTTCTTTAATAGCTGAGAGAGTTGGTTTTCAGAGTGTCATTTCATTATCGATTTGTGGCATACAATTTCAGCTTTAGAATTGGAATCCAAGTACCAGGAATTTCAGAATCCATGTTTTAAAATGTGTTGAAATCTCTCTCTATATTTGTATAGCTAGAATTACATTTAATCTTTACATTATATTACATGTAGTCTTAGCATCCTGCCATACATAGACATACCTTGAGAAATGAGAAATGATTAAATGATGAGGTAAGACAATGAACATGTCAGGTTCATACCATATTCTCTTTAATATGATATTATTACTCATTCATTCTTCACTTAGTTTAAAATATGTTTTCTAAACTCTTACTGTGAATTATAAACATTATTATATATTGAATTTGTTAAGGTTACTTTTGCATGGAAGTAAGAAAACCAAGCAACTTTTAATGATAACTCACCAGATTTACTATTTAATAATCAAAGATAATACTAAAGTCTCCTTAAGCTATGCACTTAAGCAAGATATATTAATGCAGGAGCTCTGACATCAGCAATGGATTATTCTACCAAGGAGATGTTGGCCAGGGGATCCAAGCCCCCACAAAAGGTAAAGGCTCCTTACCTCTAAACTGGGATACCTGCAAGAGAGGCAATAAGGCCCTGCTGTCGAAGACCTGACGTTAACATGGGAAAGATGTATTGAGACCACACATGCAAGTGTACAGATGGTTTTCCATAATTAAATTCATGTTTTTCTTCTCCGTGGAGAGATTTTATAAAATAAGAGGCAGCCTCTATAAATATTTATCACCTTTATTTCATGTTAGCAAACATGAACTTATGCATTTAAAATGCCTCCCTCCTCTATTTTACCCCTCACATTATCTGTGTTGTGCTTTTCACACACTCGCTCTGCATACTCAATAGGTGGCTTGAGTTTTATTTCTATTTTTACAAAACTGAATCAAAATACCCAGATATCTAGAGCTCTGTCTTGCCATGTTCATATGTACCTCACCTCCAGTAATAAACCCTTTTTAACTCCCTCACCTTAGTGCTTTAAAACCTGCAGTTTTCTCTTCGCCAGCATCCTTACACCGTGTAAAGTGCCACAGTCTGATCCTGGGACAGACACCCCTTCCAAAACAGTTTTCTTTTCCTCCTTTGAATCCTCTATGCACTTAAGACTGTAAAGCACTGCTGTATATTTAGTTTAGCTGCAAATAGATAGTATAATTCTGAAGGACCAAATAAAGTTGGCATATATTTCTTTGATCAGAGTAGCAAGTATAATGGAATGCGCATACTTATATTTAATCGGGGTTTTAATATTTTATAAATCAGAAGAGGCAGAGCCGCATTAGCAAATATATGCACTTTTTGTTTTACATCCTAAAGATTATTTAGGATTTAATTTCATTGGTAATTTAGGAAAGGAATAGCTTGGGGAAAGAGAAGTGAGATGACTGGAAAGAGCACATCACAGTCACTGTGTTTGTGATTCTAAACTTAAGTAAAGACAATATCGATGGCCCCCTCTTTGAATTAAAAATGTATGCTACTCTATGACAGAGTGCGAAAAAGAAGAAGAAAACTGACATTGCGATAAAGAATAGAGGCAGATCAAAGCAAATTTATTAATGGCCTATTAAAAAAGTTTATGTAAAAGGAAAAATGCAAACTCCTAAACATATATCAGAGTTAACATACAGTTTATTTTTGGAGGATATACCCTGGTTCACGTAGGATGTTGTATGAGGCATATTTTGGAGCATGAAATGGAGAGGGAACCAACAACAACATAGGGATGGGTCAAAGAACGGATTGACATAGTTAAATTCTGCCCAAAACAATGGACTTTACAGAGAAAAACTTTAAAAAGACTGAGAGAAAGATGAAAGACATGTATGGCAGAATGCATGATCTGGGGTCGGTGGGGGGAAAGGGAATGGGCAATGTGTCTAAATGGAACTGAGAAAGATGTCGCTGAAGTACCACAAAACTCAATAAAAGTATTATTAAAAGTTATGTTCAGAAACAGTCTCCAACACAATCATACCAAAGTCAAGGCTTTCTGAAGGTATTAAGTCAAGATGGACTTGCCACAAATCCACTGTGGCTCAAGCTCACCAGGAAGCTGGGCCTGCATGAACAGCATTTCCGTGGCTGTAGTAATTCCTCAGGAAGAGGAATTGAAAGAGTAAGGAGGCATCATGTCTTTCTTTTTTTTTTTAAATTTAATTTTTGTATTATGGCTTTGTGGCATTTCGAGCATCATTTTCCAGTCAGATCAGGCATTTGTTCTCCTTTCCCTTCCCCCCCACCCCACCCACCCCAATCCCAGATCATGCATCTGCCATATTGTCTGCATCTTTCTCTGTTTTTTTTTTTCCTTTTTTTAGCTATAAGTGATAATCCATGAGTAGAAGTCATCCTTCGTGCAAAAACCAATCTACAGGCGTGTGTCCAAACCCCAACCAACCATCCAACCAACAAACCACCCTGAGTGTGGTGCCAACATGTTTCAATGTCGAATGCAAATCCAGACAAACAGACCCCCCCCATTGGGCCCACCCTCTCATAACACTCGCCAGCCCCCCCCACAGTGTTGTTGTACATTTTTTTTCACTTTATGCAAAATTCTCACTACATGGCTGGTATTTTCACTGCATTTCACCACAATTGTAGCCCTTACATTCTACACACCCCCTTCTTCCGCAGGTTTCCCTAGGCTTAGACAAGGGGACGAGTGGATGAGAAGTAAAACAGTCCACTCTCTCTGGAGCGGTTGCTTGGACTCTGGTCAATTCTGTCGTGGCTGTTTCCTTTCATGCTTATGGCTGACAGTTTGTCAGGGAGTAACCTTCGATCCTACTAATGAACACATCAATTAGATTTGGATTTAAGCAGCACTAATGTTCTGGTAGGTTTACTTTTGGCATATAAACATATGTTTGTGATATGTTCTAATCCTGGAATTACATTTTTCCCCCTCCCCGTGGTTTAATAGACAGGGTCGTTACTGTGGCTATAACATCTCCTAACCTGTAAAGTTGTAAGCTTGTGGACTCCGCCCAGAGTTCTTCCTCCGGAGAGAGCCATAGCATTCCTAGATTTGGGGTCTCACGGCACATGGCGTGCCTCCGCTGACGACAGTATTTCCAGGCAGTGAGGGTAGCGGGTGCTGAGGTGGAGATCTTGCCTTGAACGCAGGGAGACTTTTCATATATACTTCAAATGATGTTTCGGAAAGCAGTGAGGCCTAGGAAAAGAGCCACAAAGGTCAAGTCACCAAAGTCCCAAGAAAGACAGGCCAATTGAAACTGCCAGAGCAGGCCAGCTCCTGAGACCCATGAAAGGTATTATGAACAGAGAGTTCCAGTCAGGAGCACTCAAGTCAGGGGTCTTCAATCTATGAGACAACACTGTGTATTTGCTTAGCAAAGTCAAAGGCTGAGGGACCCTGCTCCACCTCCAGGAAAATGTAGGGTATGTCCTAAGGTTAAGAAGATTATGCTTTGGGGGCTGGAGAGTAATGCCTAGCGTTGTGAAAAGAGCTCCAACTGCTCTTGAAAGGACCGGGGTCCGATCCCCGGCACCCCACATGGCGCTGATGAACCAGCCTGTAACTCCAATTCCCCAGGAGAACTACCAGTTCAGGGGAATCGACACACTCTTCTGACCTCAAACTGGCGAATTGCACACAAGAGACGGTAGCACTAATACCTCAGGCAAGAACATAACATTCATACACATAGAAAAATAAAGAAATAAAAAAAAAATTTAAAAAAGATTTTTAAAAAAAACTTTTTATTTTTGTTTTTTTTGTTTGTTGTTTTTTGACGACAAGGTCTCCCGTTAGCCCAGCTGTGCCTGGACTCGCTTCTGTAGACACAGCGGGCTTAGACTCTAGAGAACGCCTGCCTCTCTCTTCCCGAAGTGCTAGTAAGAAAAGTGGTGCCACCATGCCTCTTAATCCTGCAGGATTGAATGTATTGGACACAGAAAAGGCTACAAAAGAATTTTGTTTTAAGGGTTCAAAAACAGAAAAAAGAGAAAAAAAAAAAAAAAAAAAAAAAAAGAAAAAAAAAAAAAAGAAAAAAAGAAGAAAAGGAAAAGAGAAAAAAGAAGAAAAGAAAGAAAGAAAAAAAAAAAAACATTTTTTTTTTGTTTTTAAATTTTTTTGTTTGTTGTGTTTTCTCTTCTTAGAATGGAATATGTATCCTAGGCATGGTCAGGCTATGGATTCTGCCAGCACATTTTTGTTTTCTCACCTTTGTTTTTCATCATACTCAACGCTGTGCAGCAATTTGTTTCAGGGTAAAATATTCCTCCTTTCTCACCTGTATCTGATTTAGATGATACTGGGTACAGAAAAATATAGCAGTTTCTTGATTTGGTCAGATTTGTATATTTTGGGAACGACATGTCCTTAGTATTTATTCATGGTTTTAATATATTTCATGTTCTGAATAGCATAACAACATAATGGTTTCCTTATGACATTTTCTAGCCTGACCAACCTGTATTTGACTATATTTACCCCCATTATCCACTTTTGGCATCATCCATTCTTGCTGATCTTCCTCTTCCAACTAATCCCCCTCTTTTTCCAAGTCTTGTGTGTGTGCGTTGGTGGTGTGGTTGTGTTTGTGTGTGGGTGTAGAGTGCAAACTGTGTCTGATTACAATACAAGTGCCAAGAATCCGTAGAGGGTGCCAGATCCCGGATGGGTTGAAGTTACAGGAGACTTGGGCTCGCTGACATAGGTGATAGTAACGACGCATCGTCTTACCTGGGAAAAGAAGGAAACCTTGACGCTGACACAAAAAACTACAGCTAGAGAGGCCATTCTCCTGCCGCAGCTACAGACGTGTTTACAAGGTTTACAATATGAAGGTATGAATCGCCATCCCTGTAAGTCAGCCTCAACCCAATTGATAAATGTGGGATTGGTTAAAACCACAACATAAATACCACTACATGGTATTTATGTACACCCCAGGCACATCTTGCCTGGTCAGTAGGTATTGTAGGATGCAGGGTTCACACCTTAGTAAGACTTTTCATGACTTTTTTTTTTTCCGCAAGCAGGCTTATAACAGGCATCTTCGTACTAGAGGGTCTAGGCTGTAGGAGGGAGGAAGCTTCGCAGCCAGGTCCAGCGTTAGAGTTTTGATGTGTTATAACGCAAAGTATGTGGTGTTATTCAGCAAGCAGCAGAGACAATTCTTTGCTTTGTTTTGGGGGCTACAGGGGCCTGCCGACCAACATGTGTGCAGGTAGGGCAGATCTGTCCATGGCGTGGCAATTTTTATAATAATCTCTGACTGCAGGGAGTAGTTTTACCTACCCAGGCAGGGACCTCTATTCAAATACTTTAAAACATTTATATTTAATTAGCTCTCAGGATCAGATTTCCTTATGCCTTTTTTTTATACGATGCCGTAGTTGTTAACTTGATCCCGGCCTTCCTCACATAGCTCAATTATCTCGGGCGTATCAGGAATAATGAGTAACGACCATAGTTCAAATTATTGAAAAAGCGTAATCTTCGGGGCGGAGAGTTATTGCAGACAGGTATTGTAGGGGTCTCATGCAGTTGAGCATCTTGGTTGTTTGTGATGACATGATAATATAAGCGAGATAGCAATTAGCGGCCATTCGGCGGCACGATTATTGTGACGAAGTGGTACAACATTATGTCGCAATGCGGTACTCGTTTAATAATATAAAAATGATGGATTTTAAAGACTGAATCACTTGGATCCAAGCACATTTTAATAGGCATCTGCAAGATCTAGATAGCTGAAACAAAAGACACAAAATCCTCCCATAATACTAAAAAGTAAATAGCAGATTAGCAAGAGTAATATAGAAGGAAGTGGGAGATAACAATGCATATACATATTTTAAGTCCAATGATCTGGAACAAGTATGATACCTATGTGTAAGGAATGGAAATTAATTTGGTGGCAAAAATAGGTGGTCATACTAGTTCAAATGTTCCTTCATTTAAAGCTGGGAAGTAGAGACATTATATCACTTGTTTTCAATGAGCATATTTTATGATTTTTTATTATAGTTTTTGCAGTAGTAAATACCATAACCAAAACAAAAACTGAAAATGCTTTAAATACATTAAATATGAGAGCCAAAGAAGTTATAAAAAAAACAAAATTAAATTAGTGCTTGATGCTATGGCCAAGAGTAGCTGAAATTTCCCCGTCAGGCTCCTTCGTCGGGAAATACAGAGCTATAAATCAAAGAAGTATCTCGTTCATTTCTGTTGACAGAATGTTTTTCTTGGCTTTTTTGCTATGGAAATCTTCAATCACACAAGTGTAGAGAAATGGTATAATCAGTATGCAATTTGATATTGATTTGCTAAAACAAGAAGACATTTGGTATTATATTAACCCTTTGTTCTCTATTGTGCATCTGGATTTACATTGGTTTGGGGGGAGTTCCTAAGCGTCGTGAAGCCAACACCAGCTATCCGGCTATACTTTTTCATGGCTTGGAAAGACTATTTTCCCTACATTGTCATGTGGTATCCATTTTTTTTGTAATTTCTATATTATTGTCGATCAACTATCTCCTCATCAGTCAACAACAAGACGGACAAGCCAAACCCAACTACAACGAAAAAAACCTGGGATTCTTCAATGCAACTCATAAAAGACATCAAGAGCCGAAATGAGTTTTATATGACCAAGTTTTTAAAATACCAGATTTTATATAACGTTTTACTTCGAAACCATCTGGTATGGACATTCTGACCGCACGGACGAGAGGAAGGGACAGACAGCGCTGGGGAGTTTTAACCTCCAGGTGATCACTGCACTTGTATATCCCTGTCTATACTTCAACTACACGAAGAACGCAAATACTTTGAATCCAGAGAGAGAACACATAAACCATTCCACTTAACACTGCTGCACACTTTGTAGGAGCTATTGCATGGGGGTATGCCTAAGCCATACATGGCCCTGTCACAAGCCACTGATTAGTAAAATGAGGGTAGATATAGAATGAATGATATGGAGGCGTAAAATTTTGGCCCCACCATATCCTCTTGTTATTGGACCTTGTGATACTATGAGGTAATTCTGACTCTCTGAAATCTTCAGGACAAGCCTGTCCATTTACTTAGACAACACCCGTTCCTCTCTCATCCTACCGTAATATCAAACCCATTTTCTTTTTCATGCCTCTTACTACTTACTGTAACGCATATTTTTTCTTCTTTCACTATGGCCAGCCTGATTTCGCACCCTATTTCGTCTCCTGTTTCCTCTCTGTTTCGATTTCTATTAACCGTTGCATTAGTTCATTTACTCTTTTCTCTGGTTTATGTAAACAGTCAGACGGCCGGCTTGCTATTACTGAACACGCTAACCCTTTTCATCAGTCAGACAGTTCCAACTTCTTCAGCTCAGACTGCATGACGTTATTCCCCACTATATTTGCCACATTTTTGTTCTTATAAGTAATGGCCTTTACTATAGACTAGCACCATGCCTCTCTGTCTCATCTAGAGGCCTCATCAGAATTGTCTTTACCATCCACACTTCTGACATCATCCCCTCAGACCATTTGGGCAATGTCTCAAGAGACTACTTATTCTGTAGCCCTCTCTTCCTGAAAGCTCATCAGCATTGTTGCCAATAGCTCTACTCACAGTAACTGCAGTTTCTACATATTAACCTCACAAATTCTTCTACTTCTTGCCTAATATTCCTAAATTCCTTTTACTTTTTAAGTATCTATTGCTCTACCCGTCCCACAACTACCACTGTTATGCTCTTACTATAATAATACATAGTCTGGATAATTTATAAACATAAAAATATAATGCTCACAGTTCAGATACACCAGCAGTATTTTCTTGAGAACTTCAACATCAATATGCATAAGTGATTATTTTTTAGATTTACTATAGTGGATCTCGCACTTTAGTGTCTCCCTGTTTTTACTTTTAGTTTTTTTACTAATGCTTTGTGTATTTCATACATCATTTCCAATTCAGTTCAGGCATATATCCTTCCCTTCCCCCACCCCACCCCTACCCATCCAGATCATGCATTCTGCCGTTAACTTTTCTGCATCTTTCTGCTATTTTTGTTTGTTTTGTTTTTTTTCATTTTTTAACAATAAGGTGATAATTTTGAGTACAAGCATCCTTCCTGTAAAACCATTTGCAAGCAGTTTGCCCAAACCCACACAGCTCATGGGTCCCACACCCAGCAGGGGGGGCTTGTATGTTCAATCAAGTTGATCAAAGAGTATATCAGTCTATATTGTTGTAGTTGTTGCTGTTTAAAGAGAAATGAATAAGAAATGGCTCGTATAGTGTCAATTGGCTTGTTAACTCTTTAGAACCTTTGGATCCAATGTCTTTACATGGGAGGTTGGAACGTGTTGTCCTCTGGCCCTGGACATTTCTTTGTTGGGGAGAAATTTGAAGTTGCTGGTTGAACCCCCTGACTACTAGTAGATCTGTTCTGTCTTTGCATCTATTTTGTGTAGTATGAGTTTGTCCATTACATCTCCTTATCCACCCCGTAGGTTGGTGTGCTGTGACTCAGAATTTTCTTCTAATACTTCCTCTTTATTGATGGCAATATTAGTACTTTGCGATTCCTACATTATTTTAAGTTTTTTGTGTTCTAACACAGTAATTTAGCTAAACATTTGGCCATGTTGGTGTTTATTTATATTGTTTTAAAAAAAAAAGTCCGTGGGCTATCGACTTAGCAAAGTATATTCCAGTGCAGGCACCACATACAGAGCAAACAGACACAATACACACATGTGCCACAACATACAAGGCAAATACCACACATGCACATACACCACACACACAAAAAGACATACAGTACACATATATACAACACATATATAACCCATATACATATACCACATACATGCAATACCTACTACACACACATCTATATTACACACATACCACACAAACAACACACACACATAAATATATACCACGCCATACCACACACACCAGCCTGTCACATACACACCACACACTACTGCCTGACACCATATGTCACAAATGTACCCACACACATAGAGGGCATACATGGCCCTACACCTCATATGTACCATATCACATACAATACATATACATGACACACAAACATAATATATACTCTCCTTCCACACACACCATACAATATAACATGCCACACAAACACCACACACATACTTAATGCACATATATGCCACATGCACATATACACCACACCTAAAACAAATGAAAGTATCATACATACACATACAAAATACACATACCACATTCAACACACCATATACATACACAATACATGCTCATGTACAAATACCACATGCCACATGTGGCACACACATGTATACATGCCCATACCACATGCACAGGCATAACCTCAACCCTTACTGCATACTGTACATATCACATACATAGTGCATATACACATCTTGTGAACACCAAACATACTCCCCAGACCCTGACACATACCAAACATAAATCTACACCACATACCTAACCTTATATTTACTGCACAAAAACCACATACATCACACATACCCTCCTTCCACATACAAGAGACACTACAGATGCACGACAACACATACACATACACCAACACACAACATGCACAGGCGGACTCCACATGCAAATGCCACACCACCCAACATACCACAGACACACTACACAGTAAACACAGCACAAACCCACACATATACCCATGCATGCGCTCCCTTGTCTCTCCTTTCCACCTACTCCTACATCCATCATCTTTTAAAGCTACACATAACACATCTTCTAAAAGAATGGAATGCACATTGCAAAGATCTGATTGGGACTTTTTGGGAAAATAGATTAATATTTCTTCTTAAACAGCTAAGAAAAACACAGCATATTTTACACTTCCTAAGTACATAAATAAAGTCCAGCACTTGAGTCCTGGAGAGCCGTCATTTTCATGTGGATGTTAGTGATCAGTTTTTCAGTGTGGATGGCTAGAACAGAACTACTGGATACTTTTTGTAGCTTTTCTCTCCTATGTATAGAATGCCACACACAGTACAGAACCATGCAGTCTTTCTTTGATACGCTTCAATCTACATTCATGAAGTATAGATTTGGCAACCTGTTGGAAATAAAATTATGGCCTTTAAGTAGTTTTGGTTTCGTTGGGAATGACAGACTTCTGAATGTTGACTTTAAACATTTTAAATTCTCCTCATCTGTCTCTTTCCCTATTCTCTCTCTTTATCTCCTTCCATCCCTCCTTTCCTCTCTCTTTCCCTCATGTCCCCTCTTTCTCTCTCTCCCCTCATCTCTTACCCCTCTTCTCTCTCTTTTCTACAGTTCCTTACTTCTCCTCTTCCCGAGTTACTTGATTTCATTATTAGGAGGGGAACATCATCAATTAAAATTTGTTTCATCTTGATAAGCAAAAGTCAAGGATGGGGCTGCAGAGATGGCTCTGCAGTTCAGGGTCTCTTGCAGAGGACCTGGGCTCCATTCAATTCTAAGCACCCACATGCTGGCCCACAAGTGTCCATAACTCCAGTTTCAGGGGATCTGATGCCCTCATCTGATCTCCATGGGCACTCCATGACATGGGGACACCTTCCTACATGCAAGCAATACACTCATACACATAAAATAAAATAATAAAGAAGATATTTTAAAATGCCAAGCATATAATTAAAAGATAATTTCCATAATTGGGAAATATCCTTCGCAATTACATAAAATACACATATGATATTTAATTAAACAAAGGAAAACAAAACCAATTTTGAAAATCTTTTATTTCTAAAAATTACTTTTTTAATTCAAGTTTTCAAAAATATTTTCAAAAGCTATAGAATTAAATTTTATTTTACAAGAATATGCTGTCATTTTTCTGACTAAAATAACTGGAAGATTGAAATGTAGATTTATAGAGAATCAAATGTATTCTTTAAGTTCACCTTTTAAAATACAAGTTTTATTTGCAATAATGTCCATTTTGTATGGGTTTCATGTTTAGTCCATGCTGAGAGTAGACGCACAGGAATCTTTGTAGTCATCCTGCTTTGTGCTCTTTTGGACCAGGGATCACAATGAGAAGCTTCCTTGTGGCAATTTCCCACTGGATATTTGAGTTCTTATGAAGGACTATTCTATATTCATTTTTCTTCAGCTTAGAAATAGTTCAGTATAACTTTTCCCAAGCCCTCTAGACAAAACAGCTATTTTCTCATACTATTTTCAATGATTGTTTTCCATAATTAAATTCATGTTTTTCTTCTCCCGTGGAGAGATTTTATAAAATAAGAGGCAGCCTCTATAAATATTTATCACCTTTATTTCATGTTAGCAAACATGAACTTATGCATTTAAAATGCCTCCCTCCTCTATTTTACCCCTCACATTATCTGTGTTGTGCTTTTCACACACTGCTCTGCATACTCAATAGGTGGCTTGAGTTTTATTCTATTTTTACAAAACTGAATCAAAATACCCAGATATCTAGAGCTCTGTCTTGCCATGTTCATATGTACCTCACCTCCAGTAATAAACCCTTTTTAACTCCCTCACCTTAATGCTTTAAAACCTGCAGTTTTCTCTTCGCCAGCATCCTTACACCGTGTAAAGTGCCACAGTCTGATCCTGGGACAGACACCCCTTCCAAAACAGTTTTCTTTTCCTCCTTTGAATCCTCTATGCACTTAAGACTGTAAAGCACTGCTGTATATTTAGTTTAGCTGCAAATAGATAGTATAATTCTGAAGGACCAAATAAAGTTGGCAATATATTTCTTTGATCAGAGTAGCAAGTATAATGGAATGCAGCATACTTATATTTAATCGGGGTTTTAATATTTTATAAATTCAGAAGAGCATACCGCATTAGCAAATATATGCACTTTTTGTTTTACATCCTAAAGATTATTTAGGATTTAATTTCATTGGTAATTTAGGAAAGGAATAGCTTGGGGAAAGAGAAGTGAGATGACTGGAAAGAGCACATCACAGTCACTGTGTTTGTGATTCTAAACTTAAGTAAAGACAATATCTGGCCCCCTCTTTGGAATTAAAAATGTATGCTACTCTATGACAGAGTGCGAAAAAGAAGAAGAAAACTGACATTGCGATAAAGAATAGAGGCAGATCAAAGCAAATTTCTTAATGGCCTATTAAAAAAGTTTATGTAAAAGGAAAAATGCAAACTCCTAAACATATATCAGAGTTAACATACAGTTTATTTTTGGAGGATATAACCCTGGTTCACGTAGGATGTTTGTATAGGCATATTTTGGAGCAATAGAATGGAGAGGGAACCACAACAACATAGGGACTGGGTCAAAGAACGGATTGACATAGTTAAATTCTGCCCAAAACAATGGACTTTTACAGAGAAAAACTTTAAAAAGACTGAGAGAAAGATGAAAGACATGTATGGCAGAATGCATGATCTGGGGTCGGGTGGGGGGAAGGGAATGGGCAATGTGTCTAAATGGAACTGAGAAATGATGTCTGAAGTACACAAAACATCAATAAAAGTATTATTAAAAGTTTATGTTCAGAAACAGTCTCCAACACAATCATACCAACAGTCAAGGCTTTCTGAAGGTATTAAGTCAAGATGGACTTGCCACAAATCCACTGTGGCTCAAGCTCACCAGGAAGCTGGGCCTGCATGAACAGCATTTCCGTGGCTGTAGTAATTCCTCAGGAAGAGGAATTGAAAGAGTAAGGAGGCATCATGTCTTTCTTTTTTTTTTTTTAATTTAATTTTTTTTATTGATGCTTTGTGCATTTCGTACATCATTTTCCAATTCAGATCAGGCATTTTTCCCTTTCCCTTCCCCCCCACCCCCACCCCATCCCAGATCATGCATTCTGCCATAACTGTCTTGCATCTTTCTCTGTTTTTTTTTTTTTCCTTTTTTAGCTATAAGTGATAATCCATGAGTAGAAAGATGCATCCTTCGTGCAAAAACCAATCTACAGGCGGTGTAGTCCAAACCCCAAACCAACCATCCAACCAACCAAACCCAACCCCCATGAGCTGTTGTGTCCCAAACCTGTCCAAACATTGTTCCGAACTGCAACAATCCAGAACCCCAAACCACCCAAGACCCCCACGCCCCCCAGCCCGACATAATGGCGCCCAGCCGCGCCCCACCCCAGTCTCCCCATACCCCACACCTCGCCCCCAGCCCCCCTCCCCCACCCCCAGTGTTGTTTGTTACAATGTTTTTTATTTTCGATCAAATTTTATCAAATTATTTTCTCAAACTACATCGGTGCTTGGTATTTTCACTGTTGCATTTCACCACAATTTGTAGCCCTTACATTCTACTACCACTCCCCTTCTTGCCGCAGGTGTTTGCCCTAGGCTTAGAAAAGGTGCGACAGTGGATGAGAAGTAAAACAGTCCACTCTCCTCTGGAGCTGTTGACTTGGACTCTGGTCAATTCTGGGCTGTTTCCTTCATGCTTATGGCTGACAGTTTGTCAGGGGTAACCTTCGATCCTACTAATGAAGCACATGCAATTAGATATTAGGTATTTAAGCAGCACTAATGTTTGGTAGGTTACTTTGGATAAGAGACATATGTTTGATGATATGTTTCATCCTGAATTACATTTTTCCCCCCTGTTAATATGACAGGGTCTTACTGTGGCTATAACATCTCCTAACCTGTAAAGTATGTAAGCTTGTGGCATCAGCCATGGTTATTCCTCCAAGGAGAGAGCCAATAGCCATTGTAGATTTGGGGTTAGGCACAATGGCGGGCCTCCGCTGACATACAGTATTTCCAAGGCAGTGTTAGGGTAGCGTGGTGCTGATGGTGGAGTCTTGCTTGACGCAGTGGAGACTTTCATATATACTTCAAATGATGTTTCGGAAAGCAGTGAGGCCTAGGAAAAGAGCCACAAAGGTCAAGTCACCAAAGTCCCAAGAAAGACAGGCCAATTGAAACTGCCAGAGCAGGCCAGCTCCTGAGACCCATGAAAGGTATTATGAACAGAGAGTTCCAGTCAGGAGCACTCAAGTCAGGGGTCTTCAATCTATGAGACAACACTGTGTATTTGCTTAGCAAAGTCAAAGGCTGAGGGACCCTGCTCCACCTCCAGGAAAATGTAGGGTATGTCCTAAGGTTAAGAAGATTATGCTTTGGGGCTGGAGAGAATGCCTAGCGTTTAAGAGCTCCAACTGCTCTTGAAAGGACCGGGTCCGATCCCGCGGCACCCACATGGCGCTGATAACCGTCTGTAACTCCAATTCCAGGAGAACCCAGTTCCAGGGGAATGACACCTCTTCTGACCTCCAATCCGCAGCATTGCACACAAAACGTACACTAAACACTCAGGCAAAATACATTCATACACATAGAAAATAAAGAAATAAAAAAAAAATTTAAAAAAGATTTTTTTTTTCTTTTTATTTTTTTTTTTTTTGGTGTTTTTGAGACAAGGTCTCCCTTTAGCCCCAGCTGTCCTGGAACTCGCTCTGTAGACCAGGCTGGCCTTGAACTCATAGAGAACTGCCTGCCTCTGCCTCCCAAGTGCTAGTATGAAAAGTGTGCCACCATGCCTCTTAATCCTCAGGATTGAATGTATTGGACACAGAAAGGCTACAAAATAGTTGCTTTTTAAGCTTTCTTAAAAAAAGCTTTTTTTTTTGTTTGTTTGTTTGTTTCTCTTCTTAGGAATGGAATATGTATCCTAGGCATGGTCAGGCTATGGATTCTGCCAGCACATTTTTGTTTTCTTTTGTTTTTCATCATACTCAACGCTGTGCAGCAATTTGTTTCAGGGTAAAATATTCCTCCTTTCTCACCTGTATCTGATTTAGATGATACTGGGTACAGAAAAATATATAAAGTTAGTATTGTGCAAGTTTGTATGATTGTGAAGACATTTCTTATTTATTTATTCATGTTTTAATATATTTCATGTTCTGAATAGCATAAGCACATAATGGATTTCCTTATGACATTTTCATAGATGGACAAAATGTATTTTGAATATATTTACCCCCATTATCCACTTTTGGCATCATCCATTCTTGCTGATCTTCCTCTTCCAACTAATCCCCCTCTTTTTCCAAGTCTTTGTATGTGTGCGTGTGTGTGTGTGTGTGTGTGTGAGTGTGTGTGTGTGAAAATGTGTATGATTACAAGTACAAGTGCCTATAGAATCCGATAGAGGGTGCCAGATCCCAGGATGTTTTGAGTTACAGGAGACTGTGGGCCAGCTGACATGGGTGATAGTAACTGAACTCAGGTCTTCTGGAAAAGAAGGAAACCTTTGACCACTAAGCCATTTCTCCTGCCCCAGCTACAGACTTTTACAAGGTTTACAATATGAGGTATGAATCCCATCCCATGAAGTAAGCCTCAAACCCAATTATAATGTGGTTGGTTAAAACCACAACATAAATACCACTACATGGTATTTATGTACACCCCAGGCACATCTTGCCTGGTCAGTAGGTATTGTAGGATGCAGGGTTCACACCTTAGTAAGACTTTTCATGACTTTTTCCCAAGCAGCTTATACAGCATCTTTTAGTACTAGGGGGTCTAGCTGGTAGGGAGGGAGGAAGCTTCCAGCTCAGGTCCAGCTTGAGTTTTCTATGTGTTATAACCAAAGTATGTGGTTTATTCAGCAACAGCAGAGACAATTCTTTGCTTTGTTTTGGGGGCTACAGGGGCCTGCCTGACCAACAGTGTGCAGGTAGGCAATCTGTCCATGGCGTGGCATTTTCATAATAATCTCTGACTGCAGGGAGTAGTTTTACCTACCCAGGCAGGGACCTCTATTCAAATACTTTTAAAACATTTATATTTAATTAGCTCTCGAGGATCAGATTTCCTTATGCCTTTTTTTATACATCCTTAGTTGTACTTGATCCCCCTTCCTCACATACTCAATTCTCTCCTATCAGGTAATATAAGACATTTCAATTTTGATAAGAGCGTACTTCCCAAGTTTTCAGAAGGTATTTGGTCATCATGCAGTTACACTTTTTTTTGATACATGTTATCATGAATTAGCTCACCATTTCTGGGCTTTTGGATATAAGTTCACATTATCTCCAATGTCTCTTTTAAATCAAAATAAAATGATTTTTAAAGCTGAATCACTTGATCCAAACACATTTTAATAGGCACTGCAAGATCTAATAGCTGAAACAAAAGACACAAAATCCTCCCATAATACTAAAAAGTAAATAGCAGATTAGCAAGAGTAATATAGAAGGAAATTGGAGATAACAATCATTATACATACTTTTAAGTCAATGATCTGGAACAAGTACTGATACTATGTGTAAGGAATGGAAATTAATTTGGTGGCAAAAATAGGTGGTCATACTAGTTCAAATGTTCCTTCATTTAAAGCTGGGAAGTAGAGAGCATTATATCACTTGTTTTCAATAGCATATTTTATGTTTTTTATTATATTTTTCAGTAGTAAATACCATAAACCTAAAACAAAAACTGAAAATGCTTTAAATACATTAAATATGAGAGCCAAAGAAGTTATAACAAAAAACAAAAGTTAAATTATTGCTTGATGCTATGCCAAAGAGTAGCTGAAATTTCCCCCAGGCTCCTTCAGTTGGGAAATACAGAGCTATAAATCAAAGAAGTATCTCTGTTCATTTTCTGTTGACAGAATGTTTTTCTTACTTTTTTGCTATGGAAATCTTCAATCACACAAGTGTAGAGAAATGGTATAATCAGTATGCAATTTGATATTGATTTGCTAAAACAAGAAGACATTTGGTATTATATTAACCCTTTGTAATCTCATTGTGCATCTGGAATTTACATTGTGTCTAAAGTCAGTGAACCAAGATCCAAGCTAATGGACTAATTATTTTCATGGCTTGGAAGATATTTTCCACTACATTGTATTGGTATCCATTTTTTTTTGTAAATTTCTATATTTATTGTCATCAACTATCTCCTCATCAGTCAACAAAAGAGGACAAGCAAAACCCAACTATCAAAGAAAAAAAAACTGGGATTCTTAAATGCAACTCATAAAATGACATAATAGCCTAAATGAGTTTTTATGAAAATTTAAAATACACAGATTTTATATAAGTTACTTAGAAACCATATAGGTATGGACATATCTGACTCACAGGAGAGAGAAGGGAAGACAAGCTGGGGAGTTTGAACCTCCAGGTGAGTCACTGCATTGTATTCCATGTCATATACTTCAGATACAGAAGAAAGCAATACTTTGAAATCCAGAGAGAGAACACATAATTCCACATTACACCTGCTGCACACTTTGTAGGAGCTATTGCATGGGGGTATCCTAAGCCATACATGGCCCTGCACAAGCCACTGATGTAGTAAATGAGGGTCAGATATAGAATGAATGATATGGAGGATTAAAAATTTTGGCCCTCAATATCCTATTGTTATTGCCTTGTGATATATGAGGTAATTCTAGACATCTCTGAAATCTTCAGGAAAGCCTGTCATTTTATTGACAACACCCGTTTCCTCTTATCCATACTAATTTATCAAACATTTTCTTTTCTAGACTCTTACTATTCCTGTAAGCATATTTTTTCATTCTTTACACTATGGCCAGCCTGATAATTTTCCAAATATTTCATCTCTGTCTTCTGTTTGATTTTAAACGTTGACATTAGTTCATTTATCTTTTCTTAGAGTTTATGATAAACAGTCAAGAGAAGGCTTGCTATATACTGAACACTGCTAACTTTTCATCATTCAGAAGTTCCAACTTCTTCAAAGCAGTAGGACATGAACGTTATTCACTAAATTATTTGCCACATTTTTGTTCTTATAAGAATGGCCTTTACTATAGACTAGCACCATGCCTCTCGTTCTCATCTGAGGCCTCATCAGAATTTTCTTTACCATCCACACTTCTGACATCATCCCCTCAGAACATTTTGGGCAATGTCTCAAGAGACTACTTTTTCTGTAGCCCTCTTCTTCTGAAAGCTCATCAGCATTGTTGCCAATGCTCTACTCACAGTACTGCAGTTTCTACAGTATTAACCTCCAAATTCTTCTACTTCTTGCCTAATATTCCTAAATTCCTTTTACTTTTTAAGTATCTATTGCATCATACCCTGTCCACAACTACCACTGTTTGCCTTACTATAATAATACCATAGTCTGGATAATTTATAAACCATAAAAATATAATGCTCACAGTTCAGATACACCAGCAGTATTTTCTTGAGAACTTCAACATCAATATGCATAAGTGATTATTTTTTAGATTTACTATAGTGTATCTCCATCTTTAGTGTCTCCTGTTTATTTACTTTTATTTTTTTATAATGCTTTGTGTATTTCATACATCATTTTCCAATTCAGTTCAGGCATATATCCCCTTCCCTTCCCCCCACCCCACCCCTACCCATCCCAGATCATGCATTCTGCCGTTAACTTTTCTGCATCTTTTTCTGCTTTTTTGTTTTGTTTTGTTTTGTTTTCATTTTTTTAACAATAAGTGATAATTTGTGAGTACAAGCATCCTTCCTGTAAAACCAATTTGCAAGCAGTTGTGCCCAAACCCACACAGCTCATGGGTCCCACCATCCAGCAGGGGGGGCTTGTATGTTCAATCAAGTTGATCAAATGAGTATCCAGTCTATATTGTTGTAGTTTCTCCTGTTTAAAAGAAAATGAATTAAGAAATGGTCTTTAGTGTCAATTGGCTTGTTAAACTTTTAGAACCTTTGGATCCAATTCTTTACATGGGAGGATTGGAACGTGTTGTCCTCTGGCCCTGGACATTTCTTTGTTGGGGAGAAATTTGAAGTTGCTGGTTGAACCCCCTGACTACTAGTAGATCTGTTCTGTCTTTGCATCTATTTTTGTGTATATGAGTTTGTCCATTACATCTCCTTATCCACCCCGTCGGTTGGTGTGCTGTGACTCAGAATTTTCTTCTAATACTTCCTCTTTATTGATGGCAATATTAGTACTTTGCGATTCTAGTTATTTTAGTTTTCTGTGTTCATCAGTAAATTTAGCTAAATATTTGCCAATGTGGTTTTTAATATTTTATTGGTTCTTTTAGAAATTCATATAATGTACTTTAATCATATTCAGACCATTTCCTCCCATCTCTTCTCAGATCCACACCCAGCTCTGCAACTCCCACTTCAATTTTAATCATTATAAGACTGAATATGGATATTTTCTTATTTGTTTTTATTCCCTATTATACCTGCTTTATCACTATTTCCTACTTAGATGTTTTATTTTTTTGTGTTTATCTTATCTATAATATCCTATCTTAAAACTTAGATCTCAAACTACAGTTGTATTCAATGCTTAACATTTATGTTTATGCATGCTATCTATGCCCACACATCTGTGTGTTTGCACTGTTTCTCCTGAGATTTGGAATGCCAAGTGTTGATTAAAGGACAGATATTGTGATTATTGTTCACCTTTAAGATGCAGAATATTTTTTGGTTTTCTCATCAATACTCTTTTTTTCATTTTTTAGCTATAAGTGATAATCCATGAGTATAAGCATCCTTCGTGCAAACCAATCTATAGATTTGTGCCCAAACCCCCACATCCCACCATTCAGTGGAGGTTGACAGGTTGTTTGTTCAATCAAGTTGATCAAATGAGTGTCCAGACTACATACTGTAGTTTTCACCATTCACCCCAATCGAGCCTTTACATTCTACCACGCCCCCCTCTTCCGCAAATTGTTCCCTAGGTTTAGAAAAGGGGCAACAGGTATGAGATAAAACTGTCCTCTCTCTCTGGAGCTGTTGACTTGGATTCTGGTCAATTCTGGCTGTTTCCTTTCATGGGCTGACAGTTTTGTTCAGGAGTAACCTTTTCGATCCTACTAATGAACACAAGCAATTAGATATAGTATTAGGTTTTTAAGCAGCACTAATAGTTATGGTAGTGACTTTGGATAGACACATATGTTTGATGATATGTTAATCCATGAATTATTTTCTCTGTAATATTTTCTTATGAAGTCTTCGTGTTGTTATAACATCTCCTAACCGTAGAGGATGTAGGCTTGTGGCATCAGCCCATGGGTTATTCCTCCAAGGAGAAGCCAACAGCCAATTAGATTTGGGATATACAGGCACATGGCTGCCANTGAAAAAAAAAAAACCTGAAAGATGCAGGACAGTTATGGCAGAATACATGATCTGGGATGGGGTGGGGGTGGGGGGGAAGGGAAAGGGAAATATGCCTGATCTGAATTGGAAAATGATGTATAAAATGCATAAACCATCAATAAAAATTAAATTTAAAAAAAAAAAAAAAGAAATTCATATAATGTACTTTAATCTTATTCAGACCATTTCCTCCCATCTCTTCTCAGATCCACACCCAGCTCTGCAACTCCCACTTCAATTTTAATCATTATAAGACTGAATATGGTTATTTTCTTATTTGTTTTTATTCCCTATTATACCTGCTTTATCACTATTTCCTACTTAGATGTTTTATTTTTTTGTGTTTATCTTATCTATAATATCCTATCTTAAAACTTAGATCTCAAACTACAGTTGTATTCAATGCTTAACATTTATGTTTATGCATGCTATCTATGCCCACACATCTGTGTGTTTGCACTGTTTCTCCTGAGATTTGGAATGCCAAGTGTTGATTAAAGGACAGATATTGTGATTATTGTTCACCTTTAAGATGCAGAATATTTTTTGGTTTTCTCATCAATACTCTGGAGTTCTGTTCTCTATTGATTTTATTGCTAATTAGTTGGATCCTTTGAATCTTTAAATTTTTCTGGGGAGTATGGAAATACTGTTTAGTCTGGACAAAAATTTCTCATTATAGAAGTAAGACACCCTGGAAAAGCTAATGGCCTATGATGTAAGTTTCTCTAGTTACTGGAAAGAGACATTATTCCCAGTATGGTGTCAGTATTGGGCAGGATTACTTCTAATCCTTTAAGAAATATTTTTCCATTCTTACATATTTTCCTTCCTTTTCTCCACTGATCATAGTTCTACTGAATACTTGAAAAGTACTCACGGGGGCTGGAGAGATGGCCTAGCGGTTAAGAGCGCCGACCGCTTGCAGAGGACCCGGGTTCGATCCCCAGCACCCACATGGCGGCCGAGAGCCGTCTGAAGCTCCAGTTCCAGGAGGGCTCCAGCTCCAGGGGAATCCGAGACCCTCTTCTGACCTCCGCGGCATTGCACGACACCGGTGCACAGACTTGCATGCAGACAGTACATTCATACACATACAGAAATAAATAATAAAAAAAAAAAGAAAAGTACTCACCCAGTGTAGGCCTCCCCAAGTATGTGCATTCTTCCTCTACAGAACTCTCTCCCTTCAATCTTGTCTACTTATAACCATTTTGACTTGGTTATGTCTTCTCAACTCAGAGACTCTTTTAGGCTCCAATGACTTTTACATCCTGGTGTCATTTGAAGTAGCTCTTTCCTGCTGGTAGACATGGTCAGTTGAAGAGCACATCACGTTGTGGTCTGTCTCACAGGATTGGTGTTTTCTATTATCTGATATGTGGTATTGAAAAACATGGTTTCAAGTATGTTTTAGTATTTCTTTGATTGGATAAGACAAGAAGATAAATATTGTCCCTTTGCTTCATTTTAGACTGAAAAGAACTTCTGTTACTCCTTTGTATTTATTTTACAGTTGGATGAAACCAATGCTTTGAATTTTGCAAAGGAAAGGGATATAGCTTATTTTATGAGTTCTTGCCTTCATGAGCATGTCTAAAAAAGCTTCTTTGAGTCATTAAAAAAGAATTACTAGATGGAGCATAAAATCCTTGGATCACATCCTTTTGTATTAAACATTTGAGTGTTATTACATAGTCTTTGGTTATGGGACTTCTCAAAGACAATTCTTGGCATATCTTTTCTTCATTATAGGACATACTATCTATAATTTTACTATGATAGAATACTTCTTACAAATGGATAATTTTAATAGGAAACACATTCCAATTTCAGTTTTCTTAACATCTTGATACAAAAATCTCTCTATGTCTAGTAACTTGAAGAATGTTATGATTTGATATTGTCTTTCTTCCAGCAGTCCATTGTGTTCAATACTTAGTCTTCAGTGCTATGGTGTTGAGAAGTGAAACTTTTAAGGAGGTCAAAGTGTTTTATGAACAGTCGTATGGCAACAAATTTGGTAACCTAGTAGAAAATGGACAAATTCACACACAGAGAGAGAATTTGAGAAGACTGAATTATTGAGAAAGGAAAACCCAGACTAATAATGGTAAGAAGACTGTATGAGTAATAAAAACATGCACTAAAAGTGTAGAATGTTTCAATGCTTAATATTATTAAACAGTTAAATAAAAGAGAATGCTAATACTTCTTAAGTTTTCCAAGGTTTAGAAAGTATATATAATTAAAATGTTTACATGATCCAAACCAATGAATATATTCAATATGATGCCAACCAAAGTGTTAATGATACGCTTTACATTTGTAGGAAATTTCCAAAATTTATTTTGACCTTTTAAAATTCACATAATAAATAACATATTTTGAAAAAAGAACAACACCAAAGACATTACATTACCTACCTGACTTCAGTGTCTATAATAAAACTGTTGTAATCAGAACAACAGGGTAAAGACCAATGGAAGAGAACAGAGAGTTAGAAGTGAACCTTGCATCTGCAGACAAATGATTCTCAACAAAAGCACTGGGAACAGGTGCTGGAGAAAGGACAATATTTTGCATAAATTATGCCAGTAAATTCTGATATCCATATGAGCAGGAGCAAAGCTGGAGCATACTTTTCAAAAGGTTAAAATATTGAAATCCTGGAGGAAATAGGAGATATGATTCAGAATATTTGAATAACTAGGGATTTTTTTGGAAGACCCCAAAAATCACAGAAAATAAAAACAAAAATAAGCAAGTGGGATTATATCAAGGTAAAAGATTTCTGCTCTGCAATGAAAACAATCAAGCTACTGAGGAGACATCCTAAAGAATTCCAGAGTTGTCAATATAAGCTACTTTCTGTCATTATATGCATTTGTTTACTTTTTAAAACTGTACTTGCATTAATTTATCGTTCCCTGCAATGTCTTTTACTCGTCATAGTTTTAAAGCTTTATGATACATGCCATTCTTGTTGGTCAGGCGTTTCTGATGTCTCACACATCTCTTAAAGTTCTGGAGATGTCTTCTGATGAACAGCTTTCTTCTCGCATCCTTCAGGCTCCTGGTCTACTGGTCCCTCTTTACTTTTGTGAAGGATGTTCTCCAGCAGCTCGCCATGCTCTGTAGAAGGAATACTTTGAAGATCTCACATCTCTCTAATGCCTTTGTTTAGCCACTTTGTTGATAATAGTCTCAGATCAAGAATTCTAGGATGGAAATCAACTACTAAGCTGGAAAAAAGTGTTGCTGTTGAACTATTCATTAGCATTATTCTCTTATACTTCTATATAAAATTATTCTTTTCTTTTGTGTGAATTTTCTTTCTCTTAAAAGGTGTCAGGGTACATGAACTCTGGTGGCATGGGGGCATGGAAGACAAGATGAGTATAGATTGGACTGAGAAATGATGTATGAAACAAGCATAACTTCAATAAAATGTTTTTAAAAAGGTGTTTTATGATAGCATTACCCTGGAGCCCACTGACAGGCAGATGCTTTTATCATCGTTCAGCTTTTACTCATGGTTTTGAACATTCATTCTGTGAATTTATCTAAAATTTCTGTCTTCTTTTGAAATGTTTTAAAAATTGTTTCCGTAATTTCTTCTTTCCTTTCTTTCATAATTTTATTTTATGTTTATGTGTATCTTGACTGGATCAATGTATATACACCTCACATAGTCCTGGTCTTCTGCCCTCAGAGGCCATAAGAGGGTGTCAGGTTCTCTGTAACTGAGATTACAGGTAGTTGTTATCCGCCATCTGAGTAATGGGAACTGAACCAAGGTCCTCTGTAAGAGCAGCACATGTTCTTAACCACTGAATTATTTTTCCAGTCTCTTCCTTATTTTCTTATTTCAAAATTTATTTGACTTTTAGTCTTAGAAATCCTAATTCGATCTCCTAATTTTCTCGTTTTTATATTATTTTTCATTTCTTATCTTTTTGATAATCTTAAAATGTCTCCAAGTATATAATTTCATCTTTCTGAATTTTGATTTTGCAATTCTTTTTGATAATTACAAGATATATCTTTCTGGGCTTTTATGGTTTCTTTTTCCATTTCTCATGAGATCATGGGCATTAGACATATAGATTTGCATGTGAGACAACTGCTCTACCACTGAAATCCGACCTCAGTCCCTCCCCCTTAATCTTTTAATTTTGAGATAGTTTCACTATGTTAACCAGGCTGTGCTTGAACTTTCTTTGTTGTTCAGGAAGATCCTCAACTTGATATCTTGTTATTATAAATACGGAACACTACATCCAGCTTCTTGTTCTTCTAAGATTCATAAGAATGAATTCTAAGAATAAATTTCTTAGAATTCTAAGAATCATAAGATTCCTCTCATGAAACTGACATAAAATAATCTTCTCTCTCTCTGAAATTATTGATAAGGATTGTATTTATTTGGGGAGAACTAAGTAACGTCTCTGCATTTTGTTTCCTCTAATTTTGTTCTACTCATATTTTCCATAAAATGAATAGCATTCAGAACCTATTCCTGAATACACAGTTCAAACCCTGTGCACACAGATGGAATTTATAAATGCATTCTTTCAGTATATGATAAGCAGACAATACGGTTGTTCATTGAAGGGAATGCCCATTATCGTTGCTCTAGTTGGTATCTGTCCATTTAGTCACATTTCTCAGAGAACATTTTAGTATCATGTAAGATCAGAGCTTCCTGCTCTCATTCCATAATTCAAAAAAGGACGGTCCTGATTAAACCAGAACCACAGGTACTGAACTTAACCTCCTGTGGTCCTGTGCTGTCTTACCTTTGCTAGAAGCATCTAGAATGGACATTCTCTCATTTATTCTCTACGGAAAATCATCTTTCTTCTGAATGATGGAAAAAATAGTAAACAGCACACCTTGATAGAGCTTGTGTCTTTCTTTCTAAATCTTCATAATTTACTTTGTAAGGAGATGAGTTTGAAGGTAACAAATTCTTATCCAAAACACTTTTCTAAATCATTAATAAGGCTTTATGTTTTATTTTTGGCATTGATATACTTGATTAGAATTCTATACATAAAATGTATCCACCAAAATACAGTCTATATTTTGTAATAATTCTTATTATATTTTTTCTGTAACAAGTCTGTATTTTCAACTCTATAAAATATGAAAGAGTACTTAAAGAAAGTTTCTTAATATTATAATTAAGACTGAATGATAAAGTTAATTTATTTTAAAGAACCATACTATTTTTGTTTGCTTCAGACAGGGTCTCATGTATCTTAGTTTAGCCCCAAACAGTATATAGCCAAGAATGACCTTGCATACCTAAACTTCCTGCCTCTGCCTTCTGATGGCTAGATTGCTGGTGTGTACAGTTGCACCTGGCTTGAAATATAAACTTAAGATGATACATATATGTCTATGTGAGTATATGACATGTGTGTTCAGATGAACATCAAAACCAGAGGGTATGTGATTCCCTAGAGCTAGAGTTGCTAATGACCATGAGCTGCCTGATGTGGATGTTGGAAAGTAAACTTGAGTCCTCCAGAAGAGCAGCAAGTGCTCTTAAATTATTGAGCTATTTTTCCAGGCCCTCAAGATAGTTCTTAACATTTGAGTTTGGAAGAATATAATTAATTTCCAGATTACCCTGGCAGGTTTTTTGAGTTTTGTGGTAGAGCCTTCTGTTTCATTTATACCATAGGCAATGAAAGATTTTCAGACACTAATGAGGAATGATAGCTCACAGCTATTTTGAAAGAAATGATTTTGCTTATTTACATTCAACAAAACCACATCAATTAGTAAATAGGAGCAGGGGCTCAGACTTTGCTTGTGGTTAAATGTTTGCATTCCAGTATCAATTGTGAAATGATCATTCATGTGTAACTGGTAAAAAGTACAAAATGAAGCAAATCAAAACAAAAATAGCAACAAAAACACCACGTATGTTCCCAGAGATAAAAACTGAAATTGTCAGATTTCCTTTCAGCTGATCGATATGAGAACTTTTGTTTTAATGGGAAAAATAACTGTTATGAACATCTATTTGAATAGAAGCTTGAATTTTCTCTGAAATGTTGAGAAGTAGCCAATATTGCCAATAAAGTTTGTAAAAAGTTTTAATATATGGGGCTGGAGAGATGACTCTGCAGTAAATATCACAGGCTGCACTTGCAGAGGTCCCGGGTTTGATTTCTAGCACCCACATGGCAGCTAACAATCGTCCTGACTCTAGTTAGAGGAATCCAATGTCCTCTTCTCAGTGGGCACTGTACAACATGGGTACATCTACTTACACGTAGGTAATATACTCCTAAACATAAAATAAAAATAATAAATAATATTTTAAAAGGTTTAACCTATGAAAATATCTTTAATTTGAGTTCACTTATTTTGATTTCACTAGTAAAAATAAACATTATTGGGGCTGGAGAGATGGGTTAGTGGTTAAGAGCACCAACTGCTCTTGCAGAGGACCCGGGTTCGATTCCCAGTACCCACATGGCATCTAAGAACCGTCTTTAACTCCAGATCCAGGGGAATCTGACACCCTCTTCTGACCTCCACGGCATTGCACAACATGCATGCAGACAGTACATTCATACACATAAAATATAATTAAAAATTAAAAAAATAAACATCAAAATACAACATACTATGATTTTATATAAATCTAATTTAATGAATTTCTTTAAGGCTGGAAACTTATTGCAACAGATATATGCAAAAATGACTATTCTGTGTAAGGCATTATGTAAGAAACAATTAAAATATTGAGGTAGGAAGAATTATGGACATGATGACCATGCCCATAAAGATGCTGTTATTTAGAGAGAGAAAGGTACAGAAACAAGTAGTATGAAAATGTGAACAAAATATAGAGACAATACTTTGCAAAGTTATAGATGAACACTTGATTAATCCACTAGGGATGGGCTATAAAAGAAGTTCACAATCTTTTTTTTTAAAGGAGAGCACATTTAGTCTGGTTTCAAAAAATAAATAGCCTTTTACTTAGGAAGCAATGCTTGGCGAGCTGAAGAGAACTCTGGACATGCAGTTACGTTACACTATTTGCTTTGAAGTGAATAGAGTTTGAAGAATGCCACTGTTCATTCAAAAGGAGGGTGTCATGAATGGGTGACAGCATGGGACCAAAGGTCTGATGTTGCCTAGCTAATATTAGTACACGTCTTTATTTTTTAAGAAAATGAAAACAGATCTAATGAAAAGATGAAATATAGCATCAATGCAAGGGGCTGTTGCAGAGGACCGAGGTTTGATCTCCAGCACCCACGTGGCGGCTGAGAACCCTTTTTGACTCCAATTCCAGGGAAATCTGACACCCTCTTCTGACCTCCGTGGCATTGCATGACCTGGTGCACAAACCTACATGCAGACAGTATATTCATACACATAAAAGAAGAAAAAAAAAAAAAGAAAATTCAAATAAAGATTTAGAATAGTCATTATGGAGTCTGGGAAAGACAAAGGAGAGAAAAGGGCTTGTTTGACGACACGGGTGCACAAACCTACATGCAGACAATACATTCAAACACATAAATAAATTAATAACTAAAATAAAATATTAAAAAAGAGTAAGGATAGGATATTCATGTCCGAATAAGGAAGGAAAGAGACTGAGAGAGAGCCAGAGATGTACAGATATTAGGAACCTAGAGATTTCCTAACCTGTACCACACCTTGCTTTTCTTCAGAGTTCATTACACAGTCTTCCACTGAGCCATGGTAAATGCTTGATGCAATAATTCATGGTAATCCATCTCAAATTACTTTCTTATACTTCCATTTAAAGTCAGTTCAAGAAAATAGGAAAGACTTTCTTCTGGAGAAAGGCTATGGAATTTGATAGCACAGGAAGTTTCATCTCCATTTGTGGGTCTTCAAAAAGATGAAGATGTCATGGGCTGAATTGTATCAAAGTGACCTTCACTGTAGCTTTCTTTTTTTTAATTTTTTAAAGTTTATTTATGTATATGAATGTACTGTCTGCATGTAGGTATGTGCACCCGTGCCGTGCAATGCCGCTGAGGTCAGAAGAAGGTGTCGGATTCCCCTGGAAATGTAACTTTTTAATGAGATAAATGTGTTTATCTTTCAGCCACTTTCTGAACAAATGTGTATAAGTATGGTTTTACTGATTTTGTCAACAAAGGTGAGATACTCAGAAAGAAGCACCAATATGGAGAAGCATACAGTTTACAATTAGCACAAGAGAAACCAGAGTTTCTCTGAGATCCCAGCATTGTTTCTTATTAGAAAATATGCCTTTATAGAAAGTGCCATTAAAGGCACTGTGTAGTTCAGAGGGAGAAACAAAGTAATATATTCCTGTAGGCTGCCTTCTGAAGCAGTAAACACCTTTCATGTCATTTAATAATGTCTCTGATGGGTTTGAAAAAACTATGTGTCAAGTTTTCTGAAAACAAGTTTGGTGAACTCTTTCAGTCATTTAAATCTTAAATCAACCAGTCATGCTATCTTAAAGCAGATTGTTTGATTCAGTTAAAAATGGTCACAGTGTGCATAAAAATTCCTAGGCCTAGGGAGTTCTGACAAGATCACATTGTAAAAAGATATCAAATGTGATGTTACTCTATGATCCCGATTGTGTAAAATGGTAGCAAGATGCCTCAGCAGTTAAGAGCACATACTGTTCCTGTAGAGGATCAAATTCAGTTCTCAGTGCCCATCTTGGGTGGCTCACAACTGCAGCTCCAGGGACTCTAATGCCCTCTTCTGGCCTTCATGGGCACCTGCACTCACATACACAGATCCACACACAGATGACACATACACAAAATAAAAATTAAAAAAGAATAAAAGACTAAAGCAAAAAATACCAAAAGAAATTCCTGGGCATATTGTTTCATTATTGGGAAAATTATCACACACTATGGTTTTCTCCCTTTGAGGGCATGTAACAAAATAATAAAATGGATTTATATTTTCTCCACTTGTAGCAGGAAAGGAAGCCTATTTTTTTTTTCTTTTTTTTTTTAGACAAGGTCTCCCTATATCACAGCTGGCCTGGAACTCACTCTGTAGACCAGGCTGGCCTCTGTCTCCTGAGTGCTAGGATTAAAGGCGTGTGCCACCACGCCTGGTTTAAAGATGGTTCTTAGTAGCCATGTGGGTGCTGGGAATTGATCCCAGGTTCTCTGCAAGAGGAGTCAGTGATCTTAACTGCTGAGCCATGTCTCCAGCCCCAAAGGAAGCCATTTGTAAATGGAGTATATAACAAGTCCCAGACTGAGCTCAAAATCACACTGGAAACTTTTTGAGTCACAATGGTTGGACAGTTTTTAGTTTATGTGTGGAATCAGCTATTTAACTAGTCAAGTAAAAAGACTTTTCTCTTTTGCCTTTTAAATTTGAGTCTCGTTGATGGTGCTGATTAATTTGAGGAGTAGTTCTGATAAAACGAGGGGGATATATTTTCCTAACCTCTAATAGTGATTTAAATTTTCTTCTTTATATTTCTTCAACTGCTTTTGGAACAATCTTATTCTTTTTTTGAATTTTATTTATTTATTATGTATATGAGTGTACTGTGTGCATGTAGGTTTGTGCACCCGTGTCGTGCAATGCCGCGGAGGTCAGAAGAGGGTGTCAGATTCCCCTGGAACTGGAGTGAAAGACGGTTCTCAGCTGTCATGTGGGTGCTGGGGATCGAACCCGGGTCCTCCGCAAGAGTAGTCAGCATTCTTTTATTTTTTATAGCTGACTTTTTTTTTTATTGATGCTTTGTGTATTTCATACATCATTTTCCAATTCAGTTCAGGCATACATCCCCTTCCCTTCCCCCCACCCCACCCCTACCCATCCCAGATCATGGAATAACCCACGGCTGATGCCACAAGCTTACATCTTCTAATGGTTAGGAAATTATAAGCCACAGGAAGACCTTGTCATACTTAACAGAAGAAAATGTAATTCATGCATTAACATACCGTCCAAACATCTGTGTCTATACCAAAGTAACCTACCATAACAATTAGTACTGTTTAAATACCTATATATCTAATTGTGTGTACTTCATTAGTAGGATCGAAAGGCTATATATTATACTGTTTAAATACCTAAATATCTAATTGCATGTGCTTCATTAGTAGGATCGAAAGGCTATATACACTGTTTAAGTAGTCAGCGTTCTTAACCAGTAGGCCATCTCTCCAGCCCCACAATCTTATTCTTGATCTGGATGTTCTGTCTTGGGAAATCTTAAGCATACCAATCAAGTTTTATGTACCAGTAATGCTATATATCAATTGTTTCATGGGTGATATTCAGAATTTTAAACATAGTTTACACTAAAATAATTATGCTTTGTAAATCTTGAGGTTTGTCTTAAAGTTAAAAATGGAGGTGAGATAGTCTTTAGGAGATCTTCATTAAGTTTCCAGGTTAACCGCTGTCACCAGGAAGATAACAATAGCATTGCATAGTCTGTAACCACACTGCATCAGACTGAACTCCTGAAGATAATCTTTAAGTACAAAATAAGTAGTTAGACATTTACTTCATCTAAGAGGATTACAGATATACTAGGAATGCCCTTTTAACAAAAGAGGTCAATTAATACCTGAGCTCATTTTACTTCACCAGGAAGTTAATCAGAGAGAATTCATTTAGTATTTATGGAAACAAATTAATAAATATCATTCACATTTGGTATTGGCTTTTTATCTCTGTGTTTTCCTTGTTTTAAACCTACATTCAAGAGCTACAAGAATACGATTCTTGTGTATTTTCAACAGAGCTAAAAATGATTAGATAATGATACACAGAAATATTACATTAGTATTTTTATAAGAAAAAAGCACATGTGAATTCATTACCCTGAGGGCACAGTCATGGCAAGTGGTATTTATGTGTTTTTCTATATAAAAGTTATTAATACACTTTGACATTTACTTCCACATCTGTATGTGTTTACACAGATGTGGGAAGGATTAACTCTCTGATTATCAAGTTCATTGCTGGGGATGGCATAACCATACCTGAGCTATGAGACAATGACCTTGTAGAGAGTAGCCTCATGGTTCTGGGATATTTCCTGGATCTACATCTCTGTCAGATGTTCATAAATGGTTGGCATGAACCACTTCAGAACCATCCCTTGTGAAAGAGATATAATTAACCATAGAATAATCCTGAAGACTGCGCAAAATAATATAGTTTGCCTACTCTCCAAAGTCTACTTTGTAGGTAGATAATCAGCTACTTCAGCTGTAGGGTCGCTCGATATCTACACACTGGAGATAGAGATCAATAACACTGCTTGTACTTCATGAAGCAGAGCCAGCACCATGCCAAAGAGTTTAAGTTGATATATTGCACACACTAAATTTATTTATTTTTTTCTATTTAAATTTTTATTTATTACTTTTTATGTGTGTGAATATACTGTCTGCATGTAGATTGGTGCACCTGTGTCATGCAGTCGGTGCTCTTAACTGCTGAGCAATCTCTCCAGCCCAGTATACACTAAATTTAAAACACAAAGAAACACTCTATTGCATTTGTATAGTTTATTTTTTTTCTATAGGAAAGTTGTTGCTAGCCTTCCATTGCAGTTTTTACTCTTCTGCTTCTCAGAATATTAGGATGTTCAGAATAATATTCTCTTGGAATATTAGGATGTTCAAAGGGAATTTAGTTGATAAAAGCATTTGGCCCCTAAAACACAGAAGAGAAGGAAATGCAACATTGTATGTCCCTATTTAAGAGACTAGAGGATTTTTGACATTCTCTCAACAAAATACTAAAAATGTTACATAGCATATTTTAAGTTATTTTTATGTCAGTTTGACTAAGTAGCATTAGTAGTGAGATTTTACTTTTGGTACACTATTATATCAGAATTAACAGATGCTAGTCTAAACATATGTAGAAATTAAGTGAGCTAAGCAGACAACTGGAAATTTCTTGGCCCTAATGAGACTGAGTTTAGGTTCTGACTGGATTTCAGGTAAGAGATCACACAATAAAATTTAAGGCCAAGCAAAGTGTAGTAGGCAACTCTTTAACCACGAAAATGTGGCTACTGAAGACTGTATTCTCCGACAATATTGAAAGAAAATAAACCCACCTTCTCTAAGAGGGAAATACAAGGACATGCTTTTATAAACAGCAACAACAAATGTGATACCTTACAAATGAAGTAAATATTAGCACAACTCAAATGTACTTTAAAGTCTTAAACCAGGAATTCAATTAAAAAATTCCCTAACTCTAGGTACTCCCAGATGTTTGGCAAAAAGAATTGTGAATTATCTGTAGTGAATATAGTTTATTCTTTTTTTTTTTTGTCTTTTTTTGAGACAGAGTCTCCCTGTAGTTATAGGTGGACTGAAACTCACTATGTAGACCAGACTGGCCTCAAACTCACAGAGATCCTCCTGTCTCTGTCTGGGATTAAGGGCATGTGCCACCATGCTTGGCTATTATAGTTTATTCTTTGCCTTAAAATATTTCAGTGAATATATTTCTGAAAATAATGACAATAGAGGCAGGCGGATCTTTGTGAGTTCAAAGCCAGCCTGGTCTACAGAGTGAGTCCCAGGACAGCTGGGACTACAGGGAGACCCTGTCTCGAAAAGACCAAAAAAAAAAGAAGCAAATAATAGAGCAACAAAACACAATGATATATAAAATAATTTATATAATTATAAAAAGCATTAAAGCACATTCACATATTATTAAATTTTGAAAAAAGCAACTAAAGTTATAAATAATAGCCACTATATTTAAAGAAGGAAAAAATCAAATTTCAAGGTATTTCTAGGGAAGAAATCCATGTAAAATATGGGATGAGACCACAATTTTAAAAATCCATTATTCCAATGTACAATTTTAATGGCTGGTCAGACACAGATGAAGAGAAAATTAGTGAACTGGATGACAAGTATGAAGAAAAGTCCATCAAAGTACATATAAAAGATCCTATGAAGCTCTCTCCTTGGAGGAATAACCCACGGCTGATGCCACAAGCTTACATCCTCTAATGGTTAGGAGATGTTATAAACCACACGAAGACCCTGCCATACTTAACAGAAGAAAATGTAAATCATGAATTAACATACCATCCAAACATCTGTGTCTATACCAAAGTAACCTACCATAACAATTAGTACTGTTTAAATACCTATATATCTAATTGCGTGTGCTTCATTAGTAGGATCGAAAGTTTATGCCTGGACAAGCTGGCAGCCCATGAAAGAAAACAGCCAGAACTGACTAGAGACCAAGACATCAGCTCCAGAGAAAGTAGAGTGTTTTGCTTCTCATCCACCTGTGCCCCTTTTCTAAGCCTAGGGAACAATCTGCGGAAGAGGGGGCGTGGTAGAATGTAAGGGCTGCGATTGGGGTTAATGGTGAAACGACAACAATATAGACTGGACTCATTTGATCAACTTGATTGAACATACAAGCCCCCCCCCCTGCTGGATGGTGGGACCCATGAGCTGTGTGGGTTTGGGCACAACTGCTTGCAAATTGGTTTTACATTAAGGATGCTTGTACTCACAAATTATCACTTATTGTTAAAAAAAATGAAAACAAAACAAAACAAAAAAGCAGAGAAAGATGCAGAAAACTTACGGCAGAGTGCATGATCTGGGATGGTAGGGGTGGGGTGGGGCGAAGGGAAGGGGATATATGCCTGAACTGAATTGGAAAATGATGTATGAAATACACAAAGCATCAATAAAAAAATATAAAAAATTAAAAAAAAGATCCTATAAAGGAAAAACGAGAAACATAAAACAAGAAACACAAGGGTTAGGGCAGGGAAGTTGGATTATACAGAGAGAGGAGGTGGTACAGCAAAGTCTAAACATGCACAGAAAGAAGGCAGCATAGGATAGGTCAGTTATATAGAGAGATGGGAGTGAAAATGAAAGGCAAATATACCAAGAAGAAAAACCCTGACTCATGAGTATTTGATTGCATATTGGCTTACAAAGTATTGAAACAAGTGAACATCGCTGATGCATAGATCTGAAGTCAATGATCCCAAACAAATGAACAAACAAACAAACAAACAAACAAACAAAAAAAGAATGGAAAGGTATACTTCTTTTTACCTGCATGCAACTTTACTGTTAAAATGTGAATCTCTAGATGTTTTGGAATTAACCTATAGTTTATTTTCAGATTTTGTAATTTTGATTTATGTGTGGAGTGTATATATGCATGTTTTGGAATAATATAAAATCAAAGGGAACAAAAAAGAGAGAGGAAAAACCTATTCAAAGAACTGACCAAAGCAGTAAACTTGTACATCAAAAAGGTTAATAAATAAAGAAAATTACAGTCAAGTGCAGGCCACACTTTTGGCTCTGCACATCTGGGAAAAAAAAATAAAAATAAAATACTGAGAAAAAGATGCAAGACAGGACTTAACATGTATGACAGAATCCATGAGCTCTTGTGGGGGGCAGGGGGGCACAAGGGGTGGGCATGGATGGGGGAATGAGTCTAAATTTGATTAAGATTGTATGAAATGCACTTAATAAAAATTAAAAAATAGAGATAAACAGAAATGCACACTTTGGCATTTTGTTGGAAACTGCAAATATAAAATGGCTCTGGAGAAAGGGAAATTATTTACTTATTTTGAAGAAGACTCTAGATTTGTTTTTATTTTTAAATGAAGATAAGACAAATAATTTCTCAGCCATACCCCCATGCCAAAATAAAACTTGAGACTATTTTCTTTTCTAACTATTGATTATCTGTAGTTTTGATCGATGTATATTTTGAACACTTAATAATCCATATCCATAATATATAATTTAAATTCTGGTGTCATTCAAAGCTTCTGAAAGTTTGTCTTTTATTGTGTAAATTGGTGGGATATGAACATAGTAATTAAAACTGAGTGAGTTACTATTCCTCCGAAGGAATGCAAACTGGATTATCCAGTTAGTTTTGATAGGGTAGTTTAAAAATAGTGGCAGAGGATGATGATCTCATGATCAGTTACCTATAGGATGACAAATGCAGTACTCATTCACACCAATATTCCATCACTCAGTCATTGAGTGGTTGGTGAGGGTGGTCCAGGAAACTCCCAAAATAACACACGCTCTTGCCAAAGCTCTTAGTTATCTCCCAGAACTAGAAGATAAGACCTTACTGATGAAGACAGGATGTACTTTGGATACAGGACTTGGAACAATGGAGCAGGAACTGACCCAGAAGCCTTCTACTTGAAGTTTAGACCTCCTTAACGCTAGATGATAATATGCAAACTGTTACTGGAAAAAATCAATCAGCATTATAACCTAGTTGTAAAGCCTAATGACCATAATTATGGCACAGCAAACCACTCTGTTGGTGCAGTAGTGGTACACTTATAAAGGATATAATCAACAGCTATCTACTTGGACTTCTCAATGGGGTGAACTCATGGGTGGCACTGTAAACTCAGAATACACATGGCTGGTGAGGACAAAGATCTTAGAGAAAACCCTATCTCTTTCATCTTCCTAGACAAATAAAAAATCTTACCATATGCTAAATATGAAACATATATTACAGACAGGCATACTATATACTACTCATCAAATAAGCTTTTTTTTTTTTTTTTTGCAACAGATGGAGTCTACTACAGAATTCCACAACTGGTCACAGACAGAGAATATATGTCTGAGGAATGCCTAGTCCTAGTGACACACATCTCAGTTGAATCTCTACACCTAAGGCCCATATTAACATAGCAGAATGAGGGTTAGAGAGATATATAATATATCCCTCATCTCTCACCAGTGAATCTTCCTTATACAACAGCATGTAATGCACACAGAAGGCCACAAGTCCCCAAGTTTTATAGAATAAGAGACTGCAGAGTATGTGTCCCTGGATAGGACTCCTACATTAAACCTCACTCACCCACAGCTCAGGATCCAGTGGAAGGAATGTAAGAACCAGGGCTGGTTCATGAACATAGGGAAGAAGAGGCTTTCAGGTCACTGGAAGTTTGCACATGTGAGCTTATGGCAGTTGTGGCATACAGCATAGGTCCCATGCCAAGTCAATCAGACAAAGGCCCAAAATGGAGTGAGAGAAATGGGTGGAGGGCCAGCCCTAGGCTAAGAACTATTGCAGACTGATTACTACAGGGTGAGGGAGAGTGTGCTTTATTTACAATTTCTAGATAGGCTGACTAGACTCCAGTGGATGAACTTGCACTGAAGGACATCTGGGTACAAAACCTTGGCTGGATTGAACTTAACATGTAAATTTAACATGAGGTCCAGTGAGGGGTTGAAAGAGGGTGTGGATAGAGGAGGGGTCTAAATTAGAGTAAGAACCTTCATATGAAATGTAAAAAAGTCAATGAAAAATTTTAAAAGAGAAAATTTCCTAGCTGTATCAGACAAAAGTACAAACACATCAAAATGGATGCGAAGTACTGTAGAACAGCTCACTTACAGGGCTTCCCGTGCTGACTCTAAGGAAGCACACATCATTCATTAGATTAAAGGGCCATGCTGCAGATGCCAACATGGTTTACATGACTGAGCTCTCCCTGAAGTTGCTCAGTTCTCACATTTAGCTTCAAAAGGTGGAGGTTTTGAGTAGGATCTGTTCCTTAGAACCTTCAGTTTCTCCCAGATAGGAACTTTCAATGCTGTAGAAATTATTAAATATATCTTATAGAGTTTGAAAGTACATCAGATACAGTAATGAGAAAGGGGGGAAAGTGATGAGTTTCAGAGGGTTCCTTGGAGACTTGTAAAATATGCATTAGAAGAGAGCAATTTAAGCACCATGAATTTTATTACTAGCCCCAAAGTTACCCTGAGCCTCATATTTTAGCTGATTTAGAATCATGCTGTCTTCAGGGGACAATAATGAGTTCAGTCTTGCTTATATCTCAGTCCAGTTTGTAAGGTGGATTCACGAAAAGTGCTTAGCTAAACTAATAAGCAGAACACTTGGTTATTATTTCATAACTTATCTTCTGTATTAAAGAAAAATAGTTGGTCAAAATAATAGTTTTATAATTTTTACGAAACTTACATTTTCTGGTTAAACTTTTTGTCATCTTTAACTCTTATTTATTCTCTATTTGTGTGTTTATCACACATATCCCCTGTTTTTTTTTTTTTTTTTCTTTTCCACATGATCATTTGTAAACTCTGTGTATTAGTTCTTTCTGGCTGCGACAAAATTCCTGAGTTAATATATCAGGATGAAATGTTTATTTTGATGCATGGATTCTGAGGGTTCAGTCTCTGGCCTCTAGCTCTTGTTGCTTTGGGTCTGCCAAAGCAGAGGATGTGGCAGAGTGAACCATGGGTATCAAAAAATAGTAAAGGTAGACAAATCCCGCTATCCCATACAAGGAGACTTAATTTCCTCTAAGGATGTTCCACCACTTCCCATAGCTCATAGCCAGGTTACTGAGCCTTCAACATGATTATCATCTTCACCATTATCTGCTTCTTTAAGAATGTGTCTTCATTACTAGAATAAAAGAATATATCAAGCATACCCATTGATAATTAATTAGTGTCTTAACATAACATACATCTATCTATTTTTCAGTAATCAAGAAATAACACCAAATAACACTTAAAGTTAATAGTGTGCTGAGTGAGCAGTCACATTTTCCGAATTCCTTCTTTCTATATAATCTGTAGCATATATTCTGATTATGTGTAAAACAAAAGCCAGAAAAGAACCCTTGCAAGCTGCCCTTGTTTCCTTACATAAGAACTAGCAATGAATATTGTCGGTGTTCCATGGGGTCCTCAGTTTGCAATTGTTTACTTGTCACTTTTACACATTTTTCTCCGTGTTGGTCTTGTTACACAACTATCCTAGATTAATTGCTTAAATTTTGCAGTCTTGAGGCTCATATCAAATCATAATGCTGTGGTTCACATAGTGACAGATCTCCAACTCCTTTAGAGTTCTCACTAAATCTTCCTTTAATATTCTCTCCTGGTCTCCCATGACTACCGATGCACTTTTATTCTAAGTATAGGCTAGGAGTCTCTGCGTGATGAATTTTATGAAGTTGACTTTAACTGAAGATGAGAGCAAATGACACATAGGTTATGCAATGCTGGTGGAGACACAGATTTTGTCTGCTTTGCATCCTTAATTCTTATGCTTAAAAAAAATCATGAATATTTTATTTTTTAATATTTTATTATTTTATGTATATACGTGTATAACCTGCATGTATTTGAGTGCACTCGTGTTGTGACATGCAGTGAAAGTCAGAAGAGGGTGTCAGATTCCATGTAACTGGAGTTACAGATGGTTGTTAGCTGCCGTGTGGGTGCTAGGAATAGAACCCGTGTCATCTGAAAGAACCAGCCAGTGCTTGTAACAGTTGAGTCATCTCTCTAGCCTTGAGTACTTTATTTAAAAATATTTTTAATTTTTGAGAATTTTGTGCAAATTATTTTGATCATATTCAAATCTCTTCTATCCACAGCCCCTTTATTACCCCTCACCTGAAGGGTCCTCTATTATTATTATTATTATTATTATTATTATTAAGACCTATCAAATTTAATTTGTGTCCTCAAATACCCTTTCATGAGGGTCCATCCCCTGGAACCCGATCAAGCTACCAACCTTTAATAACAACCTGACTCTCCTGCTCCCAGCAGCTATGAGCTGGTAATAATTTATCAACCAGGATTAGAGCCTCTTACCAACACCCTGCCAATTGTTGAGGAAGTGTCTGGTTTGAACATTCATAGATCTTGGGCATGTTGTCACAATTGCTGTGAGTTTATATGAGTAACTGCCCTGGAGGCTGGAAAACAGTTTCCTTGTTGTCAGCTGCCGCCTCTGGCTATAAAAATTTTCTTCCTCTTCTTCCACATTGATCCCTGAGCCTTAGGAGGCAGAAATTTGATAGGTGCCCTAAGCCAAATTAAGCACTCTACAGTCTCTTATTCTCTGCATGTTGACCAGTTGTGGGTTTCTGCCATAGCCACCATGTGTTGCAAGAAGTTTCTCTGATTTTTTATTTGAGTTGTTAATGTTCTAAAAGCCAATTTTTATGATCTAACAAAAACCTTTACCAGCAAATATCAATAAATATTTAATTATTGTATAGAAAAGTAATGGAAAATAAATAGATAAAAAATTCCTGTAGCAGATGACTAGAACTAGGATGTTGATGATGACCAAATGCTTACCTAATTCTAAATAGAATATAATACTGAGATACTCTATTCCTTTTTTGTGCATTACCTTATTAAATATCAATATTTAATATCAAGTACTATTATTATCTCTTGTGTTCTTGAGTAAAATTCTCATTAAGTATGATTAAGTCTTGATATCAGCTGCTCAATGGAGGAGGAACTTGGGTCTGTCAGATTACAAGGTCTGTATTTTTGCCCTTTCATCTAATTTCTTTTTTATACCCTATTGGATATCCTTCAATGATTCTTTATATGTTATAAGAATAGGACAATGTGGGATATTTTGTCCTTTAATACTAAATATAATGGGCAATTTTCTTTTAAATCACTAAGTTCTCAAGACATGTTCTCCTCTCTTCTGAAATTTTGTAATGCTCACACCATCTCAAATCATATGTTTGGTTGGCTTCAAAGCAATTGTCAGCATCTTTACCACACAGCTGGAGTCCACATATGAGTTTGTCACCATATAATATATTCTCCCTATCTAGTTGGGAGCATAGAGCAGGTGCTTGGAAATCACACTGTCATCTATTCTCCACACATGACTGGTCCATGTTCAGCTGAATTATGGTGACTATCACTTGAAAACTATTGTAGTGGCTGCAGTCCAAGACCTGGCTACTGTCTTGCTCTGCTATTCAAAATTCAGCTGAGCATGTAAGTGAATAGTTAAAATCACTCAATGAATCAGATATTCCTACATTGTCTTTAGGTCCTATGATGTTATGATACATGGGGCATCAACACAGTTCCAAAAAAGTTAAGAGTGACTTGCAGTTCAGAACACAACTGGAAAAACATTAGAGAGTTTGCTATTAAACATATTTTATGTAGTGATTTTTACTTACTATGTTATAAATGTGAAATTAGATTGAAGTTTATGTAAAAAGACTTTCAAGTGACTATTTTCCATACTCCATCACATCTTTGTAAAACCAATCAAACTCATGTTTGCCTGAAATATAAAAATCTATGAAAGACAGATGTCAAGATCACTATGAAAAGGCAACTCTTTGACTATTTCCTTAAAACATGACACATATCCATCTAAGAAATGACTTGACTGCAGTGGATTTATTGTTACTTTCTTATATCACATGCCATATTAGATAGAGCATTATATCTAACAGTAGTTTCGAAACTACATGTTGAGGTTGTGATTTTTAGATCAATAGCAAAGTCCTAGATATAGGTGGAATTTGATACATTTCAAAGGCAATTGTGCCTTGAAACAAAATGTTATTTGGGGAAAGTATACTGGCAGTGTGTGGGAAAAGATTTCCTCTTTCCAAAGCATAGGTTTGAATTTCTTCTGTTCATTTAACTCCCAGCAGGTGTCTCTATACAGCAGCATTACTAGAAAGAACAAAAAGGCAAGAACTAATCTCATAAAAAGGAAAATGTAATAGGTAGGGAAATGGACTGGTCATACAGTGGGTGTGTGTTAAAAAATATGAAGTACTTTAGTGATCTAGGCTGTCCATGTGTGGTGACCTCATAAACACATTTTGGCTTATTACTTAATTTTATTTATTTAAACAACATTTTGAAAAGACACCTAGAAAAATCCCTTGAAGCAATTTGTACAATGTATGATATTCCTTTCTGGCAGTGTATTCATTGAGTTTTGCCACCTTTCTCTGACAATTTTCTTATATTTTTAAGCTATGCAATCTAAGCAGGATTAAACTTTGCCAGGATGATAAATAGTGACTTAAGGGTGATAGGAGGAGGTAAGAAATTAAAATTGGAAAATGGATGTAGTGAGGCCCTTTAAAGATGTCATTCATTTAAGGTTCCTTGATCAGGAAATTAGAAAAGTCATTTTCAGTATGTGATGTTGATCAGTTGGTAGATTGCTTGCCTAAGGTGCAGGTACAGGAAGGCCCAAGATTCCCCTCCAGCATCACAGCTGGACATGATGGTGCACTCCTGCAATCCCACCACTTGGAAGGTGACGGCAGGATGATTATGATTTCAAGGTCATGCTTGGCAATATAGTGAGGACAGCCACTTTCTTACGGTTGAAATAGCATGCTAAAGAATGAGCACTTTTCATGCCGAATTGCCAGTAACCAACCATTTGATTTCTCAGTCCTAAAGACTGAACCCAAAATTTCACAAAGGGTAGGCAAGCACTGTCCCACTGAGCTATACCACCAGCCATAGGGAAGCCTTCTAAATAAACAAAACTTTATTTGATGGATCACAGTTTATTTCCCACCAAAATCTTTATACAATAATTTCAATTTTATTTATAAAATTATTAAATGCCTGCCTTATTATAATTACCGATTTCATGCAGTGCAATATTCCAAAACAATTGATGAAAATCGGCGGTTTTTTTTTGGTCTTTTCGAGACAGGGTCTCCCTATAGCCCCAGCTGTCCTGGAACTCACGCCTGGCTCAAAAAATCAGCTTTTATGATGAAATTAATGCACACTTTAAGCTCAGAATAGTAATAATTATATGGCTTATAAGTCAAAATTGTTTCAATGTCTAGATTTCCTAGAACCAGAAAGCAAATACCCAAACAGTCATAACTGTAAATCTACAATGTATAAAACACAATCTAAAGTAATCCTATAGAAAAGAACAGAAAAGAAAAGAAAAGAGGGATACAATTTTCAACTGGGTGGAGATCAGGACACTGTTCACTTAATGTTTATTACTGAAGATCTCAGTATATGTTTAGAATATTATAAAAATGTGTATTTTAAATCATTAGATAGATGTTATGGAATCATTACCTCAGTTAGGCACCTTCTCTTCAAATATTAGCTGTCTTCCACTTTTATCTTTTTTATTTTTTAATGCTTTCTTATTTTACGTGTATGAGTGATAATGTATTACGTGCATGCAATGCCCCTGGAGGTGAGAACAGGCCTTTGGCTCCCTCCAAGTTGGTGCTGAGACCTGAACTTAGGTCTTCTGAAAATATGCTTAACCACTAGGCCATCTGTCTCTTCAGCCTCTTGCATTGTCCTCTTTATTTAAGATCAACAAACATGATGATGTATGAGAACACTGGAAATGTCTTGTAGACCACCATCAAGCTTTTGTGCAGAGTCATGAGTTTCCCAGTTTATTCTACCTAGAATAAGAATCTCACTTGACATTCTCAGATAATGTCTTCTGGTTTAACATGATGGACTGAAAGTTGTTGTCCATCCTTTTCTTCTCAAATATTATTTAAACTCCAAAAAAGTCTTAGAAACAAATTAATGATGAGAAAAAGAAACAGAAATGAGAGAGAATATTGGGAATTTTAATAATGTCCTTTAAAATACTAACACATTAAAAATGAAACATAGTAACTATCAGTTTTCAAAACATGAATATGGTTTGTCTAAGGGAATGAAGAATCTCCAAGTTATAGACAAATTTTTAAAAACTGGGTATATCACTAGATAAATATTTGTAGTAACTAAAAAGTCTGAGAGATGAGACATAGAAGACACTGTAATTATCATACATTTCCTAACACCCTTAAAAATCAATCCCTATATAAATGCCTTTCTAAGATAAATGAAGAAACAGAATTGTATCATTTATGTCAATTATGGAGATAAATAGAATTACTAAAAACTGCCCTATAATTATTTTTGAAAGAGGAGTAATGAGGGCATAGTTTTATGTTTTACTATTCTGTATTGTTTAATATTTAGTATGGCTTTGGTACTATAAAACAAAATCAAAATGAATATGCCATGCAAATAATATAATGAAGAGAAGATAGATAATCCCTAATGTAACCCTTCTTTCTCCATTTCAGCTCTTCTGTGCATCACTACACTGCTCTGCCATTTCTCATTCAAGCACTAGCTTGAATCTAGGTCCCACACTGCTGGAACGAGTCAATGTTCACCTCTGTTTTCAAATAGCTATCAGCAGAAATCATGATTTTAGTTAAATCTCTCTTACACTGCACCGTCACTCATTAACAATTAGCTTTTGCTGTAAAGGACATATTTGTGGACACTTGAAAATCTGCCTTTAAAATAAAGGTAACTTATTGCATGATTCAAATATTTAACAACTCTTAAAATTGGCATTTTTAGAAAAATTATATTAATCAATACTCTTTTCATACTTAAAATTCATAGCAACATATGGATGACAAAAATAATATCTTTTCAGAAAGTACATCTTGAAGAATTCAAATTGTAGCAGGCTAAGCTCAAAATTTATCTGTGGGAATTTCCTAAATGATGCCTTACATTTGACTTTATGAATAAACTTATACATTGAAAGTCCTTTAAAATGTCCCTAATAACAGAAAACATCTCAGTTTATTTTATGGATGCAACAAATGTATACAAGGTGGAACTCATTGTCAAGTAGTTTAAATACAGGGTGCAGCCTATTACAATAGTGAATTAGAGAGAGATGATGGCACTTATGAAAGACAAATAACTGAGAAAAGATAAATGAATTTCCAGGAGAACTAAGAGGAGATAAAGTTTGTGATGATGCCTCTACACAGAGATGAGTGGTCTTTCTTTATAGCCTTCAAAGTCATAAAATTCAGTAGAGAAGGGATTTGGGATAGGTTCAATCACATTCTCCCTTGGGAACAGATCTGCCTTGAAGTAAAAATTACAGCAGTCTTATTTCCCAGAAGCTACTGGTTTTAGTGAGTGAAAAGAAGCTCCATGATGACTTTGTTTTCCTCCTAGATTTGCTGAAAAACTTTAAACAATGTTTACTGAGATACCTATTTCAGTGGGTAAATAAATATATATCACATAGAAAGTTAAGGCACTGGTGAGGCAAAAGTCTATGCAAAAACCAAAATACATGACAGACAGACATGTATCTATATTACATAAATAATCTGAATTATTTAATAAATAATTAAGCATAGTTTTAAGAAAATTACAAAAATGAGAAGGTGATTTGACAGTAATTTTTTTACCAGATTATTACATAAGTGATAAGCATACCAGGATGCTTACAGTCAGCACTCAATGAGAACTGTAATCCAAAAGAGTAAAATTACATCACTAACACCCAGATACTATGGGCTTTCTAGAATCCAGAGCAATGAGAACTTACATGTTAGTAATAAAAATAATAGTGCCATTTAGAAAATAGTTTGGAACTCTTATGAAATTAAGCATAAGCTTGCCATATGACTGACAAATTCTACATTTTTTTTGTCTTTTCGAGACAGGGTCTCCTTGTAGCTCCAGCTGTCCTGGAATTTGCTCTGTAGACCAGGCTGGCCTTGAACTCACAAAGATCCACCTGCCTCTGCCTACCAAGTGCTAGGATTAAAGGTGTGTGCCTAATATTTAACAAACAAAAATGAAAACAGTTTGCAAAATATTCTGTGAAAATGTTTGTAATGTCCCATTCCTTACTGTCAGGAATTGGAAAAAAAAAAAACCAATATATTTTACTAGTGAGTGGATGAATAATTGTGGCACATCCATACAATGGCATGCTACTCAGAAATAAAATGGATCAAATGAAATGGTGTACATATAACATAACTCAAATCCATGTTTCAACAGCTAGACAGAAAAGGCTACATAGAATTCCATTCTGTCTATAGAGTGTTTTAGGAAAATAAATCCTAGGAAGAGAGGACAAACTACTATTTTCCATACATTGATGTTATGAGTCATGTTAATTCAAAAAGGATGCTGGAGGAAGTGATACAACTGTTTTACACCTTGACTATGGTCAGGGCCTTATGATAGGAAGCATTTATCAAACCTGATAGGATGGTATATCACAAAGTGAAATTAATTCTATGTGAATTTAGAAAACAACAATGAAAACATTAATCATCAAAGCTTATATGAGAAGCAATGTAAATCAAAACTTTAAAAAGTGACATAAACTATAGTAGAATTTCTGGTCTTAACACAAATCATTTTTTTTCAAAAATATGTCATTTTCATTGTTACTTCCACCTGGGGGGACTTATCCATTGATTATAAAATAACTACCTTAAATAATTTAGTGATTTCAACTTAATTATCTGCCTTTTCGCATTTTGACTATTCACTATATTCTCTATGACTTTATTTTTAAAGTATTTTCTCTCATTTGTATTTCAGAGATACAAGTCAGCTAGACTTGGAGAACAAGAGTCTCTTCTATTATGTTCAGAATTATGAAACAAGACCTGAAATAACCTTTTGTCTCAAGAATCACTTTGTTAAGCAGCTGAATATGAGTAAACTAATTAGTCTTTGAACTAGAATGCTGGAGAGCCAAATTTTGAACTTAGATTAAAAACATCACATAATAAAACTGATCAAAATCGAAATAAGAAATGAAGTTTACAAATAAAAGTAGTATTTCATACATATCTACTTGCTATTAATACTAATTAAGATTTAAAACTTCAAACTTTGTAAACTATTTAAATATGTCAGAAAAAAAACTATAAGATATGAAAGTGTTTGAACAAAAAGTTCAAGATGAATTAGGAAACACAGAAGAAAATTTAATATCAACTATAAGATTTTCAAAAGAAAAGAACATGAGTTCTATATAATGTGGAGAACAAAAAATCATTATCGGATTTTCAAATGCAAAAGCAGTTAGCTTCAAGGTTGCCCCCCAAGAAAGGTGTGCACAGACACTAGATTGCCAGTGAACTCCATCGGTGAAATATATGTTGTTGTAAGAAGTTGGTTGCGTATCCCTTATTTGGGCATAAAAACAATGGCAGTATAAGATCACCAAACAGGGGTGTCTCACTGCTTTGGTTATTTTTAAATTCTTTTATTATTTCTATTATACGTGTGTAAGTGCATTGCCTACATGTAGGTAGGTGTACCTGAGTTGGGCAAAGCCTGCAGAAGTCAGAAGAGGGTCTGCAAAGCTCACAAGTGTCTGTGTGGGTGCTGGAAATCAAACCCAGATACTCTGCAAGAACAGTCACTACTCTTACCCTCTGAGCCATCTCTCCAGCATGATTAATTTGTTTTTAAATAAAACAGGAGTTATGACATGTTCAGTTTAGGTTTGTGGTATATATTTTTCCATGTACTTGCTGAGTAACATTTGGTGTTCTGTACATGCATCTTTCATCAAATGACCTGTCTCCTTCTGTAGAGTTGGGGGAGCATTATAGTATGTAGACTGACGCTTTTTTGATGCCCTGTATATTGATATCCCAGCAAAGGGCAGTTCTTAAATAGAAAACCTGCCAGTTTGCCAAAGGTAATCCCAGAACACCCTGTATTGATGTTGGACTAATTGGCATCATGTCTGGAGTTCTCTGCCCTTGTTTTTTCACTTGTCGGAATCTTTTATGGACTAAGTGTGATGCAATGGACCCTCACCAGTTTTCTTGCTCATGGTCCCCAGATGTTGACCAGGGGCTTTGAAAACTATTCCTGTGGTGGAATGGTTCTAAGCTTGATGTGACACTTTTAACAAGGTTAAAATATCTCTTCTCAAAAGATAACCTGAATGAGGGGAACACAATAAAATGACACATATGTATGGAGATATAATGAAACACTATTTTTATTAAAATGTAAAAAAAATTTAAATGAAAAATACTTTTTCAGGAAAGGAAATAACAGGAAAGATGGTGAAATACTTAAGTCAATATTCTCTATATTAAAAATGAAATGATACCTTGTAGATGCATAAGGCTTGCTCCCAGAGAGCAGAGGTGTCAAAACACCAAGACACTTGAAATGAAAACTGCCCTAGGACTGACTGGGGAAGCACATGGACACAGTCTGACTGCAAGCTGGCCTTATCACGTCACACAGAATAAAGGCTAGAGTTCCCTAAAACAAGTTGGTCTCTGATGCTGCTTCAAACTACAAACTTAATGGAATCAAAACTTGGCCTGCTGAGGATTAAGGTGTTATATGTTGTTTTGGGCAATATTATATCTACTGATCCCATTATATCTGCACAAAATAAAAGTCAAGTGGTCAGAGAAATGGTGCAGTGGTAGACACAGCATTTGTTCAGCATGTGAAAACACTACCAGCCCCCATCAAGAATCCAACAATAATTATTCAACTATTATTCTCTCTCTATTTTTAAAAATTTGTTTCCATTTACCTGAATGTGTGAATGTATGTCTCATGTGTTTGAGCGCTTGTGGAAGCCAGAAGAGAATGTAACATCTCTGGAGGTGGAGTTAAACATGGTTGTGAGTCATCTGTTGTGGGGGCTGGGAATTGAGCTTGGGTCTCTATGAGCAGCGATTGCTCTTAACTACTGAACTGTCTTTCCAGCTCCATATATCTCTTCATATATGAAGCACAAAAGACAGGGAAGACCTTGTTCTAGAGCACAGGCAAAATCATGAGACATTAAGCACAAATATAGAATAAAATGAAAATTTAAATGAGGTTTTATGCACATTAGCTTGAAACCTGAATAAAATTATGAAAAAAATCAATACCACAACAATCTGGAAAGGAATAATAATCAGAGCAATTCCAAGCCAAGCAATAATGCATTTCTCAGGTAGATATTTCAAAAATAACTGAAAGAAGTAGGCTAAAACAAAACATTAGAAAGATGTCTAGGAATGGTTTTAATAGAGGTTTTACTGTTTTTTTATTTAAATATTTTTTGTGTGTTTGAGACTTTTGTGTGATGCCAGAGCACCGAGATATGCAATAGCCATGGAGACCATAGTAGGTGCTGGATCCTCTGGAACTGGAGTCAAGGATGGGTATTATCTGCCATATAGGTATTAGGAGAAAAATCTGGGTCCTCTGCATGATCAGCCACTGATTTGAACCACTGAGCCATCACTCCAGCCCTTGAGAAGGATTCTTAATTTTGAATATACAGAAAATTTGGGGAATTTGCACTATTTGATGATGTGGTGATACACTCTGTTCAACCATTATGTGTGTGATTGAAATAATTTCTCTCTGAAGTTTTTAGAAATTTTACAGTAATAAAAAATAAATAAAAACCAATTTTGAAAGGGAAATGGAGAGACAGAAGCTCAGTAGTTAAAAGCACCTGATGCTCTTGCAGAAGACTTGGGTTTGGATCTCAGCACATGCCTGGCAGCTAACAACTGACTGTAGCTCCAGTCCCAGAGGACTGGGGATTCTCTGTCCTCCAAGGACACTTCATGACATGAGTGCATTCACATACATCCAAGCAATATACTCAGACACATAAAATAAAAACAAATAAATGAAAAAAAAATTTACAGTAACATCAAACCTTATTAGTATAGTTTTGTCAGTAAATACTAATAAAAAATGATAGTAGTCATATAGATTTGCAAATTTACAGTCTAAAATATATTTACATATTTTCAGTTTGAAACTTAAATCAGTTTCATTTATTCATTTATTTATACTGTAATCAAATTATTACAGTAATGTAAAAAAAATTAACTTCCCAGACTATGCTTCTTTTCTTTAGAAGTTCCATTTGATTTTTTACATTTTCTGTACCAGCCAGGTGAAGATACAATGGGGCTGCAGAAGAGTGATAGAAAAATAACAGAAAAGCTCTTGTCTGAGAACTGGAAAGGTCCCACATCATGACCTCATTCTATAATGTTAGGGATTATTTTTCTTTGATGATCAGTGACATATTTGCTGTGTGCATGTCCTTTATATTAACACAGAGCCATCTTGTTACAGAGTGGTTGTATGTATGGTCCTTAACAGTTACACAGCGTGGAGTGTTCTTTAGTGATGTTCTGTGCTGTGTCACCACATTGATGGTTGGGAGCATGTTCTATTAAACAGAGTAAAAAGGAATAGTACCCAAATGAGTCAAATCTATTTATGTATAAAGTAATTTCTATATAAATTTACCTAAATAAAAGGAAACGCTCTTAATTTTATTTCCTGTTTTATTTTCCATGTGTACCGACTCTTTCACAGACTAGTTTTCCCCTTCATAAAATTAGAAAACATCCACATCAGCATATCCTTTAGAGCAGATACTAAGAGTTAATTTATTGGCACATTTCATGCAAAATTAATAAGAATAGAGGAGAAATAAGATGCTGAGTTGTTACATTTTGCTATTATGACACTACCTGATTTTTGTAGGCCTAGTCGTATCTCCTGGGCTTACAGCAGGGCATAGGCCATGTTACAGCTATTAAATATTTATATTTAAAAACAGAAAGTAAACTCAAACTAAGGTAGAAAAGTTTAAAGAAGAGAAATTTTACACAAAGCTGTGTTTGCTTCTTGCTGCATGCTTCTAGAAGTTCAATTACATTTGCTGTGGATCTGGGTGAAGAGCGTGGGAAGAGGAGCTGCAGCCCAGGCGGGAGCTCTGGTCCCTTCAGGACCACACTGAGAGTCTCTGGGCAAGTCACATTACTTTACATGCCCTCAGTTCACTACTTTTTGTATTCAAGAATATTTGTGTTCACTCAGATTCTCTGCTTATTATTATAAGTAACAATAAAATGTAAATAAATAATAGAACTAAAAATATTTTGCACATTATAATGCACAGAGTAAATTAATTTATAAAGCTTATTGCAGTGTTCTGCTAAGTGAAATATTTCCTGTCATGGATTTCAGCAATTGCAATGTCTACCCAGAGAGGCCACAGACCTAGTAAGGGAAGCCACATATTAGTCTCGTGGTCAAGGAGTGAAACCAGATGTTAAGACCTTCAGTACATGAAGCATCACTTCTAGAATGCTAGGCAAACTTGTAAGAGCCCTGCCATATAAAGGCAAGTAGAACCTGAAGCTCAGTGAATTCAAAGGAAAATTTTGCTGTGGGCAATAGGCAAGGAAGAATAGTATCTCTAGCCCATGCTTTTCATATTAATTCTCATAAGATTGATACTACAGTGTCTTTTTTTTATTTTATTTTTTTATGTGTATGAATGTACTGTCTGTATGCAGGTTTGTGCACCCGTGTCATGCAATGCCGCGGAGGTCAGAAGAGGGCGTCGGATTCCCCTGGAACTGGAGTTCTCCTGGAATTGGAGTTTCAGACGGTTCTCAGCCGCCATGTGGGTGCTGGGGATCGAACCCGGGTCCTCTGCAAGAGCGGTCGGCGCTCCCAACCGCTAGGCCATCTCTCCAGCCCCTACAGTGTCTTATACAAAATGAATCAAAATATTATTTTAATTCTTTTTCTTTATGTGTATGAGTGTGTTACCTGCATCTATATAAGTGTATTGAAGTTGTGCAATGCCAATGCTTGTGGAGGTCAGAAAAAGGCATCAGATTCCCCTGAAACTGGATTTATATATGGTTGTTGGATACCCCGTGGGTGTTGGGAGCAGGACCTGTATCTTCTGAAAGAGCAGCCATTGCTGATAACCCCTGATTAGTTTCTCCAGCCTCCAAGAAAAATATTAAGAAGAACGAAAGGACACACTAACTTTTACATACATATGACCCATGAATCAAGAGGTTTTGTTGTTTGATTATTTTTTTGTTTCTTTCTTTGTGAATGCAGTATCATACTGAGTTATCAAGGGACTTAAAGGCAATTTATAACCTGAACTTATTCATTTAACACTGACTTGACATTACAAGGCAACTAATTATTGTTTGTTATTATGTATGTACTCAGGTAAAAAATTAAAAAAATGTCCTCAGGAGGCAGAGACAGGTGGATCTCTGTGAGTTGAAGGTCTTCAGAGTGAATTCCAGGCCATCTGGGGCTACAGGGAGACCCTGTCTCAAAAAGACCAAAAAACACAAATGTCAACATGTAAGTTAGACCTGTAGTATTCAAACTGTGAAGTACAAAGAAAACGTTTGCATTTTTATGCAATTTTTAAAATTTGAGTGATCATATATATGGGGAAGATAGAATGGTGAATGGATAGATTTGGGAGTAGAATGGTGGTTGCTAAGAGCTGGAGACTGGGGGAATAAAGGGCTAAGTTCATCAATGGTACTAAAAGCACCAAAGTGGCCCATGGATTGCTGGGGGGGGGTAGATAATAAGGAATGTGTTATGTTTCAAAAATCTAGATGCAAAGATTTTAAGTATTTTAACATTAAGTGTCAAACATTTGGTGATGTTATGTTTGAGATAATTTAGATATTTTACCATTATACATTTATTACAATATCACACAGTAGTCCATTAATAAATATGAGTTTACATATCAGTTAAAAATGACATGGGATTCCACACTTAGAAAAATCATGTCTATGATGATACCAACAATATCAGCATCTACTCTGTGGAATAATTAACTTTCTCATATCTGATTCTAGTGGATATATAAAGAAATGAAGGATTCTTCCACTCTAATAACCAAATAAACCTGCATTTCAGTTCAAGCTGGGAAAGAGGAACAGAGGCTCTTCATGGCTAATTGCTTCTGGGATAATATGGATGAATTCTTTCAAGTAGGTAAGGTAGAGTTCAACATAAATTTGTCCATATTCAAAGTCTGAAAATTCATAACTCATATGGAAATCATGACTTCATAAATTAGTCATTAATAATTTTGTCTTTATATTCATGCTTATTTATTAAGCAGGTTACTTCCAGTTAGCCATATTTCCTTTTGCTCATGAGATATCTGGTTTATTCCCTACATGCTGGACCATAACATACTTCTGTAAAAGGACTATACTTAACTGGTACTATTTCAGTTTTCTTTATCATTGTGATCTAATTATGAGAAAAAGAACAAGGAAATTAGAAGACTACATTTGACTACCTTTACTACAGTTGCATGAAAGTGTTATATAAATGATCATCTAAAACACACATAAATGGTGTGCTTCAAGGCCACTCAATGATAATGTGTTCATCAAAGGTAGTGTCTGCTAAATTTATGTCTACTAATGACATATGTCTTTAGGAAAGCATCAGACCTTTCATCTCTTCCTTTATTATTGAGCAGAACAAAGTAACTGTTCATAGGCCAAACCAAATCATCACTGAACTATACATTTCTAAAAGTGCACAACCAAAAATCATGTAGGAAACCTCTGAAATTATACTTAGAACAATTTCTGATTTTATGTAACCTCTGTTGATCATGTGAAATGATGAACATTCTCATGGAATCTGAGAAAACTGACATTCCTAAACATAATCTTTAGTCATGCATTCTGGCATTGAGAGAATAACTTTATATTATATATCAATGACTTGATATCAATAACTTTACACTTTCATTTTAAATTGTTCACCTTATTTTCTATTCTAATTTATTCCTATTTGTTCTACATCTTCTCTTCAATTTGAAATGAGCTATCTTCAAATAAATGTTATACATTTGAAGAACATTATTGAATTGTTCATTCTTTCTCTTGCGTGTACTTGTAAAGTACTAGTTTACCCTTATTTCCTTGGCTTGCATTTTAGTTTTATTAAATATTTATTAATATATAATATGTTTGGCATAATGTGAAGTTCTCAGGTATGTACACTGTCATGTGGTAACTCTCACTTCTGTGTATTTTATAAAGTTTAAAATGATATAATATATATTAATTTACATGTAATACAGTTAAATGTGGAAATACATATTTCTTTTTTCTTTTTTTTATTACTAAGCTTTTTCCATAGGTCATACATCATTTCTCAATCGAATCTAGAATTGCTTCCCTTTCCATGCCCCCCACCCCACCCGAGTCCCTGCACTCTGCCATACATGTCCTGCATCTTTTTCTGAGTCTTTCCAGAGTTTTTCTTCAGTTCTTTTGTTGTTGTTCTCTCCAACTTGTATTGCTACAGTATATATAAATATATACATAGTTATATATATATGCATAAACATATTCATACACACATACATACATACATATATTACACATATCACTTGAATTGGAGGATTTTTTTTCCTAAAAGATGTCATGTTTTCCTTAAGGAAGTGCTCAAAGGTTCCTCCTTGGCAATCCCAAACAACCATCAATCCTGCACTTTTGCTCCACATTGGGGTCTTTCCCTCCCATGGTCCCCCAAATGAAGTCCAGTAAACATGCATTCTGTCTTGATCCCCCTACACTGGCCTCCATGGCAGTCTATATTCTGCCCAGGCCAACATCCCCTTAGCTGTTTAGTCCACAAGATGAATATCTCAGTAGTCCCCATCTGGCATTGAAGGTTTGGAGGATTCTTGGAGGGACATGAGTCCTGAGTCCATATTGGAAGGTTAAAAAGCCGTGTCTCATGTCTTTGAGGAGTGCCCAAAATGGTGACAGTACTTGTCAGTAACAATTGAAGACAGGCCAAACAACAGCACTCTCTCTTTTTTCTTTTTGTCTTTTTATTAAGATCTTAAGTTCTATGTCTGCAGTACAGTTTCTCTAGTCTTACTGATTATTTATTTCTGGTTGTACTTTCCTTTTGGATGCTTAAGCCCAGACAGTTAGCCCAGATTAACTAAGGTTTTTGTTTTCTCAAGGTCAGTTGAGGATCTAACGTTCAGAAAAGGTTTGAGGATCCTCAGGGGTCTCTCGGGGGTTTTTCTGGGGGGGGGTGGGAGTGCCTTGCTCCTTTCAGCTTTTCATTTACCAGTTCCATCCACTCGAGGACAAAATCAGGTCTTGCTAGACCAGGCTTCCTTTTCTAAAGCATAAGCAGACTTTCCTCTTTATAGACTGGACTACTGCTCTCCAAATTTCCCTATATTTCCTTTTTCATCATATACTTTCTCCTGATTCCTAGTAATCACTGTTGTATACTATAATTTCATCATTTTAAGAATGTCTCATTAATAAACTTATGCATATGTAAATTTCTGAGACTGGATCTTTAAATGATAGTTTAGAGATGATAGTTTCTATCAGTGTTCATGTTGTTTATTGAATCAGTAATTCCTTATTTTATTGTCATGTAGTATTTTAACTATGGGCATATCTATCACATGTAATAACTTTACTCACTGAAATATATTTGAAATATCTCCATTTTTGTCACTGGATATAGATTTTGGACATGTTTTTGTTTCTATCGGGTAAATATCTGTGTATGTGACTAGTGGACTTTTTTGCATATGTTGAATTTAATGAGACGGTACTCAAAATATACACATCACTTTGCATTCCCAGCAACAAATTCCGACAATCCACAGAACTTTTGTTTCGTCAGCACTTAATTCTGTCACTAGTTTTATTTTGGCAAGCCTTCTGTATGTTGGATTCTGTTTATGCGTTTTACTAATGATGCTAAACTGAATCTATCTTCATTTTATGTGTCTATTTATGTCTGCATCACTCTTTGGTGATTTAGTTATTGACACAGGGTCTCTCTGTGGCCTACCTGACCTTTAAATCAAGGTCACCTTGTTCGTGCTCTCAGGTGCTGGATACAGCAAATGTCTTCCAACGCTCCGTTTGAAATGTAGGTTATTTTCTCACAATAAAACAAAATGAATGACTTTCTATGTTCTTGGTACAGATTCTTAAACAGATACATGCTTTAGAAGTATATTTTTCTATTATATAGCTTGTGCTTTAATCATGTAGATAGTGCATTTATTGAAGTAAAATAGATAAGTTTTGATCAAGTATAATTTAATCAATGTTTATTTTCTTAAATGAAATAAGCTTTGTGTCTTCTTTCAGGGATGTTTACAAAACCGCAGATCATGGTGATTTTTCTCTCATATTTTCTTTTAAAATGTATTGTATTATATTTTATACTTAAGTCAGTTTTATTTTGATTACGTTTTGTGTAAGATAGATATACAATGTAATGTGTTTTTCTACAAATTTGTCCAATTGTTCCAGCATTATTTACTGTCAAACCTCAACCAATGTCAAAATTCAAGTTGTTGTTTGTGTATGGGTCTATTTCTTGATTTTGTTTCATCGATCTACACATCCTCTTTTCATCAGTGTCACAATGTCTTGATTAGCGTGGAAAGCTATCAAGCCCCATCATCAAAAAGTATCATTCCTACTAATTCCTTCTTTACCAATATTGTTTTTACTAGTCCACATCTTAAACTTTTTCACATTTTAGAATTAGATTTATAGGTATGTTTTCTTTTGCTCTTATCTAAACATTCCCTTCTAAATTTGTACGTTGTACAATAAGTGAACTGATTATAGAAAGAAATGGTCAATAAAATGCCATATTTCAAAACAGAGATAGGAAAGTTGAGTCATTAACCATATTTAAATATTAAACATGTTGACCACATAATTTTAAAAATTCATTTAGCAATAGGTTTCACTCCATGGTATACAGTATGTAATTGTTTCCTGAAATATAGAAAAGTTTTTCAAAAGGAAATTTAAGAAAAATGCTAAGGTTTGAATAAAAAGCCCTGTTACTCACAGGAATAAATACACATTCTAAAAATGTTTGAAAACATTGTGAAGTCACGGTGAATGTCCATGTTTGAGAAGAGGAGGAGGAGGAAATGTCAGAGCTTCCAGTGAACTGGCTGAAGGAAAAGTACTAGCCACTGAGCATGCCAAATCAAACAGGCATCTGAGGTCCCAGACCAGCTTTGGGAAAATTGTGATTACTGCACTGAGTCCTTCAGCATCTTGCAGAAGGGACGTGATGTTTGTCTTCATTACCCCCTAGAGACCTCTAAGTAGAAAAACAAGAGTTCTTCATAAGATTATTTAAGAAATGGTATTTAACCTGGAGAAACAGAAATAATGTCTTTACTTTCATTTGACCCTGAGACAGTTGTGGAGATGGCCATGTAGATTTCCATGCTTCCTAGTTGCCTTTGTGGTATATACTGTAAGAGTCACCACATCTACAGGAAAAGCATTTTAAGTTCACAAATCTGTGAATGTCTCTGGAGAGCTCAAAAGAACAAAAGGAAAATAATATCTTGGATACTTCAAATTCCAATTACAGGGCAACTCTGCACATTATGCACAAATGCATCACATCCTCACACAAGTTTTTTTTTTCTGAATATTTAGTATAGGGATAATAATGATTGGTCATTTTCCCCATATAATTTATGAAGCATAGTTCGCTTTGCCCATCAGCATCCTTTTAAGTCTACAGCAACTTTCAAGCAATTAGTAACTTCCTTCCTTGTTTTACTCAGAATTGCTTTGCAGAAATTAATTGAGAAAAGAAAGATCTTCTGAACAGCTAGCTTACATTGCTGGATGCCTCTTGTTTCTGTCAACAGTGAAATTTTTATGAAACTCCTAGCCAATATCAAAGTGGCATCTTTGAATTGCTACTTGGCGCTCATCCACCAAAAAGTATTTCTGCTTCCTTTGCAAGACGGATTTCTCTCCAGTTCACATGCAACCCAAGGCTGAATTATGTGAGGGGCCCACTCCTCCGAGGTCACTGCAAAGGTAAAGAATGGGACTGTGCTGCAGGAAAGAAAATTGTGTCACCTTTTCAGCAAATAAAAAGTTCAGTCTCAATTTCATGCTGAAGTATGAAGCAGAGTCCCCAAAGAGACAGCCAGCCTAGTTTGTTAGAGCAGGATTTGTAACTGTGAAGGTGGAAAACTTTCCTAGCTGTAAAATACTCTCTGTGAAGAGGCTGGAACAATACCAGCATGAAGCTATAAAACTAAAACAGGGAGGCTTAATTTGAGAAGTTTTAAACTTTTTTTATAAGACTGCTCCATTATTCTTAATACAGACAAAGGTTGTGTCGAGTTTGTGATGCAGTAAATGGAAAGTTAACAGCTCATCACTTCAAGGGGATCCATACAGATTCACTGCTGTCCTCTCTCCCCCTTCTCTCTGGGCCCCGCACTTCTTCATTTTGATTGGCTTGTTCCCTTAACTGGTGAAGCAAGCATTTGCCCTTCAATTCCAATAAGTTCTAACTGTCATTAATCACAAGTTTCTTTGGTAAGTGTTTAAAAAGTCTAATCAAGAAAGAAGAAAAATCAAAAATAATCTATGGCAGTCTCTAGAAAAGAGTCAGGATCAGAATGAAGATGGGTTCATGCCACAGTCACAGATAACTGAAAAATACCAACAACTAAACTGTAGTTACTATAATTTTATTTTCAAATATACTTATTTATTGCAAAATAAGTTATGCTCTACTTATTTATATTGATTTGTGTAAACACTTACTCATATGAGTTTTGTGTATCCTGTATAGATTTAGGGAATAAATTGAATATCGCAGATTTCAAATAATTAAATGACAGATAAAACCTAGCATGGATATAGTTTCCTGTGTCTTCTCTAATGAAGTACTACTTCATAGCTGTAATCCTGTTACTGAGTAGGGTTTGGTGTGATTAGACTCTAAAGGGAGGCAGACTATAATGCAAATTTGAATTATGATAGTCAGGTCGGGGGGGGGCTTAGAATTATCACTGTTAACTCTGGGTCCTCTCTCTGGCAATATGAACCCCCCAGCAGCTTCCATGACACATAGTTGAAAAAGATAGAAGAGGAATCTCATTACCTAAATATATTTATTGAAGTTTTGCAAATTTCAAATAATATATTTTGAACATATTTAGCCCTCCTTCCCTATATGCACACCTCTTATAACCCCCGCTGTGTTCCATATATTCTGTCATGTGTACTAAGTCCTACTGAGTCAAGTTTGTGTCTCCAAATGTCTTTTGCTGTGGGTCCATCCACTAGAGGCTGATTAACTTACCTAGGTTCGAATCCCTAAAGAAAACTTTCCCTTTCCCAGCAGTTATCAGGTGTCAATAGTTCCTTAGCGAAGGATGGGACTTCTTACCCACTTCTCCATTTCTCTGCTGTGATTTTTGTCTGTCTTGATCTTGCCTAGTTCTTTTGCATGCTGTTACCATTACTGTAAGTTCATATGGTTGACTTTCTAGATGTCTGGAAATATTTGCCTCATTGTGGCCATCTACTACTTCCAGTTCTTAAAATCTTACCAATGCTTCTTCCAGGATCATCTTTGAGGCTTTGATGGCAGAGGTTTGATTCAGATACCTTGTTTAGGGATATGCAATCTGAATATTTTTGAGTGACCCCTGGGAAGTTGTGCTCCATTCATTAAAAGACCTGTGTCAACTGTTCTCATTGCCCGCTGCAACAATGTTTTATTGATTTATTGATTTATTGAGGCCAACAGGTATCAAGTATATAAAGCTAGGGCCTTCCAAAGAAGAATAAAAATCTTTTCAAGACATCTCTATTACCAAAAGAAAGAAATGAAAACAAACATAAGCCTATGTTTCATTTCAATATTCCAAATATCATCAATGTATTTTGTAGGCTACTGTAACAAGTAATAAGAGTTATAGCTAGTCTAATAAGGAGTAAGTATTGGAAGAATGTTAGGAAGAAGCGGCAGATGAATAAGAGATCTCTATACATGGAAGATAGAAAACCAGGGACAAAGGCATATAGTAATGGTTTAGCAGGTGTGCTCAGCACTTTTTCAACAGTTCTATTTTGTGGTCTCTTTCAGGCTTCAGTTTCTGTGTTTTTCCTACAATATATATTTTATTGAATTTTTGTGCACTTTGTTCCTCTTACTCTTATTCATAACCTTTCCCATATGTGAGCCCTCCTGTCCTCATCCCACACCGGATTTCATGCATTCTTTCATATATATTAAGACTTTTTTGAGTCAAGATTGTGTCTGCAGATGTCTCTCAGTGTGAGTTCATCCACTGAAACCTGCTCAGTCTATCTAATATCAGTCCCTTAAAGAAGACCAACTCTCCTTCACCCAACAATGATCAGTGGCCAATAGTTTCTCAGCTAAACCGGGGCTTCTTACACATTTCCCCAGGTCTATGCTGGGCTTTTGTCTGGGTTGAGTTTGCATGGGTCTTGTACATGTTCTGTAAACACTGTTCCTGCTGTTTATAGGATACAAAGTTAGAGAAACACAGGATGAAAGCCATATAGATCACCATGAACATGTTACAAAATTAAGAATTTTAGGTAAACAAGAGATTTGGAAGATTTTAAGTAAAAGGTTGAGATTTCTCCGTTTTAGAAAAAAGTGCAACGGTTTTTCATCTAAAGGATGGATTTTAAGTGACTGAAAGACAGCATTTTAGGCTACAGAAAACAACAACAACAACAACAATCCAAGCTCTCAGAATGAATCCATAATTAAGTGATTGTTCAAATTCAATGCATAATTATTAAATACAATTATCCAGCAGGATTTATTGATTTGTTATAGGAACATGGGTAATAAGATATTTTTAAAAAGATTTTTTTTAAAAGATGTGTTGCTTGGTGTCTGGGTTTTAAGTGGAAATAGAAATTGACTTACCAGTTCCATCCATTCGAGGACAAAATCAGGTCTTCCTAGACCAGGCTTCCTTTTCTGAAGCATGAGCAGACTTTCCTCTTTATAGACTGGACACTGGGTAAAGTCCCATTAGTGAATCTCCAAGATCTCCCTGAACAGGAAGTCTGGTGACCCACATTTTCAGGACGTTTCAAAAGATCCACCCATGTATAGTCTCTTAAGACTTGGTTGACCTCTGAGGGCAAGGAACAATGTTATCCCTTAGGTCACTTGGTCAAATTGGTATGGGCATTAAGTATGGTCGTTAAGCACCCAGAAAGGCTAAGTTACACCAGCCTGTTACATTGCACCTATATTAAAATTGTATCTTCTGAAAACAAACTGTATGTTATATCCATATCATATTTCTTGATTCACATTTTTCCATTTTAAGTTTATATTACTCTAAAAGATACATACATGGTAAATGAAAAGCTGAAAGGACACAGGGGTTCACCCCTTTCCCCCAAAAAAGAAACCCTGAGAGACCCCTGAGGACCAGATCCTTAACTGACCTTAAGAAAACAAAAACCTTTGTTAATCTGGGTTAACCTTGTGGACTTAAGCATCGAAAAGGAAAGCAAAACCAGGAATAAATAATCAGTAAGGCCTGAGAAATTGTAATTCAGATATAAAACTTGAGATCTTAGTAAAAAGACAAAAAGAAAAAAGAGAGGCTGGAGAGATGGTTCAGTGGTTAAAAGAACTGATTGCTCTTGCAGAGGACCCTGGTTCAATTCCCAGCACCCACATGGCGACTAAGAACCGTGTTTAACTCCAGTTCCAGGGGAATCTGATGCCCTCTTCTGACCTCCACGGCATTCCAGGACACAGGTGCACCAACCTACATGCAGACAGTACACTGATACACATAAAAAATAATAAATAAATTAAAAAAAAAAGAAAAAAGAGAAAGCACTGTTGTTTGGCCTGTCTTCAATTCTTTCTTTCTTTTTTTTTTTTCTTTTGGTCTTTTCGAGACAGGGTCTCCCTGTGGCCCCAGCTGGCCTGAAACTCGCTCTGTAGACCAGGCTGGCCTTGAACTCACAAGGATCCACCTGCCTCTGCAGGAGAGAGAGAGAGAGAGAGAGAGAGAGAGAGAGAGAGAGAGAGAATGTTTCTGAGTTGTGTGTGTTTAAGTGAAAATGAGACCATGAGACATTGTAAACAGATATTGACGTGAGGAAGATAGAGAAGGAAAACATTAGGTAATGGAATACATGTTATACAAAATCAGGAGTACCATGGGAAGAAGTGAAGCAGAAGCTAGGGCTGGTGAAGGTGGAGGATTACAGTGTGGGAGGGGACAAATAACAACATAGTATAGGGACATATGTGTATGAAAATGCCATAATGAAATTCAAGACTCTGTGTCCTTACTTTAACAATTTATTAAAAATTCAGAATCCTGGCAGGCATTAAAGGGGATTGAAATATTAGAATTAAGCCAATGAGAACAAAGAACATATCAAAGGGGAGGGGGGTTGTGAGACCAAACCACATTTTCACATTTACATAAACAGGCACTTACAAGAAGCAGCCTTGCTGCAGCATCAGCACCACACAGCAAATATGTCCTTTGGTAAGTACTTCAGGCCTCCACCACCTAATAACCAAAAAGCTTCACAAATACATTTCTGCTGCTTGTTGCAATTGCTTGTGTTTCTTTTGCTTAGTTTTGTTTCTTTCTTTTTTTTTTTGGTCCTTAAAACCTTTTTTCCATCAAGATGAGAACTATCTGCTTTATTTTTCCTTTTGGAAATCTTCATATCTCTAGTATAAAGAAATTAAAAGGCCTTTAAAGGATCTTAACTTTGGATTATTGAACCACTTTGAGTAATATTTTTTATTATTTTTTTATTGGTGCTTTATGCATTTCATACATCATTTTCCAATTCAGATCAGGCATATTTCCCTTTCCCTTTCCCTTTCCCCTAGGCCCATCCCATCCCAGATCATGCATTCTGCCATAACTGTCCTGCATCTTTCTTTCAGTTTTTTTTTTTAATTTTTTAGCTATAAGTGATGATCCATGAGTACAAGCATCCTTCAAATGAAACCAATTTGCAGGCTGTTGTGCCCAAACCCCCACAGCCCCACCATCCAGCAGGGGGTGAGGGGTTGTATGTTCAATCAAGTTAATCAAATGAGTGTCCAGACTACATTGCTGTAGTTTCACCATTCACCCCAATCACAGCCCTTACATTCTACCACGCCCCCTCTTCCACAGATTGTTCCCTAGGCTTAGAAAAGGGGCACAGGTGGATGAGAGGTAAAACAGTCCACTCTCTCTGGAGCTGTTGACTTGGACTCTGGTCAATTCTGGCTGTTTCCTTTCATGGGCTGACAGTTTGTCCAGGAATAACCTTTCGATCCTACTAATGAAGAACAAGCAATTAGATATATAGGTATTTAAGCAGCACTAATAGTTATGGTAGGTTAATTTGATATACACATATGTTCGGATGAATATTTAAATCATGAAATTAACATTTTTTCCTTAAATATGGTAAGAGTCTTACTGTGGCTCTAAACAATCTCTACCTGTAGAGGATGTAAGCTTTGTGGCATCAGCCATGGGTTATTCCTCAAGGAGAGAGCCATTAGCCAATTAGTTTTTGGGGATATACAGGCATATGGCTGCCTCTGCTGCACATATTTCCAGGCAGGCGGGGTGTAACTGTTGCTGATGGTGGAGTCTTTCTTGACTCAAAGAGACCTACATTTTACACTTTATTGGTTTATTGGCCTTTGTAACACTCTCTGGTATTCCAGAGGCCATCTTGTACACTTGCAATGTGTGGTCTCAATACATTTTTACATCTTTCCCATGTTAACCGTCAGGTCTTCGGCAGCAGGGACCCGTATCGCCTTCTTCTTGCCGGGTATCCCTCAGTTTAGAGGCAAGGAGCTATTACCTTTTGTGGGGCCTTGGATCCCCTGGCCAACATCTCCTGGTAAAATAATCCATGCTGAGGCCAGTGCTGTCCTGGATTAATATATTTTGCTTTAAGTGCATATCTTAAGGACTTTAGTGTTATATTTAGTTCTGAACAGAGTATAATCCCTTTCACAGGGTCTTATGTCTATTAGTCAATTAAAGAAGGCATTTTTACCAGTTTTTTTTTTATAAGAGATTACCTCTATATAGTTGTCCCCAATTTACAGCTGGAGAGTGACCTCATCAGCATCATATGTTCTTCTCCTTTTTCTAGGGGAGGGGAGGCAAGAAAGTCCTCTAATCAAACCAGTGCGCACTAGAAGGTAAGTGTCATTAGGACTCATTATAAATGGTTGTTACCATTTATAATGGTAAAGTAGGATCCACAGAGGGGGTTTCCAATGTTTATAGCATCTGAGGCTATTTCTTCCGTCGATGTTCCAACAGGTCAACCTTTCAGTTGGCACATTTTGAGGTAACTCCTACTCAATGCAAAGCTGTATCTTTCTTCTCAAGCATACGCAGTTGGTGACATTTTGTCTGTTGGGAGGCCCCACAAATCTTTTCCCTAGTTAGTTTTTAGTGATTGCATTGCTCCACACATGGGCTGATAATTCCGAAATCAAATTAAAACCACTTTTGAGATATCACCTTACCAGCCTCAAGACTGCCTAGGATCAAGAAAACGAATGATGTCAAGTGCTGGAGAGTTTATGTGGAAAGGGGAACACTCATCCATTGCTGGTGGAATGTAAAACTTGTACAGAACGCTATAGGAACTCAGTGTGGAGAACCCTTAGAAGACTCAAAGGAGCCTTCCATTTGACCCAGTCATACCACTCCTGGGTATATACCACAAGACACATCTACTGCAAAGATACATGCCAGCTATGTTTATTGCAGCTCTGTTCACATAGCAAAAAGCTGGAACCAGCCCGGTGACACCCCTCAACTGAACGAGTGGATAGAGAAAATGTGTACAATGTATAAAATGGAGTTCCTAATCAGGCAGTAAAGAGGGACAACATCATGAACTTTGCAGGATAAGTGGATGTAGCTAGAAGACTTACAGTATTAAGTGAAGTTAACACAGTCCCAGAAAAACAAACGACAAAGTGTGTCCCTCATATGTGGATGAGTACCAATAACCCAGATATAAATATTTTTCATGGAGAGGGATGCATAGTAAAAAGAACAACACAGAAAGACTGCATCAGAAAACGGACTGAAATGGTGAATTGGGGAAGGGGGGAGGGGTGGGAGAAACGGACAACGGGTGGTAATATTCGATAATGGATATATAATTGATGGTGAGTTCACTAGTACCCAGTGTTGCTAGACACTGTCTACAGGAAACATTGTGTCTTAGGACTTAGTAAAAATAAATATGTGTATATTAACATTGGTTTACAGACTCTTGATAAAAACGGTAAATGCATCTGAGTTAAATGGAGATATAATCGCTGTTGTGCGCATTTGTTTTACATAAAATGTGTTAGAGCAATAACTTTGGGATTTGGCACATACAAATGTTCTCCTTAATTTCTCTGTTGTACAGTATCACCTTGTAGCATTCTCTTTAAGATGATTTAATGTAAAAATTAAGTTTGCTTCCCAAGTTAATCATATATAGTCACCCAAAACAACATGAGTGAATTTGATGAAATCTGTGCCTTGATTCCACCTTATAGTTATGTAATACAACTGTCTTCTGGAGATTCATGGGTTAAAAAAAAGGGGGGGGGATACAGATAGACATGAGTAATATTTTAAATCTAAGTTATGGAAGAAAAAGTGCATTGTTTAATTTCATTAAATTGTACAACTAAAAAGTTAGGAAGCATGGCTGGTTGATTCAAATGTCCCTGTTGGCCAGGACAACTGATGGATTTGAGTTCTTAGTTTTCTTTTTCCTTACCCTGTCTGAAGCATGTTCTTTCTGTGTGCCCAACATAGATCACAAAGATCTAGGGTTCCCTTGTACTTCTTCCATCCTACACAACATTTTATATATTTAGAGCACAGTGATTTTATTGTATTAAGTCCACATATGATCATGCAGTATATGACATCACTACCTAGAATGAATCTTGTCACATACACTTCTCTTGTGTGTGTGATCTTATTGTTAAACATTATCTAACACAATGTTTCTCAAACCTGACTTATAATCCTAATTTTTTAAATGTTTTTGTTGAAGTGAACTGTCGTTATTGTCACATAATATTTCTTTTTTTTATTTTTTTTATTAATTTTATTTATTTCTGTATGTGTATGAATGTACTGTCTGCATGCAAGTCTGTGCACCCGTGTCGTGCAACACCGCAGAGGTCAGAAGAGGGTCTCTGATTCCCCTGGAACTGGAGTTCTCCTGGAACTGGAGTTTCAGACAGTTCTCAGCTGCCATGTGGGTGCTGGGGATCGAACCCAGGTCCTCTGCAAGAGCGGTCGGCGCTCCTAACCGCTAGGCCATCTCTCCAGCCCCACAGCTTACTTTAAAAAAATATTTATGGGGGGCTGGAGAGACAGCCTAGCGGTTAAGAGCACCGACGCTCTTGCAGAGGACCCGGGTTCGATCCCCAGCACCCACATGGCGGCTAAGAACCGTCTGTAACTCCAATTCCAGGAGAACTCCAGTTCCAGGGGAATCTGAGACCCTCTTCTGACCTCCGCGGCATTGCACGACACGGGTGCACAGACTTGCTTGCAAACAATACATTCATACACATACAAAAATAAAATTAAAAAATATATTATGGAGCTGATGTCTTGGTCTCTAGCCAGTTCTGGCTGTTTCCTTCATGGACTGACAGCTTATCCAGGGCTTAACCTTTCGGATCCTACTTAATGAGCACATGCAATTTGATATTTAGGTTAATTTAAAAGAATAATATTATAGCCTTTCGATCCTACTGATGAAGGAACAGATTAGATTTATAGTTATTTAAACAGTACTTATTGTTATGGTAAGGTTTACTTTGGTATGACACAGATGTTTGTGATGGTATTCATTTCATCAGCTCCAGAGAAAGTAGAGTGCTTTACTTCTCATCCACCTGTTCCCCTTTGTCGTAACCCTATGGGAACAATCTGCGGAAGAGGGGGCGTGGTAGAATGTAAGGCCTTTCGATTGGGGGTTAATGGTGACTACGACAATATAGACTGGACAACTCATTTGATTAACTTGATTTGAACATACAAGCCCCCCTTTCAGGATGGTGGCACCCATGAGGAGTGTGGGTTGCGGCACAACTGCTTGCAAATTGGTTTTACATGAAGGATTGCTTGTACTCACAAATTATCAACCTATTGTTAAAAAAATGAAACAAAACAAAAGCAAAAAAAGCAGAGAGAAGGAAGCAGAAAACTTACGGCAGAATGCACGATCTGCGATGGGTAGGGGTGGGGTGGGGGGGAAGGGAAGGGGATATATGCCTGAACTGAATTGGAAAATGATGTATGAAATACACAAAGCATCAATAAAAATAAATTAAAAAAAATATTTATGGGCTGGAGAAATGGCCTAGCGGTTGAGAGCACCGACTGCTCTTGAAGAGGACCTGGGTTCGATCCCCAGCACCCACATGGCGGCTGAGAGCCGCCTGTGACTCCAGTTCCAGGATAACTCCAGTTCCAGGGGAATCCGACGCCCTCTTCTGACCTCTGCAGCATTGCACGACATGGGTGCACAGACCTACATGCAGACAGTACATTCATGCACATAAATAAATAAATAAAAATTAAAAAAATAAAAAATAAAAAATATTTAAATGAGACATTTTATAGACTAGCTGAAAATATAATAAAACATGTCAAACTTTTCTTTCTGTGGTCTTTTTTTTAAATTTGGTTGAGTTAAAAGAATCCTGTCCATGCTTCTTCTAAAGATTTTATAACAGATAAGAAGACACATTAGACTTTCAAGAAAGCAGAATGACACAGTATATTGAGGGGCATTGGGGGATGGATAAATTGTAAGAGTTCACTGCAAGTTATTTATCCATGTCTAAAAGTTATGGTCCATGATTCAAGAAGTGATTAATTAATGTATCAGAATTCATGCCTCAGTAGGTCTAAATTTTTAAACTACTTCTGGATTGAGATAATTAATGTGACTATTACAACATACTATAGAATATTGACAAAGAAATTGTCATACCAAGTATTAAACATTTGGTGACACTTCTATGAGGCATTTTTGATGAAGTGCCTAGACTGGTAGATGATTTGAAAACACAAGTTCATTTAAGATAAAAATATCATTATAATTCCAGAGTTTAGTTCAAACTGAAAATGTATGATAGAGTCTGATTTTTTTGTTGGTATCCCAGCTCCACACTGGTCTGTTGTGTGCCCTAGGAGTAAACATTCAGACCTCTGTCTGTCAGCTCTCTTCAACACCCTACCCCCAGTTAAAGAGCAAGAATTCCTCAGAAAGAGGATACTGTGTCAAATGACAAACTCTAAGTGAAGCAAAAGCTGTTAAACTGTGACTATCAACCTCTACTAGATCATGAGGTTGATCTTAAGGTACTAGTATTTGATAGTAAATTTGCAACTTCATTTTGATAAAACTGTAACTGAAATGTGCTAATTCCTCTGATTATGAATGTAGGTAAAAATTACAGTAGCATTAGCAAGACCTGTGGTGTTGACCACTATCAATAAGAGTTATTAAATTTAAACATGGTTTATACATTGTTTAAGCATAGTGTTCATTAATTATAGAAAGTAAAGGATTCATTATGACTTCTCATACATAATGTGATCTGATCATGTCCACCCTGTCTTGCTCTTCTGAGGCCACTGTCCTGTTCACCATTCCCTTTCTGTATCTAGTGTTTCTTTTTTTACTTTCATGTTCTTCTATTTTCCCCTGTCTTCCACATCTGAGAGAAAACGTGATAGTTGTCCTTTTGAGTATGACTTATTTTACTTAGCACAACAATCTCCAGTTCAATCAATTTGCTAGCAGCAGTCAGAACTCCACAGTGTATATATAGAACATTTTATTTATGTGTTTAGTAGTTGATAGACACCTGGAATGATTTCGTTTTGTGGTATTATGAATTCTTCCACAGGGAGTGTGGGTGTACATGTATCTCTTAGGAAGTTGATTTTGATCCTTTTGGGTATAGACTTAGAGGTGGTGTGGCTTCATCATATGGAAATTCTGTTTCTAAATTTTACATCAAATTAGTTTTTATAAGCATTTCAAATACTGTATATCCATTGTTAGTCAGGGTTATAGTTGTACTGGTTCCACTATTAAAACATATACTATTGAGTGACTTTCCTATAGATCAAATATCAGGCAACGCTGCACCTACTGAAGGTTTATCTACTGAAGGATGAAGTTAAATGGCCATTCAATTGTGACCCACACATCTATGACCTTCTGAAGTTCTTTGACTATAATTGTTTGTTAAGGTCAACTCAGTGACAGATGATCACTCATTTTTCTATTTCCCCAGTTTTACAAACATGAGCAACTCTCAGAAGAAGATTTCATTCTTTTGATGATGGTACATCCCTTGAATCTCAGCATTTGGGAGGCAGAGGCTAGCTGATTTCTGTGAGATTAAGGCCAGCATGATCTACACAGGGATTTCCAGGCCAGCTGGGGCTACAGGAAGACCCTGACTCAAAGAGACAAAAATGTATATAAGCTATCATATGGTTAAGACAAATATTGTTTAATTTTTGTAGACCTTCTAGAGAAATATGCTGACACAAGCTAACTTAGTCTGCCTATTATCTGCTCCAGCAATGCTTTCAGTTTTTCCAACATGAGCACATTTTTACTGAGCTTAGGTATTTTCACTCAGATAAGTTTAAGAACCCCCTGTATTTCTTTGTTTATTTTAAAACTTTTTCCCCTTTTGTTGACCTTTTCTGGTCTTCAGGAAAAGATAAACTCACAGTTCATATCAACTTAAAGTTAGGATATATTTTCTTATATCTATAATTCTGTTATTCAATACATGGAGAGCTTCTACAATTTTTATTCTTAATTTTATCTATGTATTCTTTTAAAAAAAGTCTTTTTGATTTATTTATTTTTATTTTATATGTTTGATGGCTTTGACTACATGTGAGTAAGTGCACCTGTGTCCCGCAGCACCCAAGGAGGACAGAAGAGGGCATCAGCTCCCCTGGGCCTGGACCACTATGTGGGTGCTGAGATTCTGAACCCTGATCTTTGGAACGAACAGCCAGTGCTGTTGACTTCTGAGCCATCTCTCCAGCCCCATAAATACATCCTTAAGGAAAACTTCTTGGCCTAGATGTTTCTCTACATCACAAATCTAAAGTCTAGAATATTCATGTACACAGCAAGCAGGTTTCCATACATCTCTATGAAGACAGAGATGTTATTTATACACCTTGTATAAATAATCACAAAGTAAGAGTTCAGCTTTTTCCAAGTCTCTTGATGACTTTTGTGCTGTCAAAGATGAGAACTGGCAGGACAAGTGGCTAAGCTTTTGAGAGCACTGGCTGCTCTTGCAGTGAACCTGGGTTTGATTCCCAGCACCCACCTGGTGACTGACAGTCCTCTGTAATTCTAGTTCCTGGTGATCTGACACCTCTCCTGACCTTCATGGCAATCGCAGGACATTGGTGCCCTTACAAACGTGTAGGCATACACTTATATACATACAATTAAAAGTTAAAAATAATAAAAGAAATATTTTTATAAGATTTTTAATTAATTAATTTATTTATTTTTATTTGTATGAATGTATTGTCTGCATGCAGGTCTGCACACCCGTGTCGTGCGATGCCACGGAGGTCAGAAGACGGTGTCGGATTCCCCTGGAACTGGAGTTCTCCTGGAACTGGAGTCACAGATGGTTCTCAGCCGCCATGTGGGTGTTGGGGATCAAACCCGGCTCCTCTGCAAGAGTGGTCGGCGCTCTTAACCGCTAGGCCATCCCTCCAGCCCTAAAAGAAATATTTTTAAAGTTGAGAATGTTTGGATGGATGATAAAAAGATACATTATTCTTTTTTTTAATTTATTTTTTTATTTTTAAGAGATTCTACAATATAATGACACAGTTGTTTGCAGATAACATTGATGTTACTCAGTATGTCATATAATTGGTGCATTTTGCAAGTATCTATGTCCAAATTTTGAACAACCCAAGGTTCCCATACCCCAGTTGGAGAAGCTTGTATGCACAGGCATGTTGATCAGTTAGGAGTCCAGACTATATTCCTGTAGTCTCATGATTCACCCCTATCTCTCTGCAGCCCTTACAATCTACCACGCCTCCTCTTCCGCAGTTTGTTCCCTGGACTTTGGGAAAGGGGCCCAAGTGAGTGAGAAGAAAACAGTCTAATTTCTTTGGAGTTGTCATTTTGGACTCCAGTCTGTTCAGGTTGTTTCCCTTCATGGGTTGACAGCTTTTCCAGTGATACCCTTTTTAGTCATACTAACAAAGCACAAGCTATTGGATGTACAGGCATTTAAGCAGTACTAATTATTATGTCAAGCTAAGCTCTGAGCATAGACACAGATGCTTGGATGGTATGCTAATCCGCAAACTGTGGTTTCTCTATAAAGGGTGACAAGTTCTTATTGTGGCTTATAACATCTCCTAACCACTAGAGGACATAAGCTTGTGGCATCCGCTGTGAGTTATTCCTCCAAGGAGAGAGCTAATAGCCAAATAGATTTGGGATATATATAGACACTTGGCTGCCACTGTTGCACAGTATCTCCAGGCTGTT
>VZQC01011670.1:222826-519097 GCA_009823505.1 Rhizomys pruinosus | reverse complement strand
AATGGTGAAACTACAACAATATAGACTGGACACTCATTTGATCAACTTGATTGAACATACAAGCCCCCCCTGCTGGATGGTGGGACCCATGAGCTGTGTGGGTTTGGGCACAACTGCTTGCAAATTGGTTTTACATGAAGGATGCTTGTACTCACAAATTATCACTTATTCTTAAAAAAATGAAACAAAACAAAACAAAAAAGCAGAGAAAGATGCAGAAAACTTATGGCAGAATGCATGATCTGGGATGGGTAGGGGTGGGGTGGGGGGAAGGGAAGGGGATATATGCCTGAACTGAATTGGAAAATGATGTATGAAATACACAAAGCATCAATAAAAAATAAATAAATAAAAAAATAATAAAAAAATATTTTATTATCGCTGGGCGTGGTGGTGCATGCCCTTCATCCTAGCACTTGGGAGGCAGAGGCAGGTAGATCTTTGTGAGTTCAAGGACAGCCTGGTCTACAGAGTGAGTTCCAGGACAGCTGGGGCCACACTGAGACCCTGTCTCGAAAAGACCAAAAAAAATTTTTTTATTATCTATATATGAGTGTATTACCTGCATATATGTACCCATGTCATGCAATGACTATCGAGGTCATAACAGGGCTTTGGAACCCCAGGGACTGGAGTTACTGAAGGTTGTTAGCTGCTATGTGGGTGCTGGGAATTGAACCTGACTCTTCTGCAAGAGCAGTCAATGCCCTTAACTGCTGAGCCACCACTCTAACCCATTTTTGTTTCTTTCTTATACAAGTTTTAATCTGAAGTTTACCCTATCACTTCAAAAATCTATGAAAATAAATGATCAGCAGATAAATTTATTTGATTTGAAATTACCTGTACTCAAGCCTAAAACATGGAAGATTAAAAACCCAAGTATGGATTTAGCTTCATTTTTTTGCAAATTGAAATCCAGGTTTTCAAGTACCATTCTGTAATATACATGTATAAAGTTCTCCAAAATAAAGAAAAAAAATAATGCTATACATTAAGGATGTCATTTTGGAGGGTAGAAGGATTTCAAGAGCCAGTGGCCCAGATCACCTGCTGCGAGACAATGTCTTCTAGACATGACAGGCGAGCTGTGCACCTGGAGTCTCAATAATATGGTTGGAGAGATGGCCTAGCGGTTAAGAGCGCCGACCGCTCTTACAGAGGACCCGGGTTCGATCCCCAGCACACACATGGCGGCTGAGAACCGTCTGAAACTCCAATTCCAAGAGAACTCCAGCTCCAGGGGAATCCGACACCCACTTCTGACCTCCGCGGCATTGCACGACACGGGTGCACAGACTTGCATGCAGACAGTACATTCGTACACATACAGAAATAAATAAAAATTAATAAAAAAAAAACCAAAAAACCAATACCTGCATAATGACAACACCAGCTGACATCCCAAAATGGATGGGGGAATTTCACAAGCTTCCACACCCTTAGATGAAAAGGGATTGTCAATTAATGGATGCCGAGGAATGGAGTATCTGTTTTCTCCAGAGACAACCTCCCTGCTAGGTTACCCAATCCCAAGTGGTCAATCCTAATGCACATAGGAAAAGATCAAATTGATTAAGTATATTGTGTATATATACATACATATTATGTACATATATTATAGTTACATGTATATGATATATGCAACAACAATAATTAAAGAAGTGGACATAAAATTGAGAGGGAAAATGGTGAGGGAGGAGTTCAAGAAGTGTGGTAGGGACAGAAATAGGCATGGAAAGTATGGAAACACAGTGCATATGTTTGAAATTCTACAAAATATAAATATAGAAGACTTTCTTCTTTGTAACCACCAATATACCTTTTAATAGATTCTGTATTTCAAATTTCAAACCAGACCTGTATCCTCTACTCAATTAGTTACATTTTCAATATGGCAAGAGAGATTCTCTGCAGAAAAAGACATGAAGATGAATGGACTTGAAAATGTTTGGATTCCAGAGAGGGGCATGACTAAGATCAGTCTATTCTGAGACAGGACCGCAGGGTGACTGAGTGGTTCATAGCCCATGTTTCTGTCATTCATGCAGTTGGTGTGTCTCCTTATGTGATTGTTCCTTTCCCAGCCTACCTTTCAGACAATTTACTACTTGTTCAGAATGCCAATGTTTTCTCTCAATTTGTCACCCCTTTAAGAAAGGGTTAGAATGTTTTTACTTGTGTTTTTGAAATTATGAACTCTTAAGAAAAAGTGCTCCAATTTTTGTTCATTCTGCATTCATTTACATTGTCTACATATATTTAAAAATCCAAAGTGTATGAGAACGGTGATTGTAATAGTGGATCTTCAGCTAGCAAGTTTCTTTATCTCATTGGTCTTCAGATTCTTCCTTTGTAAGATAAATGATCACATTTATGATATTGTGAGTAACAACTGAAATAGTGAGTATAGAGTACAAGGATAGTTCATCACAAGGTTAAGGCCAGAAAATTAACCCTATCTTTCCTGTTGGTTTCTTTTCTTTCTTTCTTTTTTTTTTTTTTTTTTTTTTTTTTTTTTTTGTTTGGTCTTTTTGAGACAGTTTCTCCCTGTTGCCCCAGCTGTCCTGGAACTCACCTTGTAGACCAGGCTGGCCTTGAACTCACAAAGATCCACCTGTCTCTTCCTCCCAGGTGCTAGGATTAAAGGTGTGCACCACCACACAAGGCCCCTGCTCCACTGCTGGTTTCTTTTGCTCAACTAAAAGCGTTACACATTGTCAGCAGCTGTCCCAACACAATGCCCAATAGAATGGGATGACTGAAGTCTAAATGCTTGCTTGTGTCATTGTTTTAAGTAGCTGAAACTGTTTAAAATTCGGTAAAATGAGTTAACTTATAAAGGAGCACTCAAACAATCAGTTGATTTACTCATTTGCAGCCATCTTTTTTTCCAAAAAAAAAAAAACTACATTCAAAATTCTTGAATTGACATTACTCACCATACAATAAAATTAGCTAGGAACAGAAACCTAGAAAGACTGTGAGTAATAGAAGATTATTACTCTGTCACATGCATATAAATGTGTATTTTTGCTTCAGTATCTGTCAATCCTTTAAAAAATAAAAATAAGAACAAATCTCTAGCGGAGAGAAGCTGTGGTAAGTGCTCAGAATCCAACCACCTAATTAGAAAGGACTGTTTTCACATTACCTCACTTTGAAAACATACCACGTCTGCTTCACATGGGATTGTCAAGAGACTGTTAATCCACAGGGTAGAATCTAAGGAGTAAGGGCATGTACATGTGCATAACAGATTGGAAGAAATAATGATGACAGAAACAACTCAAGCCTCCTATCTTCTGCCGCAGAGACATTTTAATAGAGGTGAAAAAAATGCTTTTCTTTTTTAAAGCCATTTTAGGATATGGTTATAGACCTCCAGGGCAGAGCTGAGAAGCAGATCAGGAAATATTTATGCAGAGGAAAGATGCCCATAAAAGCTATAGAACATTGATCATAAGGGACTGCAGCAGTACCCTGACACCAATTCAAATGCAGGACGATGGCCACCGACAATGTGCATTTTTAAGACAGCACAAGCCTGTGGCAACTCTTAGAAAAGAAAACGAAGACATTGTCTTGAGAATTAGACAATGTGATGTGCAAACTTCACTTTGTAATAATAATGAGCATTTCAAGGAGCCCGAACCATCATAACCTTGGTACTCCCTCGCCTCAGTCAGTCTGGTACTGAGTACCCAGAGGAGCCTGTTCCCTCTCCAAGGATAAACAGCAATGAACAGGAATGTGACAAGTGGGATGGAAGCCTAAATGTCTCCTGGAATGCAACATAATGATAAAAAGACTTCGGAACAAGGAAAATAAGTACATTGAACACAAGGAGCATACGTGCATGGACTCACATTTACAGCAACAATGTCATAAAGAGAAAAGAGTAAAATTTGACTCTGTCTCTGGGCACACATTCAGACAGATACCCACCTGCTTTCCTGAGGAAAGCAACTCTACCTGTTTTTTCTCCTATTATCCAAACAAGCTAATGAACTAGTTTACATTAATGATTTAATTACATAATTGTTTAATTTGCCCTTTAATTCCAAAATTAACCCTCAGGTGCTAAGGATAAATCATTTGGAACATACAATGAAAAGGTCCCAGAATCACTCAGCCAAGTACCTAGCTAGGATCTCATCAAGTGATAGAGAACTGGAGTACCTTCTCAAGTCAATATTATTTTGATGGGAGTTCTGATTGCATTTCAAGTATATGGCCTTTAGGAAAGGAAAGTTCAACAATGAATGGAAAACATCCCAAAGGCACCCTTTCTTAATAATATATTACTGAACTTAGGCAGCCAAAACAGGAGTTAATTAAAAGCTATTACTACACCCATAATTTCTCATTTTATCAATTGGAGAGGAAGGAAAGTTAAATAAGTCTCAGTGAAGTTAATATGATGGAATTCATACAGGTCCGCCTTTAGCTTTGGCAAATAATGCATAGGTTCTCAGACATATTCCTTGGCCTTTGTTTCATTTATGTCACACTACACAGCAACAGCAATAATGGAAAGATTCTTTAAACAGGAACTGTCTAGTGGTCATGAGAAATAGCTTATCTTCTCTTGCCTCTATCTCTGAGAAGCCTGGTATGGTGATTAGGTACCAAATCTAAGACTTGAGAAGTAGATACTACGAATTTGCTTAAGCCTTGGTTCAGAATGCACCACCATGGCTCTTCTCTGGATTATTTTTTGTCATGAAGTCAGGCTCCAATTGAAGAAAATTTAAAATATAATATTCAGTCTATCTCTTTATGGGAGGAGTGCACAGAATTTATTGGTATCTGAGTGTGGTGCTGTTTGCCTGTAATCTCAGAATCCAGGAGACTGATGTAGGAGGACTGTGAGTCTGAAGCCACCTTGGACTGCACAGAGAAGCTGCCTTTGTTAAATAAACACACAAACAAAAGGAGAAGATGGGACTGTATTTTTTTGAACAACTTTTTATTGAGGTTTCGTATATTTCATACAAGATTTCTTAATCAACTCTAAACCCGCTCTCCCTTCCCTATCCCCCACCCCAGCAGAATTCATACATTCTGCCATATGTGACTTTCATCTTTTTCTCAGTCTTTTTTGAATTTTGGGGTACAGAAGTTTATTGTTTTGGGAAAAAAGTTTATTTTTTCAGTATATTCTTTGGCCCAGTCTTTTTGTTGTTGTTGTGTTGTTGTTGTTGTTCCTTCCAAGCTGTATCACTCCAAAATATGCCTACATACATGGCATACATCAAAATTGTGACATCTGAAAATAAACTATAGGTCAATTCCAAAACATGTTCAGGGATTCACATTTTGACAGTAGAGTTGCATTCAAGGAAATAATACTTTACATTCCTATACTACATGGTAAGTTGATGCATAACATTGAGTGTTATATTTACTAAAAAGGAAAGGAAAACAAAAAGGAGCTATTCAGTTTTCCTTACAAAGTGAGATTGTGCTAGGATCCACAAATGAGGGACATAGTATGTCATTTAGTCATTTGTTTTTCTGGTACTGTTACTTCACTTAGCATAATGGCTTCTATGTCCATCTATTTACCTGCAAAGTTCATGATGTCATCTTTCTTTATGCTGCATAGAATTCCATTGTGTAGATGTACCCCTTTATCTTTATCCACTCATCAGTTGAGGGACATGGGTTGCTTACAACTCCACTATTACGATGAGAGTTGCAATAAACATGGATGTGCATGTATCTCTGTGATAGGATGAGTCTTGTGGTTATATACCAGGAGTGGTATGACTGGGTCAGGTGATAGGCACATTTTCAATATGGGTGGTGCATGCCTTTAATCCTAGCACTTGGGAGGCAGAGGCAGGAGGATCTTTGTGAGTTCAAGGCCAGCCTGGTCTACAGAGTGAGTTCCAGGACAGCTGGGGCTACAGGGATACCCTGTCTCAAAAAGACCAAAAAAAAAAAAAAAAAAAAAAAAAAAAGAGTTCTCCACACTGTTTTCCATAGAAGTCATACAAGTTTGCATTCCCACCATCAATGGATGAGTGTTCCCATTTCCCCACAACCTCCCCAGTATTTGGTATCCTACCCAAGTAAGATGAAATCTTAAAGTGATTTTAATTTGCATTTCCTTAACTATTAGTGACATTGAACAGTATTTAAGATGTTTCTCAGCCATCTTTACTTCTTCATTTGAGAAGTCTCTGTTTAGCTCTTCCAAGCAAATGGTACTAAAAAATAAGCAGAATTTGCTATCTTAATATCAGATAAAACAGACTTCGAAGTAAAACTAATCAGAAGAGATGAAGAGGGTCTATATCCTTATCAAAGGATCAGTCAACCATGAAGATTTCACAATCATAAATATATATGCACCAAACTCTGGTGCACCAAACTTTATAAGCAAAATCCTGCAGGACTTCAATGTATAGATTAATCCCAACACACTAATAGTGAGAGACTTCAATACCCTACTGAGCTCATTGTACAGGTCAACTGGACAAAGAATAAACAAAGAGACATCAGAACTGAACAAGATGATACACCAAATGTACCTAACAGATATCTACCAAATATTCCACCCAAAAACCAAAGAATATATTTTCTACTTGGCACCCATGGAATATTCTTCAAAATTGACCATATGCTGGGACACAGAGTGAACCTCAATAAATAAAAAAAAATTAAATAATTCCATGCATCCTATAGGACCACTGTGCAATAAAGCTTAATATCAACACCATAAAGAGACCTACTAGCTACAAGAACACACGGAGACCAAACAACACACTACTGAATAACAAATACATCAAAGGAGAAATAAAGAAAGAAATAAAAGCATTGCTGGCACTAAATGAAAGGGATGATACAACACAGCAAAACCTATGGGACTGTATTTTTAATTACTATATAATTTTTCAAAATACTTCACTTATAATTTATTGTAATTTTGAAATATTCTAGTGATCCTTTCAGAATTTAGTAAAATGTATTCTGATCATAACCAGACCCTTTTGTCCTCTCCCCTCACACCTTCTACTTCCTTCCCCAGACTTGTTTTATATTTACTCAAATTACATTAATCCTGGGAGCATCAGAGTCACAACTGAGATTTATGTTTGATTTTCCAACATGGAGATGAGTTCACTCTCCTATGACATGCCACCTGGGCAGGGTAGGGACTATATCTGTGCCAATATCCCGGCCCCTCCATACAGGACTCAGGTGCTCAAAGACTCAGCTTCATTATGTAAAACGTAGGAACTTTCTCTCCTAAACTCCTGGAGGACTTTTTGAAGCAAATGGAAATTTTGTGCTTGCCTTAAGTCTACTGTACAGATTACTGCAAATGAATATAAAATCTTAAGCAAATGACTTGACAAGAAAAAAATATACAGAAAATACCCCAGATGCCCCCAATTTGAAAATACTGCATAAGCATATCTATTTCTTTAGTCTCAGTTATAGGCTTCCCAATAATTGAAAATAAACAAAACCTGCTGGCTTTGTATGTCTGTGGGGAGTTTGGGACATTAGGTACACATAGTGAAGAATATTTTGCATAAATCTGCATATGTTTACATGCAGTGACAGACATACTGCTGCTTCCTGATGTGGCTAGGGTAATTTAATCTTCTGCAGTATTTTGCATAGCATATGTAGGTGTAATGTACTCAGAAGCATTACCTGAATACATGCAGACTACAGTTATCTCATGCTTACACAGTCCTCATATCAAAAGATATAGTTAGATCTGAGAGAGCATTTTGCAGCTTTATTCTCATAAGTTTAAATATCGCAAATTAAACCAAGTTATCCATAGCAAGAAATGAGGTTTTAAATTTTTTTAATTAAAAATACTTTTAGATTTGCTTATTGTACATTCTTTGAACCAATTTGAATTTCTTTTGCTATTTTCTTGGTTTCACTCTGAAGTTATTACATTTATTTCTCTATATTAGTCAATAACCATGTTAGAAATCTTTTAAACCTGTTATAACAGCAATTACTGTATCACAGCATTACTTGAAGATAGTACAACATTAAGGAAAAATATGAACATTCATTGGCTTCAGCACATAGTATCTGTAAATATAAGGTTCTCATTCATTTTCAATTGAAATATTTATCAGATTTTTTGATTTACACCAAATATTGTCTTTGACTGGTGTTATTCAAAATACTTCAGTTTGATAAAGTTTTAATTATATATGTTATCTCTTTGTTACAAAATCTTTCAGTACAGGGGCTGGAGAGATGGCCTAGCGGTTAAGATCGCCGGCAGCTCTTACAGACGACCTGGGTTCAATCCCCAGCACCCACATGGCGGCCGAGAACCGTCTGAAACTCCAATTCCAGGAGAACTCCAGTTCCAGAGGAATCCGACACCCTCTTCTGACCTCCGCGGCATTGCACGACACGGGTGCACAAACCTGCATGCATTCAGTACATTCATACACATACAGAAATAAAAAATTTAAAAAATAATTAAAAAAAACCTCTTCAGTACAGTTTATACTCGAAGGATGGTCTATAATGATACTATATATGACTGTAGTAAAACACTATATATAAACTATATATATAAAAGGACATAATCTAAATAAATGTGTATACATATAGATTAATATAACCATTATATATGGTTCATAGAAAAAGTACAAGTATACAATTGTCTCTAACCTGGTACTCGAGAATAAACTGAGACTTCTTAGCTATAGATTATGAAGTTCTTTACCGAAAACAGCACAGCATTTTCATATAATCTATGATATAACTAAGTCTAGACTATTTATTATACATAATATAATAAAAAGATATGCATTATATATAATTTATAGAATAAGTGGTCCTTAAGGTCAAGAAAAGATGCAATTTTTCCTGAATATTTATTTATTTATTTTTTGGTCTTTTTGAGACATAGTCTCCCTGTAGCCTCAGCTGGCCTGGAACTCACTCTGTAGACCAGGCTGCCCTTGAACTCTCAGAGAGCTGCCTGATTCTGCCTCCCAAGTGCTAGGATTAAAGGTGTGTGCCTGGCCTTTTCCTGAATATTTCAAATTGCGGTTTGGATCCATGGATATGGAACCCTACAGATGTGGATGTTCAAGTGTAAGATGAAGAACTAGAGCCTCTAATCCTGTCAAAAGCACTGGGGAGTTCACACCTCAGACATTCCTTCATTACCACACTTAGGTTTTACAAAGTTTACTGTAGTGACTTCTTTTCACCAAGAGCAGCTTTTATAACATTTTATATCATTTTTTATAACTCTGCCCCGTTTTAATCAGTAGAGATTCTTTTTTTTTTTATTTCTGTATGTGTATGAATGTACTGTCTGCATGCAGGTTTGTGCACCCATGTCATGCAATGCTGCGGAGGTCAGAAGAGGGTCTCGGATTCCCCTGGAACTGGAGTTCTCCTGGAATTGGAGTTTCAGATGGTTCTCGGCCGCCATGTGGGTGCTGGGGACCGAACCCGGGTCCTCTGTAAGAGCGGTCGGCGCTCTTAACCGCTAGGCCATCTCTCCAGCCCAGAGATTCTACAGCACTGTACTTTAATCTTTATTTCTTGCATCATCTTTATTTAGAGATGAGTTCCAAAAGAATTAGTGTATTTTGGCATGAAGATTTTCAATTGCTGCAACATTTTCTAAAAAAAAAAAAAAAAATAGAGTGGAAAATCATGTTTCACCGGAACACTGTTCAGTCCTTTCTAATCATCCTCTTCTTTTACATGGAAATTTCTCTAGTAGGACTCCCTCATTCCTTGTTCCAGATTTTCTCCTTATTCACTATAATTATTTGGGATAGGAGCAATGAAGAATAACCATAGTTGGTGCCTTATCTTTTCACATTCATAAATAGAGTTGGACTTTGATGAATATATTATATTATATATTAATTGGGGTTTATGTTATACAACTAGAAGTTTTGTTTACTCCAGATAATGATGCATTTTTAAACTTCTATGATTTTTTTATAATTTCCTGTCTAAATCTGTGATAACACAGATTGTGAATATCTATGAAAAACTGATCCTGTTATCTAAACCACTCAAACCAATGCATAAATCACTTAAGCCAGAGCCTTAAATGTGCCTCAACACATCCTCCCTATCTCTCCTACCTTGTTCCTTAGCTCCTAGGTCCATAGCTCTGCCTTACCCACAACTTCTGCACTCAGGATGAATCAGCCAGCTTGGCCAGCCTGCTGTTTTCTGCCTGGAACCTTCTTCCAGATTCCATCTGGTTACTGTTTTCCTTTCCTTGAAGGTTTAACTCAGATTTGTTCTCCCTAACAATCCATTCTCCATCACCCTGTTTGGTGTTTGTCCCCTGTTCCTTGTGCTTTTAATAAGACATAATGCCATATTTTGAAGTTCTTTAGCTTCAAGAATAGGAACACAAGCAGGAAATTGCTTATGCCCTTTAAAGTGATCTCCCAGATGCAGCAGCTACATAGGTGTCTGGGCGGCTGGCTCTTAGGATGCTTTCTCCTTGACTCTTCCCAAGAATACATTGTATATGTAAAAATCTGCTTTCTGCTCTCTGCAGAGCATAAGAGTGCCAGAACCCTAATGTTTTGTTGCTGTTGGCCACATGCTAGCCTGAGAAATATGTATATGTTCTATGAATAAGGAACCTTCCATATTTGGGTGGTTGTTTATTTGTGGCTCCTGTCTATGGTTAGAAAAATCCATATATGACAGTTTCTAAGTTTCTCATTCATCTGGATAGTTTCCATCTACTGTCCAAGTTACCAGGAACAATGGTAAAGCAGTAGAAACAAAAGATGTTGACAAATGGCCAGTGCTTATACAAACCTGACAACTCGGTGGATTCCTTCATTTTGTCTTCAGAATTCTAGGACATGCTATTGCCCTATCACATTCTTTCCCGTATTGACTGTGTTATACTTCTATTTTTTAAACAACAAATCCTGGAAGATATAGAATTTGATTATTATAAAATATCATTCCTATTCTGGCCTGGGTGGGAAGCTGAGATAGAGGAATCACAAGTTTGAGAAGCTGTGTATACCTAGTGAGTTCCACATTAGCCTGGCCTTTAGAGAGAGACTCTTGTCTCAAGAAAACAACCAAAACAACGTGATTGCTGCTCTTGATACAGCTTAAAATTAAATGGCTCTCAAGATATAGAAGGAAAATATATTCATGGATTAGGAGAAATTAAAACATTTTCAGAATTCTACAAAAGACATAAAAACCTGAAGTGCCATTTAATATGTCATAGAGTTGTAGCCCGGATAAGCTACTACATGGAGGCCACTTAGCAAAGTTTGGAAACAATGGATTTTATAAGAATTTCTGATTATCTCTCTTAGGACTCAAAAAACAAAACTCTGAGATGAAGGCCACTGAAGTAGCTTCACATGCAAAGCCTCTCTCTTCCTTCTCCTGTCTCCTTTAGTTCCCCAAGATAAGCAAAGAAATTAGAATGTCTTTCCTTAAAGCAGTTCATAGAAACCAAAACTTTCCCCTCCCCAAAGCCATAGTTTGAATTGACTGAACTCTTTCCTTTTTCTCTCAGGGCTGACTGTAAAATAACTCTCATTTATATGGTTCTCGAGCATCAGCCTCCCATTTTAGAAGAGTCTGTTCGTCAGCTGGGAGAAAGAAATGCTGTACAAAGTGAGTAGAGCTGAGCAGGTTCCTTGCAGGCTCTACACCACAGTCCATAGATAATAAACCATCTTATTTTGTCCAATTACATTTCTTTGTGGTCATCTAACTTCACTGACTCTATGCCTAGAAAATGGCGATATTTCTTTAGGCTTTTATTCTGAAGGTTTTATAAACTGGATAAGCTTGCTGTTCTTCTTTTATTACTTTGTATATTGTTAGAGATGTATTAGCCACCTGCAGGGAAGGAATTGACCCCTACATGATTATTTACTAATTACATAAAGACACTTTAAAAAATATACTTTTATTGAATTTTTGTGAACTGTATACCATACATATTCATCATATTTAGCACCCTCTCTTTCCTGTCTGCACCACCCCCCATAACCAGCCCACTGGACTTAATGCATTTTGTCATATATGTTAAGGCTTATAGAGTTGAGTTTTGGTACCCAGACGTCCTTTGGTGTGAGTTCATCCACTGGAGCCTGTTCAAGTGTCTTCACTCCCTTAAAGAAGAGCAACTCAACCTCACCCAGGAGTGATCAGCTGCAATAGTTTCTCAATAAAGTTGTGACCTCCTTCCTAGTTCCCCAGTCCTGGCTAGTTTTTGTGTGAGTTTGCATGGGTCTTGTGCATGCTGAAGCCATTGTTACAGGTTTTTATGAGCAAGTTTCCTGGAGCTCCTTAGACCCTTTCCTTATGCATCTCCCAACTCTCATCAGAGAGGAGTCCCCACACAAGAGAGGGCAATGAACACAGAAGACCACACGTGGCCAAAGTGTAGAGAACAAGAGTCTGTAGCATGTGGGTCCTGAGATAGGATTCCTATATTAATCCCCACCCACCTGGGGCTCAGGACCCACTGTGGAAGAGGGGGTAGGAAAAATGTAAGAGCCACAGGACATGGTGCATGACCATTCATTAAAAGACACTTTTGAAAGCATTTCACCATTTAGGTCCTTATCAAATCCTGGAAAAATGATTATTTCATTATCCTTATTTTATTTGTGAAAAAGTAACTTTGCTAAAGTTGTCTTGAATTCCTTTCTCCTCTGACTAAATTCACTTCCGTTCCCACTGCAGGGAACTGCCTCATTTTTATCTGTCAGTTAAGATCACTTTACGGTGTAACTCTCAAGCTATCTCTAGCTTGATTTTATTTCATATTTATCGAAATTAGAAGTGCATCTTTGGAATAGATAGTGGGGAACCATGTTGATGAAACTGAAGAAGGATGGCAGATCCTTCTTTTCACCCCATGCTTGCTTCATTCTTTTAACACCATATCACTCTTCTATAGGTCGCAATGTGTTCAATTTTCAAGGAATGGTTATTTTAAAATACTTTACTCAAAGGTCTTCTAATTCAAAATAAAATTAATTTGGGGATTTTGTATTGATTTTTTTTCCACAAAGATAAATATTCTTTAAGTCGAACCAATACAAGCTGAGTGTTGACTCTAGTGAATGATACATGCTTTAATTCCTTCTAGCATCATCTAAAGCAACATGGGGTTTCAAATTTCTGCTACAGTTGATGAAGATCTCAGTTAACTAAAACCTAAAATACAAATTGATAACTGATTGTTGAAAACAAAATTTAAAGTACCTGTATTATTGTCAGTGTTTTTCTGGTTATATTTTCTCTCTAAATTGTTACTTTTTAAAGTAAATTTAGGGCTGTAGAGATGGTGTAGTGGTTAAGAATACTGCTGCTCTTGCAGAGGACCCGGGTTCAGTTCCTATCACCCACAGGACAGCTATCAACTGTAACTCCGCATCCAGGAGATTCAATGCCATCTTCTGACCTCTTCAAGCATTGCAATGGGTGCACTCATACACATGCAGGCAATACACTCACACACATAAAATAAAATAATAAATAAAATATTTTAAGCAAATTTACATGTCATCTTTGCATTTCTAAATCTTAGGACGCATTCCCCTGCATAGGGAGGTTGTGGGAAACAAACATCTGTCACTTTCAGATTTGCCCCCCACCAGAAATCCTAAAATAAGAAATTCCTCAAATATAGAAAGATTTAGAATATAATCAGTTCCAAAGAAAGAAAAGAAATGAGCCCTTTGCTTGAAGTGTAGAGGTGGATTTGGATGTTTATAGGCATAAGATGCTGCCAGACATCAGTCAGAGTTCTGGTGTCTGCAGTTAGCAGAACTGCATCTTCTTAGTAGTTCATATGTACTTTACCAGACGACATAGAGATTAGTAGATGCACATTAATCACTATCGATCCCTTCCCTTCCACAGCCTCTATCACCAACTAAACACCACATAACTATTTTCCTGTATACATAAGGTAGTTTAAAGTGTTGTAACAGTTTTACAACCAGAGCTATTGAATAGATTTCAGCACCAAGGAAAATTATACCATTTTAAGGACAGTATTTATTTTAATTAAAATTTTTTGGTCTTTTTGAGAAAGGTTCTCCCTGTTGTAGTCCCAGCTAGGCTGGCACTCACTATGTAGGCCAGGCTAGACTTGAACTCAAAGAGATCCACCTACCTTTGCCTCCCTAGTGCTGGGATTAAGGCAGGGCACCACCATACCAGGCTTTAAAGACAGTATTTAACGGGGAATTTGACACCCTCTTCTGACCTCCGTAGCGTTGCACTACACAGGTGCACAAACATACATGGAGACAGTACATACATACACATAAAAACTAAGTAAAAAATTTAAAAATGATAGTATTGAAATAAGAGAATAATTTCAAAACAAATGAAAATGCTACAAAAGAAACAAGAAGGGCCACAATCATTTCATATTATTAATGATCAGCCCAATTAGATTATAATCTCATATCAACATATAAAACCCTATAACTTTGGGTAATTTACTTAATCCCTTGGTTTTTAACTTCTTGTTATTACCTACCTCAAATGAGTGTTCTGAGGATTAACTTGCTTTAGGAGAACCCACTGCTTGGATGGCCTTTCTATATAACTTTCATTTATTTCTGTGTCTGTACTAACAGTACTGCCATTGATATTTTAGCCAGGATTTTGCCTTAATGTGCTCATCCATATATGAAACAAGAGATGGGCCTTGCCACATGGGATTCTTATCCCTCATTCAGTGTGCATCTGGGGAAGAAGGGCAAGCAAAGTCCATGACACTGGCTCACTGAGGACTAAAGTAAAGCTTCCTTCTTGAAGGGTCATGCAAACTGTAGCTTGATTCTGGCTTTTGAAAGTGGATGGCTCTGATTTTTCCTTCCCTAATGGCCAACGACACCTCATTTTTTCCCATTTTAAGTTTTTCAAAAACTATATCCACAATTTTTCAGTGATTTTCAGTACTTACTTTATACTTTCTGATTTTCAAAGTGCTCTCAAACATATAGTTGGCTTTATTGAAAACTGAAGTCATTTAAAGACAATAAATCTGGTCATCTTTTCTTTCTCAATAATGAGTTCCTTTCTAAGTAGAGATAAAGCAAACACAGAAACATTTACATAGGTAACAGGGATCTCCTTAGAAGAAACAGGAAGTTTCAGAGCAACTTCACGTGTCCAGGGAAGAGCACAGGTACTTTCTCAGCAGCCTCATCTCACACAAAGTAGTTTCCCATTCAGAAGTCAAGGATCAGTGAGATAAATGTTCTCAGCAGTTATGCATACATTTTCTTGCCTTAGTGGCCGGGGCCAAGATTAGTCCTGAGGACTGTTCAGATTCCAGTTAGGGAAGGCATCGCATGTACTCTTAATGAAGAACATTTGTAGAAATACTTCAATATTTAGGGTGTACATCTCAACAATGAGCATTTATTAATTCATTTTGCAATCAGAACATTGTTGGGCCTTCATTAATATTTTATAGTTGTATAAAAAATGAAAAGCAGAGATTATATTTATTATATTGTACAGGCATAAATCAATCATGGGACAATACAAAAATTTGATAGCAATTTTTCCTGGGAAGGAAGGAAGAGCAAATAGTAGACATTTTTGTCATTTATTTCTGTCCTACTTGTAAACTGCATGTTCACATTTTCTAAAAGTACAGCTAATTTCAAAATGTGAATGCTAGAGAAATTCTAAAAAGATCATTAACAATCGTTTAGCAGATATTAAGATGTAAAGCAGCTAAAGTTAAAATGGTTATAGGAACAGAGAGATAAATCAAAGAATGAAAGTGTATATTACAATTGATAAAAATACTTCCAAGGATTAAACATGTGCTAGAGCTAGCATGTAAAATATGCCCAAGGAAAGGTAAGCTGTATAGTAAGTGCTGAGAGACAACTGGGAAGACAGCCGAGCAAGGAAGCGGGGGTCAGTTTGTCACACAGATCATTGGACAATCTTCTGAACAGGTAGAAATCTAAATGTAAGAAATTAGTTAAGTGTTAGAAAAATATTGAGGTAATAAAGTTGAAGTACAAAGAAGTTTTAGGGAGCTAGAAAGATGGCTCAGTGCTTTAGAGCACTGGCTGCTCTTGAAAAGGACTCAGATTCAAATCCCAGAACATCATGGTAGCTAACAACCATTTGTAACTCCAGTTCCAGGATATCTGATACCCTCTTCTGGCCTCCATAGGCATTGTTTGCCCATAGTGCACTTACATACTTGGAAGCAAAACATGCATACATATAAGATAAAAATAAATACATCAAAACAATTTTAAAGTTTTTTCAGACTCATATACTAAAATAAGGGCATGAAAGAAAGGAATTTCAAGCAAAAGAAATAGAGCAGGGAAGATTGAGATAAACAAGGAGGCAGAAGAGAAATATTTCTTTTTTTTAACATTTTTTTTATTGATGCTTTGTGCATTTCATACATCATTTTCCAATTCAGTTCAGGTATATCTCCCCTTCCCTTCCCCCCAACCCCCACCCCAACCGAGATCATGCATTCTGCCATGACTGTCCTGCATATCTCTCTCAGTTTTTTTTTTCCATTTTTTAGCTATAAGTGATAATCCATGAGTACAAGCATCCTTCATGTAAAACCAATTTGCAGGCTGTTGTGCCCAAACCCCCACAGCCCCACCTTCCAGCGGGGAGTGAGGGGTTGTATGTTCAATCAGGTTAATCAAATGAGGGTCCAGACTACATTGCTGTAGTTTCACCCTTCACCCCAATCGCAGCCCTTACATTCTACCATGCCCCCTCTTCCTCAGGTTATTCCCTGGGCTTAGAAAAGGGGCACAGGTGGATGAGAAGCAGAACAGTCCACTCTCTCTGGAGCTGTTGTCTTGGATTCTGGTCAATTCTGGCTGTTTCCTTTCATGGGCTGACAGTCTGTCCAGGAATAACCAGAAGAGAAATATTTCTATCTCATGCCACAGACACTGCCAATCTATGTAATATAAAAATCTAGAATTCAATTATGTAAAGTCCAATAATACAGTAATAAAAATGATCAAGAATGAACAAAGAATATGAAATGAGTGCAGGACTGATGAAATAAAAAGGCTCACACACCCAGGTGAGCATGCTCAGTGCTGTTCGTGGTAAGGGAGAACTGAGATGAAATCAATACACTGTGGAATTCTCCAAATTTAACAACATTCTAATGAAAGAGTGATAGGAATATAGGGACTCCAACACAATTGAAAGTGTGAAATTCTGTGATCTCTGTAGTGTATTAATTGTTGAAATATTAAAATTATCTGTGTACCTTTTCTTTGAACTGATACTTTTAGTCTCAGAATTTGACAGATTATAAATTGTAAAAATACTAAAATGCATGAAGCAATTCATTCCACTATTGATAACATTAGATGGAATAGTATGCAAGTCCCATGGTTTATGAGTAAAAACATGGTTGAGTTGTTTCAGCAAGTTGTATGTTTTAACTTTATAGTAGCAAATATTTGAAAATCCCCATTAATGAGATATGGCTAGGTAAATATCAATGAATCAAGGCAAATCCATAACTTGGAAGGAATTAAAACATACAATTATATGGAAAGATTACCAATAAATATTATTTGGAAAAAGAAGAGGAAACAATGATTTTAAAAAAGAAATACACAATGTAATATATTCTGTGCAAATATTGTCAAAACTAAGAGGACATATTTAATAATTTAATTGTACAACTGTATTAAAAAAAACTAACATTTATAACCATATGGTTTGCGAAGGAGACAGCTCAGGTCTTTAGCAAAGAGCCATTACGTTTGGAGGTGATATTTGCAGGGACTTATAAAGTGTATGGTCTTCACAGGCACAACTACAGTGTGACTGGGAACGGAAGTTGAGTGCAGGAGGGAATTTGTACATGTTTTGATATTTGAATCATGTGAATGCCTTATTGACAAACTTAAAACATGCAACGTTCCCCAAATAAACCAGGAGCTTTTCACGTTCCCCTCACCATCGCAGTTCTCCTAGCTCTAGTGTTCAGTAAGCACTGACTCTACTTCCCAGGTATTTTAAACAGTTGACTTTGGCACCGTGGCACAATTAAGATGTTGGATCTCAGCTGTACCACATGTGTGTCTCCTGTGTGGTTTTCAGAATTACTTAGTACTGTTTATACATAAAATTAAAACAAAATATTTGCATGTCAAAAGTTTTTTGTAAAGTTAAATTTAAGTTAATTTTACATCGTGCACATTCATGATCCGTAGTACTGATTCGGACCCATAAATAGGTGTCCAAAATAGTTATGCTGCATGAGATGATAACATCAACCCAAAAAGGACCTTACATAGAACAAGAATTAGAGAATACAGTGAATATGAACCTCATAAATCACACAAGATTTCAAAGCTGGGATCGATTTTTGCATTAACCATGACCAAGAACTACCTCCCAGAAGTCCTTACTATTCCTGACTACTAGATTTGGTAGGACACATTTTTAAGTACTATCTCATATTTTTTTACAAAGTCCTGTGAAGTTGATATTGCACAACAGATGGACAGTTGCCCATTATGGACTAGTCAGTTAAGTTGACAGAATGGGATTTTAAAGAGGTTGTTTTCATCCTAAATCAGAAATCCTTAACAATATGCCATTTAGTTCAAGCTTTGGAGAGCACTGAAATATGTCGCAATCTCAGATCCCTGGGCTCTGCCCCAACAGCCTTCTCTGCAGTCTGAATCCCCTGCATGGGCAAACATGATGCTTGTTGCCCAGGATTCCCTGGGAGTGAAAGAATACTGTGTATTCTTTCCAAATGAGATTCTTTTTCCAGAGGCATTGGTAACCAATGGAATCTGTTTCTCTGAGCTCTCATTTAGACTCCCCAAGTCAGCCTTCTTCATGATGATGTGGTAAAAATAAAGGAGTTATGAACTGTGATTTCTTTGGTGGACTGGAGACAGAGGTGTTTGAAATAATCTGGGAAACCACACTGCTGAAACCATGCTTAGAGATTAAAATTTAAACCTTCCTTCAAATGTGTATCTTTGAAGAGCCTTGGGATTATTCTGGTATTTATCTAAGTTGGAGAAATTTAAGCCAAATGCTTTCTAGCATTTTCCCTTCTAGTCTATTATATAAATAAATAATTTCAGAGCAATATTGTATATGTTTACTAATTGAATGGTGTCCTCTATAAAAAACTTTTGCTTCAAACTCTATATAAGTAATTTCTTAAATACTCGTTTATAGAATCTCTAAACAAAGTGCATGCACAGATGAGGTATGTAAATGCCGAGGCATGTATACAGGTGAGGTAAACTATAAAATAGAATTCTACTTGAGAGCCAAGATGCTAATATAAGAGGGAGTAGGAGAAGTTAGGAAGTAGGAGAAGTTAGGGAGTAGGAGAAGTTAGGTAGGAGAAGTTAGGAAGGGGAATGAACACTGAACTCTCAGTAGGAAGATATTTCCCAAAAGAAGCATGTAATCCAGGGCTTGAATGATGGATTATATTTTAACAAGTTAGTCAACATGGCAAGGTAATGTGCTGTCCCATAGGAAGAAATGATTCAAGAGCCTCTATGGGAAGCATTTAGATTGGGCCAAAACATGTATGTTGATAGTAACCTGAGTGATTCTCTCTCTCTCTCTCTCTCTCTCTCTCTCTCTCTCTCTCTCTCTCATTCATATCCCTCTCCCCCTTACCTATCTTAATGTGATCCATGTATACATAGGATAAAATAGACTTACCATTATCAATTAATCTAAACTAGACCTATTAAAGAACATAGAAATGAAGGAGTAAATAATGCAGGCTTCTGTTTGTTACTCCATAGGAGGAGCTATATAGAGGGTGTATGTGTCAATTAAAGCTGAATTTCAGAAAGGAGAGAAAAAAAAAAACCAAAACTGAAAACAAATATCCTCTTGACTATTGTGGTTCTAGTTAACAAATCTCTATAATACTGTCAATGGAGATAATAACAGACATGCTTTGTAAAATTTGGCTACTTTTATTAATTAAATAGTATTAACCATACTATATTTTGAAAGGTTTTGGTTTTGCCTTAAAAAATCCATGCTGATAACAGCAATCACAGACTTTTTCTTTAAACAACACAGTGCAGTCTCCTCAAAAATTCTCAATCATTTACACATTGTCCTTGATAGTTGAAGTTAATTTCATTCCCCGAAATGGCTAAGCAAAGTGTAAAATCTTATAAATGCTGAGATTTTCCTATTAAATATGTGGCTACAGAAGTTGACATATTAATTTTGGTTGGTAAAGAACCATATTGTACTAAGGGCATGTTGCCCAGGCTACAACATTTCTGAAATTCTTCTGCATGTGTATTGATGGTATTAATGCTGCTGCAAACATAAACCAGGGCACTTCAAAAGCTTAGTGATCGAAGAAGTGAGACTGATTCCTTTGAACTCACACAAATCCTAGGATTGTGTAGCCTTTTAGACTTGATGTTATTGAAGGGCAGAGAAAGAAGGGCATTGTCCCAGAATCTTGCAGTACATTTTGGTAAGAGGCATGGCACAAAGGTTGCTTTTCTGCCTGAGTTTCTTTCTATTATATGTTTTTCCTCATCTTTCCCAATTCTCTCCTGAAAGACACTATATCAAAATGTGTTCTATAAGTTCTTGTCATTTTTGACAGAGACTACAGTGTTATTATTTTCTTTTTCTGTTTATCTTGGTTACCAAAAGAAACAAAAGCAAAACATTCAGTGTTTCTTTAGCACCCTTCAGTCCTATCAGCCTGTAAGAGTCACCTGGCTCTACAGGGTAGCTGCTTGTTCAGAGCTTTCTCAAACAGCAATGTAAATACAAACCAGGAACCGTGGCTGTGACTTGCTCATATAGTAATACAAGGAACAATTTTTGAATTATCTTAAAGAAATGATAGTCTTATTTTTTTTAAGTTCTGTTAATTTTTATATTATTTGAAATGACATTTGCATGTATCAAGGCAAATAATGACCTAAACCTTGAACTTTCAGATCATATTTCCACTACATTTTTCAAACTTTATTTATATTCACTTCATATACAAAATTTCAATGTCCAAGTCCCAACCTGACATCAATTTGTCCCTCTCCAATGCATACTATATGACAATTTAATAGTTATTCAGGCTCCAACCTTAGAATTAACTGATTCTTTGAGGAAAGTACTGTTGGCTGTACCATCAGAATTCCTTGTGAATTTGAATGAGATCTTTAGCATCGTGCTCCCAATTCAGGCAGGTACATGATTTGTGCTGTTGCCGTAACATCCCAACTGGTTCTGTTTCACTGCCATAACCAGTGTAGCTCTGGCAGTGGGGAAAAGCTTTTCAATAGTAGTCTCCTTAAATACCTTTCCAGCATACTCAGAATAAAGCCTCAATTTCAAGCTATTCTCTCAGCTTCTAGCATGCTCCAAATGCTCAACCTTTAGTTGCCTGTCCTCAGCTCCTTTCCTGTGTTGTCCTGCACCTCATGAAAGCTCCACTATTGGGGTCTCCTGGAAAACTGATGGGTACCTACCCCATGGAAGAGACTCTTATTTCTGGTAACTGTTTACTACTCATGTATTCTTGGGGGGAGCAGAGGGGCCTTGTGAGCTTCCCTCCATCCACAATCTTAACAGGGCTGTCTATAATGGATCATAACTGCTCTGATTCAAGAGAGTAATGGTCACATATAACCCAGAACAAATAACCACATTTTACTCGCCAACTTGAATATTAGCTCTATGAGTGCAATTGCTTTCTGTTGTGTTTTAAGTGCTAGATACAGCGCATCACTCATGCATGACACCTAAGAAGAATTTTTCAATTATTTGCAAATGAACAAAATAAGACACAGATAAATAACATTATTGATCTGAGTCCTATAAAACACATCTTCCTGACTGAAGATGAGCGGAAGCTTCTCTAATGAAGATCATCTCAGCCTGCATATGCAGGGATGACATAGCTAAGCTGGTGGTGGATAGTGAGACCTTTTGAGCAAAGCAGGGAAGTGTTAAGTGCAAGAGTTTGAAGCAGCAAGGTAAGTGTGACTGGAGCATAATCAATGGCATGGACAGAAAAGAGAGGAAGACAGTGTGCAGGGGCTAGATGACACTAGTTTCTGTTGTCTATCTAATCAAATGCTCCCTGTTTTAGAAAAACAATGGGGGGTGATGTCATGGTTATTTGAAATATCTATTTAAAAGATGCATGGGTCTAAAGGACAGAGCTGATACAGGGAAAACTGAATGCAACTAAGAACATTAAGTGGTGAGTGAGATAAGCTAGGAGACTGTCAATGATCTCCAAAGGTAAGGATAGCTGGAGACCTGTTCTTTAGATCTTGGTAATAAAGGGTACATTTCTCGACATTTTAAGAGAATAAACCAAGCATTTCCCTTTGATTTGTTTGATTTTATTTTTGATCAAGCATTCTGAGCTGGCTTCAAAGATATTATCCATCATCCTGCCTTAGTATTCTGTGTGTTGCAATCATAGGCTTGTGTTATATCTATCTTTTCTTTTTCTTTAGTTTCCTTTTCCTTTGTTTCCTTTCTTTTCTTTTGTCTTTGCATCTGACTGCAGCTGATATGGCAAACCAGTGAGGAGTTATTCATTTGTTCAGTATTTTTGGAGTACCTTGTATCTTGCAGGCTTTCCTGCAGACACAGATATACTTTAGCAAGCAGAGGTTAAAATCCCTGACTACGAGGAGCCTAAACCTTTTTAAAGGGAATTAAATACATGTTTGTACATATAGGTCCAGCACCTTTTTAAAGGGAAATTGATGTATTTATATACATGTACTTCATCTTTTCAAAGAGTAATAGATACTTCTACATACATGTTCAGCATGTTGTTTTCTTGACATGCCCAATTGAAATTACCTATTAAGCTGTTTGCTATATGGACTCAGAGTTTAAAGGAAATAGCCAGGCTAAATATTTAACTGTGTACATCTTCTCCTATTATGTAGAAAGGTCAGAAATGAGTGTAATCAAAAGGAGATTAGGAAGGAGGTTGGGAAGGGATGTGTAATGAAAAGAATCAGTCTAAATCCTGGCATCAACTAGGTACTCCAACATTTAATATCCAGGGAAAGGCAGATAAGTCGGCAAAGGAGAGAGAGAAGGTGCAATTAGATCTGAGAGCCCATAAAACTGCAGAAAACTTGATCCAATGATTAGATGATCAGTATCGCAAAACAGGTGGCCATGACTCTGTGGGGCCACTTCTCACTGACAGTGATTACAACTCACCTAGGTCAAGTATTTCTACTTTCCCAGTAGAAAGATGACAAAGCCTCTATGGCATTTTTGCTGGTTTCAATAAAATCATTTCTACAGTACTATACTTCAAATATTCTTCATTTTGTAGAGTGGATTAGAAGGGGTGCAAGGCTGGTGCTTACCATGTTTCAGGACAGGACTGCTCCATCTGTTTTAGAGGTAATTCTCACAGCTCTGTTCCCCACATGGATCTTCTGCTTTCGACCATCCTAGCATTTAAATGTTCTTTAAATAGTCGTCAACAGTCTGAAATATTGGTGTTATATCTTTCCCAGGGAATTCTATGGATTTTCTATAATACTTTCATCAGCCCATCTTATATGAAAATCATTCAGTCCAAATGTGAGTACTTCCCTTATGAATGTTACCCAGGATTACTTGGGGTACCAACAAATTGTTTTGTCAATACCTTGGTATGATCAATGACAGAGGCTGGCTTTAATGCATTTGCCTTTTCCATCACATCTGGGTCACATTTCTATTTGGCAGGTATTAAATAGATCCTTATTGAGTACCTATTTTGGAGCAAGAAATGGAGAAAACCTAACAAATATCTGCCACCAGAGAAACTGCATATGCTTCCTTTGTAAGTAGCAGAATGAACCTAGTTTACAGAGCACAGAACTGCAGCATTTGAAAAGTGTGATGACTGAACTGGCACTCTAACTGCTCACTTCCAGCCTTGCTGTTCTTACATAGCTAAAGTAAATTTCAACAATACCACTATTTGAAAGAAAGAACAATTAGTTCTTTCCTTTTAAAATGAAGAAAGCTTAATATTTAAAATATAACATTATGTCTGATAGTTCAATTTAAATATTAATGAAATCTTCAACTTTATCCACAACAGATAATTTGGAATTTTAATTCATATCACATCCTCCCATTAAAGGAAGAGAGGAAAAAAGGGGAAGCTGTGTGTTTTAAAGAATTTTTGAATAAGAATTCTCAGCAGACAAAATGTTTGCCAACAAAGCAGCACAGATGGTTTCTTGTCTGTCATGAGGAATGCCAGCCTGTAATGAGGCTTGTTTGGTGTGTGTGTGTGTGTGTGTGTGTGTGTGTGTGTATGAATGTGCATATGACAAAGCTAGCTTACTACAAAACCAAACAGTCAGTGTTTTTCAGACTGCCATCTCCATAGTGTTCTGCAGAATACAGTGAAGGAAGAATAAGAAAATGAACCATGTGTGTGCTTTACATGTACAATTGAAAGCAGGGAAAATAGGGGGTGAGATGGCTCAGTGGGTAATGACATTCACTGTCATGTCTGCCAATCTGAGGTCCATCCTTGGGGCCCACATCGTGGAAGGAGAGTCATGTCTTCTGCAGTCACTTCTCTGACCTCCACATGCACATTGTAGATGTCCCCCTTACCCCCAGTAAGTAAATGTCACTAAAACAAATAAGGACAGAGCATGGTGATGCACACCTTTTAAAAAAATTTTTATTTATTATTTTTTATGTGTATGAGTGTGCTGTCTGCATGCAGGTTGGTGCACCCGTGTTGCACAATGCTGCGGAGGGCAGAAGAGGGTGTCGGATTCCCCTGGAACTGGAGTTAAAGACGGTTCTTAGCTGCCATGTGGGCGCTGGGAATTGAACCTGGGTCCTCTGCAAGAGCAGTCGGCGCTCTTAACTGCTGAGCCATCTCTCCAACCCCCGTGATGCACGCCTTTAATCCAGCACTTGGGAGGCAGAGGCAGGGGGATTTCTGCGAGAGCAAGGCCAGCCTAGTTTACATAGGGAATTATAGGCCAGCTAGGGCTACAGGGAGACCCTAATCTCAAAAAACAAAGAAGAGACAAAATAAGAAAGGATTAAAGTTTGCTTGGGCATTTTTCATCCATTTTTGATTGAGAAATAATACTACAGATAATTATATAATAAAATACTAAGCTGTAGTTTCTAAAATATATGAGGCACTGCAGCAAATGCATATCTGGGTCCCTGTGGATCCCAGCTTAAGAACTCTTTCTGATTTTCAATCTCTGAGAAATGCCCTCAAGAAAACATTCTTGAATTTGGCTCATTGTGTTGCATGAAGAGTGATTGATCTTGTCAGAGAAAGTCCACCACACTTAGCCCTGTGCAAAGCAAACAGCACGGCCAATATCTTAGTCAAGTACTTTGCTGCAGCTTCAGCTGTCAAAGTCACTGGTGCAATGCAGCATTCAAGGTAATTTCCATTTAGTGGAGAAAGCTGTTTTCTTCAATTTCTTGGCTCCTCTGTCTTTTCGCTTGCCCCCTATCTACCCAAGACCTCTCCCATGTCATCGGCACACTTACATTTACCTCACCTGGCTGATTTCTTCCCACTTGCCTGACATGCCCAGAGCCCGAGTCCTGAGGATGCATTATCCACCCAGGGTTTTTCTGGGTGGTGACATTCCAGAACAGAGCTCAGCCCACCGGCATTTGCCAATGCTCAGGAACTCTCCTCTCCAGCAATTATTCAGTTTGATTACACACGATGATAAGCTATTAAGAGGCACTCATGCACGGACTTTTATTTACCAACAGCTGAAATCTCCTGGTTTACTTCCACTGTGTACGAAACTAATTGTGGGGAAGTTAACAAAGGGCAAGGGCAGTCACCTGTGGTGAGAACAGTCCTGGAACAGAGTGACTTTATCTTTCCCCAACCAAAATGGTTTTGAGAGAGACATCACATCCATTTTCCCCAAAAACATGTAGGAGAGCAGCTGGAAGAGAATTGTATGTCATTTTTACTTCATAATCTAGATTTAAGAATCTTCTATTCATGTTTCTAATCCTTTAGGACAATATTCTATGGGGCAAAAGAGGACAATTTTCTGTGTATATTCACATCTGGAGAAACAAAATGTAGAAGTTTGAAGAATGCTTTGCTAAAGACAGTTCTCTACAATGAATATTTAATAGCTACCCAAAGCTTACTGTTTCCATCAATAATCTGTATATTACTGCTTTATTAATTTGATCAAAGTATATTTTCTTTATAAATACAGCAAATCATGCTCAGCAAGGACGTTCCTTTTATTCTTACTCTCGAACTCTAAAGCAGATTTATTTGTTGAGTGGAGATAGGTATCAACTGTTTGAAAGTCTCTTTCTACTCTTAAATTTAAGCTAACAGTTTTAAAACCAAGAATATTTTATAATGAAACAAAAAGGTATTTGGAACTAGACACTGATAGTTCTCTCAAATGCAGTAACCTTCAATAATAATTGTGATCATCGTTTAAGAGAATTCCATCTCATACATAATACCGATATTTTTTCTTCCTCATATCTAGGGTCCCATCACTTGTAACCCCTATGCAGGCATATTTTAACTGGAAAAGGAAATTAGTTTATTTATCAGGTAGATTTTTTAAGTAAACAGCTTTCCTTGAAGGGTTTTCTCCTTTCTTTTACCTCATTAGATCTTTCCCTTCTATAAAATCTTGTCCACTTGTTAATACACAACCTCTTACTAAGCTAGCAGTCCTTCTTGTTATATTTTGCAACTGTTTATTTTCAGGCACAACTGGGAATATTACTTGTGGTAGTACATAATGAGGTCTTAATATTATAGGAAACAGAAAAGAAGGTGAAAATTTAATGCCCTGTTGAGTCCACTGCAGCAGGAAAGGACTGAGTCTACAAGACTATATACTGCACCTATGTTTGCACTCACAAACTGTTTTCCATATGTCCATGTGGGCAGTTGGGTCCATAGAAGGCACAGCCCATGCATGGCATGGAGGAAGAACTGTAGCGGAACAATACTAATACACATTTGCGCATACTCACAGTGAGTCATAAGTGCTAAACTGATTTGTCTGTTTTCTTGTATGCATATTTTCCAGTGATTCATCCCAGAAAGTCAGTATGTGAGATGAATGGCTTAGTAATAAATTCAACCAACATCAAAAAGCCCATTTAGATAACTGAGGGGAAATACATCTCTAAAGACATTGAATATCTACTAAGCAAGGCCATCATATCAAAACAATAATTATGTAGATATAAAAAGATAAAGGATCTAATTGCTATGGACAGATTATTGGAGGTGCCTGTAAGAAGATTTTCCTCTGAACTGTCCAACTCTACAAAAAAGAACATACAGAATAGCTAAGCATTTCTCAGAGAGCCAGAGTTAAATTAATATTATTTTGGAAATGCAAACATTATGAACCTACTGAATCATTTCTGAAAACCTATAAAATATTAAAATGAGTATTGCAAAATTTAACACTTAGAAATTTTCTTGAAAACTTGAGAAAAATCCAAAATTCCTTTTTTGTTTTCAATGATGTAGTGCACTGGAGAGCTCTAGTTGTTAGCTTGACAAACCTGGTTTAAGGGGACCTCAGTTGGGGAATTGCCTCCATTGGACTGGCCTGGGGCCATGTCTATGGGGGAATTTTTGTGACTGTTGAGTGATGTGGGATGACCCAGCCCACTATGGGGAGTGCCAATCCTGGGCAGGTAGTTGTAGTACTGTATTATATAAGAAAGCAAGCTGAGCATGGGCCAGGGCAGCAAGTCAGTAAGCAGCATTCCACAATGGCCTGTGACTCATTTAGCTCCTGCTTCCAGATCCACACCCTGAGTTCCAACCTTGGGATCTCTAAGTGATAAACTATGATCTGGGAGATGTAAGCCAAATAAATCCTTTCCTCCCCAAGTTGGTTTTGGTTAGAGTGTTTTGTCATAGGAATTGAAAGCAAACTAGAACATGTTACAGTTCCATTGTTTTTTAAATCAATTTAAAACAAGATAAGAAAGATATTCTGTTGCTCAAATTTCCTTCCACTTCGGTTTGTGATGTTACGAGTTGACACACCCAGCATGCATAGGTTAGACAGATCAGAGTTAGATTAAGGCAGAATCTTACAGGAAATCTCTTTTAACATTAGTCCAGGCAGGAGAGGTTGCTAGCCAAGGAGACCAAGAGAGGAAAGACCCTTTAAACATAAAGTGTAAGGAAATAATATATATTACATAGGGCAAGCACAAAGGGGTGAGGTGTGAGAATACATGGTTCAGGAGAGGCACATACAGACTTAGGTAAGACAAAGGAAATGTAGTGGGATCCATGATGTCTTCATATGTCAGTTTAGTATTCTGTAAATATTTCAGGCATATAGAATCATTCACAATTTTGATCCAAGATTCTAAAATGTATTGCAGTCATTCATCCCTTTATTTGTACAAGTTGCTCATCATCTTCTTACTCATAGGGCTATGAAAGTTAGGGTGTAGGCCTGGCTCTTATGAATGGGGAGAAGTCAATTGGCTTGGTGAAAGATCAAGGAGGCACACCTAGACTGAGTAGTCGCTGGTTCCCTTATACTCAATTTTATTTTTAAATTCCTGTCTTAGCTTTGATTTTACTTAAAAAATAATAAAGCTAGCTTGACGAACTAAGGAATTAATGGTAGGAACAAATCCAGCGACCCTTGAGGGGAAGTTCAAATTTTCCTCTAGAGGTCTGATGGTCTGATGCTAGTCTGCTGAAATAAATGTGCAGTAAAGGATTAACAAGAGAAAAGCCGTAGCAAATGCATTTGGTCTGAGTTTCCCAGGATGCAAGAGCCTTCAGGCTGAAGAATCAGAAGACCCATGTGAACTCTCCAGATTCAAGCTAAGGCTGGAATAATATCAAACAGGGAGTAGAAAGTCAACTCATTGACAGGGGTATGATTTGGTGCTGATGGGCCGAGGAGGGAAACCGAGGGAGGCCGACCCACTCGGGCTCCTTGTGGCCTCTCATGTAGGCTTCCTTCCTTTCAGATGCCAGGTGAGACTGTGAGAAAAGACTTTTACATCCCATAGCCAAATGCAGTAGGACGGTGAATTTCCCCAAAGCTAAATTTCAGCAATAATTTTGGGTTTTATAGTTGCCTGTGGAAAAAGGGGGACTCAGGTTTCTATGACCTGCTTTGGAGAGTGGAATTATACTTTCTGTGGCTTGCCTCAAAGGAGAATGGGGGGGTAGGAGAGAGGAGGGCAAGGAAAGGTCAGAGAAAAAACTCTGCAAGGTGGTTATGAGACCTTCACTCTGTGGTATCATTTTCTAAGCCTCAACTCCCTACAGTTTGCTTTAGTGTACAGGAATTTCCAGTGTAAACCCCTGTCACTGGCTTCTCTATACATAGGAAACAAGCTTTTGTCTTTTGCTAGAGTGAAATGAAAAGACTTTGTGTATCAACAGACTTTAAGGGAAGATATATCTCCATGGCAACCATAACTCCAATCTTGAGTCAGAAAATGGACATTCTGTGATGTACAGAATTTTATTTAGGTGGTGTTCCCTTGCAGTTCTCATCGTCTTGAAGCAGAAAAAGAAAATGAGTAAGAAATCATTATCTACTGTTTATCATACTGCTGTGTGGGCCAGCAGACAGCATCTCTATACAGCTCATTTCCTTTATTTTATCCTGCCGTTATTCAGAGATGGTTATCATTCTGGAAGGCACAGTTTGACACTGTGGGAAAGCAGTAGGCTTCTGACAAATTTTTCCTCATGATTTGGACTTTCTAAATTACCCTGAATTGATTTTAGATATTTCTATAAGATCTGCACACATTATCATGTATTTTATTTTCAATATTATCCTCAGAATGCTTGATGTAAAATATAGTATGATATTTTCATTGGTTCATGCTCATCTATATATTTTATTATAAATAGTAAACTGTAGAAGGCCTAAAATAACTAGGACTTGTTCTATGGATCTTACCTAAGCCAGTTAATACATTCACTACGTTGGATTGATTAGTATAGAAAGACTCAGTGCAGGATATTTAAGTGGGAAGGAACCTTCTTTAGAGATATGTAAAAGCCAGAGAGTCCAACTATTAATTATAGAGATTTATGAAAAGTTTTCTTTATCCATGTCTATAGAATTTCTTAAAAATGGAAATTTTCATTTTATGTCAGTAATATTGGTATTTTTATATTAGTAGTTATAGTAACATCTTAGTAATATTCATCATCAATTCATTTTTCATGATTCACAGTAAGACTTATAATATTAACACTTCCTTCATCACATGAAATTCATTTTAATGGAGTACATGTAAGTTAAATGAAGTCATGACTTTTTGAGTTTATGCTTTCATTGTTTGCAATCCAGTCATGCCAGTCAAATATTTGAAACAGTTAGTGTTTATATTCCCATTTTAAACATATCTTTGTATTCCCATTTTAAACATATCCAATTTGGATTACCTTTTTCCCATTTATACATAAAATATCATCAATATCAATCTCCTGAGTTTTCAAAAACTCCATTGAAGGAAGAATTAAAGGATGATATGAATAAGTTGGCTGTGATAGAAAGGAGGAAAAGAACTCACATTCAAATACTTTTCATGACTAGGAAGCACCCTCTTTTATTTACACTCAATTTGCACTTGACTCCTCATTAGCATATGGCTTTATTCATCTTTTCATTAGCAGCGGATCATAGCAGCCTACAAAGAGACAGACACACATTGTAAGCTTTCTTGCACAATAGGCTGGAGGACAGAGTTGTCTTGTTTATACAACTTTAGGGGTTTTTGATATTGGTGAGGGTAATAGAGCACCCTCACACAGATCAAGCCTGAATTGATGATGCAGGGATGATGAATGAGTCATTCATCCAGAGCTTCCTTTGGATGGGCAAACAGTCTCAGACCTGTGTGTGAACTACTCTCCAGGCAGCTGGGGAATAGGTCAAGTCAATGGCATTCTTTTCCTGAAAGTCTTTTCTGTTCTAGGCACTGGGACCTTTGAAAGCAGTAAGAAGTATCTACAGATGACTCAGCCTCATGCACAGGTGCTGGATGGACTCAATCTTGGACCTGGGATCATAGCCTACTCAGATTAACAGCAAAATGTTAAAGAATTCCTGTCCCAAACACAAAACAAAGCAAGTATTCTTGCTCTTTCAGTTGGGTTTCTATAATCCTCTAAAAGTGTAAATTCTCTGTTTTCTTAAAATTGTCAGCCTTCCTTAAACTTCATAGTTAACCTGCTTTAGTTGAAAGCCTATTGACTGTTTTGCTCTTTATTATACTGATAAGCGAACTTCTCTAAGCTTTACTGTCCTCATCTATAAAATAGATATCAGAAAACCCAACATACAGTTATATATATATATATATATATTATATATATATATATAGAGAGAGAGAGAGAGAGAGAGAGAGAGAGAGAGAGAGATGGATCAATGGTTAAGTGCCCTGGATACTCTTGTAAAGGCCCCAGGTTCAGTTCCCAGAACCCACATGACAATTAACAACTGCACATAGTTCCAGTTCCAGAGGAATCCAACACCTTCTTCTGACCTCTGTGGGCATTGAACAATATGAGGCACTTACACACATGCAGGCAATACAGTTATACAGTAAAATAAAAAAGTAATAAATACATAAAGAATTTTTAAAAATTACAGATAGCTGGAACTTAGAAAAGTAACTGCCCAATATATGAACCAAATATTCTGCAGCCTGAGCCATTTGTATTCCTTCCTCATTTGATTCTGGAAAAAAAAAAGATAAAATTAAAATGTAAAAGCTTAACTAATATGACTGTATGGTAAACCAGAATCCCACTGAAGAATCTTAGACAAAGGATTTCAATGTCTCTGCTAGTAAGTTCTGAACTGGAACTCTTGGTGATGGTCATGCTTCAATGAAAGATGAATGTCTGCAGAGGAACATTTTAGCAAGTACCTCTTTTTCTGGACTCTTCCTCACCTGTGTGGAGTGTAATCAGTCTCTCCTGTGTCATCTGAGATATGAAGAAGTCGTCACTGCAGACTGAACCATCATGTCCAAGTCACCTCACGGTTGTGGGTATTTATTTAGAAAATAGAAAAAAGTCTGGCCATGCAGAAACTCCTTGGCTTTTTAAAAATTCAATAGAGGAAAAATTAAAACACCATTTTGGCAAAAGGTGAAATGCACTTGGTATCTTAAGGGATTATTCTTCATATTTATGTTTTGCATAGATGTTATCTTAATATAATAAAACTTACAAAACATCAAGCAAAGTTTCTCTTTCAAAAATATTTTGAAAAACCATCTTCTATCTCATTTTAATGTAGGAATAAACCTTTAAATATTATTATCATATAAGGTTGATCTTTGCTAAAATGCAACTGTCTCAGAAAAACCTGAACAATACTTAATTTTCTCTCCGTGTTACCTAGGGTCCTTGTGTAATCAAATGATGTTTAATCTATTGTAAAAAGTCAAGATCTCATGATCAGTCTATGTCATGATATTTGACTTAATCTAAGTTGATGCATAATGTACATTATAATCAAAGTGTTACTACCATATATTGTAAGGAGTTGTAGAAACTAATCTACATATCTTAATTTCTGCAGCCCAAATCTAGTTGAATGCTATTCCTTTTTTTTTTTTTTTATTCTTTATGTGTATGAATGTTCTGTCTGCATGCAGGTCTGTGCACCCGTGTCATGAAATGCCGTGGAGGTCAGAAGAGGGCGTTGGATTCCCCTGGAACTGGAGTTAAAGACAGTTCTCAGCCGCCATGTGGGTGCCGGGGATTGAACCCGGGTCCTCTGCAAGAGCAGTCGGCACTCTTAACCGCTAGGCCATCTCTCCAGCCCCTGAATGCTATTCCTGTATTCCATTTTGACAAAAGTGTGAAAACTTTTGTTATAATTAGCTGCTAAGTTACTTCCAAAGTTGATTATGATCATGAAATTCTAAATCTTGAGGAAAATATCTGAGTACTTTTCCAAGCATTTCAATGAAGATAATCCTTTAATAATTTCTGAGAATACATCATTGGTTTTACTTCTCTTGCAATGTTCTCAGTCCTAGGGGTTATATGCTTGGGAGATAATTTAATGTTCAATCTAAGATTCATTTGAGGATTAGCTTAAAATAGAATCCGATCATCATTTAACCAGTTGAACTGTTCTTAGCATTCAAAGGCAAAGAAAGAACAACTGAGAAAACTAAAACTTCTGAAATTAGGGTTGTTTTCTTTTTAGTAAGATCTGGCTAAAACTATACCAAATGTCAGTATTTGCTAGATATTCACTAATGAACAGGTTCCTAGCTCAGTGACTTAAGTTCTTTATTTGAGAAATATTCACCAAGTATTAAAGATTCATAGTAGTTTGTTATATGTTGAAAGGTTTGAAGTAATTTGTCTCTTCTAAGTGGTAGATATCACAGTTTAAAAAGGCAGCAAACATTTCCACAAAAAGCTCAAATGCAAATCCAATTCAAGGGTAAATACGATTGGTAACGGCATAGGTACTCTGAGAAAGGAGAGCATGGCTTCTAAAGGAAGGCCAGTGGGAGCTCAACCATGTAAGGGTGGGTTGAAGAGAGACAAGACTTCATAAACAGAGTGGAAGAGAGGATTCTGAGTCAAAGAAACTCCATGAAAGGGAGCCTGCCATCAGGAAAGGACTGTGCTGAAGTACAAGACAGGAAAATGTAGTGGCCCCTGTGTGGTATACATGTTACCATGGAGTGAGGCTAAGTACAACTCGTAAAGCCAAGCTGAAGTTTCAGATTTCGTACAGAAACAATGAAGAAATTGTGAGAGGTTATGGACCTCTTCTCCACCAGTGATACTGAAAAAGGGTCATATTTGTGTATGCTTATATTCCTTGGCCCTAAATAATCATTTCTAAGAACTTATCCTAAAGGAGCAGCCACAAAACCCAGAAGATTTTAAATGATGAACAGTACTGTTAATAATTCTAGTAAACTGAATTTCATATAAATATGACTAAGTTAAAGGTAAAAAGAATGAGGGGACATATTGAGACACGAAATGCACATTGAACCTTTTGTCAAGAAAGAAAACAATTTAGATCATAAAATATAACGCTATTTAGTAACTTACGTAAGCAGATATTGGCAATAGTGAAAATGGTCAAAACTCTTTTCTTATTAGCAGATAGGAAAAATCCATGGGTGATTCCTTTCTTTGATCTTTCATGCTTTTATAAACTTTGAACATATATTATTTTTGAAGTGCATGTTTTTAGAAAATAATTAGTGAAATATTGTTATAAAATTTATGAAATATAGAATAACAGTATGTGAGAGTATGAATTTGAGCAGTTGTTTCTGAATATAGTAACATGGTCTGTTATTCAAACAGAAGGGACAAGTAGGGGAAACAAACATAATTGTGATAAGATATTACGTTGTGTGGTGCGAAAGAGAAATACTATGAAATGGTCAAGTTTAAACAACTGATTAAAAGAAAAGCACTATGGGGCTGGAGAGATGGCTCAGTGGTTAACAGCGCTGGCTGCTTTTGTAGAGCACCCACATGGCAGCTAACAACCATCCATAACTCCAGTTCCAGGGGATCCAATGCCCTATTTTGTTTTCCATGGGCATTGTATGCATGTGGTGTACTTAACGCACGTGCAGGCAAAATCACTCATACACATCAAATAAAAGTAAATTTAATAAGTTAAAATGTTTCCATACAATTGGGGATGAAAATGATAATTTTGATATTGAATTATTTAAATTCAAGACAAAGATAGGCATGCCCAAAGGAAGTTAACATATATGTAAGGATTATCATGCAGAATTATAAACTAGGGGAAACTATGAAGAATGAAGGGAGAATAGAGAAAAGATGTATGAAGAATGAAGGGAGAATAGAGGAAAGATGTACTGGAACCTGAGCCTTATTGTCACTCATAGGCAGAATTGCAAGAGGATAAAAATACCCTGGAGGAAATTGACCAATGAGCAGGGGTTTGAGACATTAGTAATCCCCAATGCTAGAAAGCAATGCAGTAAAACGTTCCAATGGACAATTGTTAACTCTAGAAACAAACAAACAAACAAAAAACAAATGGCATGCCTATAGTACCAGGACTTGGTACTAGGTGGAAGCAGAAAAATTAGGTGTTCAAGGTCATCCTAAACTACAAGGTGAGTTCAAGATCAGCCTAGGCTACAGGTGATACTGCCAAAATTTAAAATAAAATAAAATATCATAAGAAAAAATATGTGCAAATAGAATGTAGAATATTGATAATGAGATGAACACAGGAGAGGTATTCGTGCTGCCTCAGTAACTGCAGAGTTGTGTTGAAAGCAATGATTAAGTTTTTTGTACCACATGGAGAAAGTGAGTCATGAAAACAGCCCTCTTTTTCTTTCGGATAGTTTCTGTGCACACTGACACCATGTGTGCATTGTGTGATGCTTGAGGCTAGAGAATGGCTCAGCAGTTAATAGCACTTGCTGCTCTTGTTAAGGACCCACATTTGGTTCCAGCACCCACATGGCAGCTGACAACCATCTTTAACTCTAGTAACCTGTGATCTGCCACCCTCTTCTGGCCTCTACAATTACCACGCAGCACACATGGGTGCACTTACATACATGCAAGCAAAACGTTAATACACATACTATTAAAAATCAATAAAAATTATTATGTAATGCTATCTACATTTTTTAGGCAAATAGCTTAGATATAATCAAAATCTAGTTCTAAGAGATGTTATTAAGAGTTACAGTTTACTGGAACAAACTAATTCAAGGTAATTATATACTCTGTAAAATTTGGATATCTGGAAGTAAGATTTCATATCATAATCATTCTTAAGTGTATATGGATCTCTGGAAAAGGGGTTTAAACCTAAGTGATTTCCCCAAGATTGAGTCCAGAGCTTTCTTTTAGTGGAGGCCCTGTTGACTGACTGAAAACTGGAGTGGGAAGTCATGCCCACTACAGCCCTGAGAATTCTAGCTTAGGGTCCTGCCAAGGACTGTCTCTGCTATATCTTCAGTTGTTATCTCGTTCTGCTCAGAACAATAAAAATGCTAATTTTGCAGAGGAGGAGGAGATCAGATAGTCTCATCTCTTTTCCAAATTTTAATTTGGAATCACAGCACAATGTTCTTCAGAACATAACCTGTAGTCTACAAAACAGATAGTTGTTATCATCCAAATGGCTATATTTAGCATTTCAGTGCTTTTGTTTCCAAAGAGCTATCAGTCAGCTACAGTAAATAGTTAATAATAATTTGAAAAAACACCCATTCTAAGGACTAAAGTCTTAAGCTCATATTCTATACTATTTTCCCTTACCCCACAGATATTGTTTCATTTAATTATGATTAACTCATAGTTGAGTTTTTTTTCTTACATACTTATTCTAAAGAAACAAATTGAAGATTCACAGATAATAATTGTATATGTTTATGAGGTTCCATGTGATGTTTGGTTTATGCCCACACTGTGTAATAGCCAACTGAGACTACATGACACATTCCTTACCTTAAACACTCTTTCTTTGTTGAAAGAATAGTCAAAATCTTCTCTTCTAGGTAGTTTGAATCATGGAGTCAATTAGTCCTAACTATAGTGGACTGGCCTTGGCAGGGAACCCCAGAGGTACTACTGTTCAGGTATGACACTTGTCCCCAGTAGTTTGCCAGAGTCTCTTCTTCTTTATTCTTGGCAGCCTTACGTCCTATTCTGCTCACTGACTTATGCTCCATTACCAGTATCTCATCAAAACACTTCTGATTTCTAGGCTGAAAACTCCTGTCCACTTTATGCCTACTGTTGTCAAGCAATTCACTATTTCCCATTGTAGTCTTTTGTACGGAATGTGTTTTGAATCACATAATGTGTAGTGTCTAGCATCTGGTTATTGCTTAATAATAATTGAATGAATTAGTGAATAATTGAATGAGTCTTTCATGCATTTATGAGTTCTGACATTCTGCATAAAGTGTTTGGTTTATAAGAGTTAATATAAAGCTATGATGACTCAGAAGCACAATATGTACTTTTATTTCTTAACCAATTTCTCTGGATTTTTTTAACATAAAACTGTTCCAGAACCTAGGGATTTTATTTCAAGCTATAACTTAAAAATATGAAAGAAGAAATGTTTGCTAGAATCTCATCTCTCTTATTCCTCTTTTCCTAATTACATTCTTTCCTTCATCCTTTAAGATGAACAGATGGGCTGTTCCAAAGTTTTTGCAAATGTACTTGCTGAACATTCTTACAAACTAAGCAACAATTGAAGATGAAATCCAACAGTTTTTTTATTGCTCTTCCATCAACTGAAGCAATAAAGTGATTTCACAGGAGCATAGAAACATGTGCTTCCGACACTTTCCATTTCCTTTTCTTTCATAAGTACTACCAGATAATTTCTTCTTATTTCTCCTATTCCTTTTTCTCCTCTTCTGCATCTAGCAGTAATTTCACATTATTTTAGTAACAAAACTTCAAAATTTATCTTGTATCCATATCTAGTTACGGAAGAGCAGAGATGCGGCCATTGGGACTATGCAATTAGGAGCTGACTCTACTGCTTCTGCAGGAGTCTCTGAGATGTAGCCATGAAATACAGCAGTGAAGCAAGTCAGCTGGAAAGTCAGCTTCGCCATAAGGGATCAAACATTCTATCCAGAATATGTCCAGAAGCTGGCCTTGAGCTTCACAGTTATATCCAATTTCTTAATGTTAACAGAAAGTCATTGATCAAATGCAAAGGTCATCATGCTGTAGCTGGCTTGAGTATCTTGTGAAGGATCTATGTAGAAAAGAATAACTGTATCAAACTAGAAATGGAAACATTAGGGGACTGGACACTTTGAGGACTAATATGTATGTGATGAACAGAGGCAGAACTTGGGCTGGCAGTCCCAATCCTTGGCAGAACAATTCCAACTAGAATGTGTCCACTGCTGACAGCTCTGCAATAGTTGATTGAAAGTGGAGTAAGATTCCCCATCTAGTTCGCAATATACAGGTGTCCACATACAAAATATAATTGACACTAATTAACACCATTGTTGACAGCTTCAGCAATAAGGCCAGATACTGAGGGGGGTAAGAAATTACTGGCTTCTCAGCTCCAGAGTTCCTGCAGGCCACTGCAGAAGTGATTTAACAAACTGAAGTTAATGCTCCTTTGAGTCTACATAAAGAGTGCTAGTCAGGACGACTTATTCTACTTTATTCATTACTGAGCATTTATGATATGCACTGGAAAGCTCAGCGTCAGGATCTTCTTTGATTATTTGTTTGGGCGTAAATATTATGCATCGTGTTTTTTCACCAAGAAGGCAAAATAAGAGGATCACTGTCATACATTCTGTATAGTTCATATCCATACAATTGACAGAAGTTATTATTAATTGTGTGAGAGAGACCCGAATGAAGTGATAACCAAACACTTAATTTTTAGGACATTCTGTTTGTCCTTAGTTAACAGACTTTGTGTTTCAATATAATGTATGAGTAATATTTAGCACCAGACCCATCTGCAACTATCATTTTGTTTGTACCTGCAAACAAATTAGGCAATTCACCTTCTGCAGCCAGTGTCCATGTATGCTGATTTATGGTGAAGAAGATGCCTGGGGTTGGTTTTCAGCAAGTGTGTTTCCAAATTATTCTGTCTTCCAGATCCACATGGAGTTCAACCCTCTGATGCAGGCCCAGGTTGGGGGTAGTTGGAAAATAAAGCACTGAAGGGGGAAACCTAATCATAAAAAGGTCTGCAATTTTGTTAGGAATAATAGAGACACAGTATTGAGAGAGCTGTGGGGTTAATGAACATGGCTGTGCCTTTCATGTGCAAATTTCTTTTGATTAGGTGAAACAACAATTCCCAGAGTAGGGGCTGGTGTCCCTACACAGGCTTGCATCTGCATGCTAATGGATTCATTAGTGGTCAGGCCTGTGTGTCCAAGGAGGAGCTGAGCAAGGCACTTACTCACTTTCTTTCATGGGCCACTTTCTTGTATCTTTTCTGTTGTTGTTCAAGAAAAAGTAAATAACTGTTTCACTTCTTTTTTTTTTTCAATTATATTGAAAAGAAGGAAAGTTTGAGAAGGTAAAGGGTGAGAGCAGTGGATGGCAAACACATCTCTCCTCTTCTGATATCTGCAGCCTACATATGAGAAACAAATCCTGCTCTATTTCCAAGTAAAATTAAACCTCCTCTCTTGTACCTTGCAATTGCCAAGGTTAGTGCGTTCTTCTTGTTTGCCATTTGTTAAAGGCTGACATGTTGAATAAGGTCATCACCCAGGAGACAAAGAATTTGGCTGTCTGATCATTTTAAGGGGTTTCTACAGGGCCTCTAAAACACCCTGGGATTTTTCCTTATGATTCTGAATTTACCACTAAGAAGAGCAGCCTCTTTTATGAGAGAAAAACAGGCATGGTATTTTCCATGTGGCTGAGTGGCAGCCTAGAACATCCTCATCTAGACATCTTTGGTTGCTAATCAATTTATTTATGAAGTGAACTAGCTCTGGACCATTTATTTTGGATGGCGTACATAGGTGATATGTGGGATCTGAAGTAATCGAACTCCTATTGTAGAATAGAAATAATTTTCATCTTAAGTCTGTGCTAGTTATTATACAGGAAGGTTTAATAAGCCTTGATTGAAATCTAGATAATATAAAATGTGTAGATTTTTAAGTGAGTCATGTTCAATTTATGCATAAAAAAGATATAAAAATTCTGTGACTCAAACTTATTCGTTAATACCCATTTTTAGTCAACCCTCCTCCATCCTTTGGCAATGATCTACTTTTTGTTCAATATACTATATTTTTCTGTTTCATATAAATGGCATCAGGTGTACTCCTGCATATCTGCCTTTTGCATCAGCAAGTTTTAAAGGTTAATTATATTGCTGTGTGTTGGAGCAGCTTGCTCTTTTTTATGGATGAGTAATATTTCTATTGGTATATTTTTAATTTGTTAGTCATTTAAACACTGATGTTTGGGAGGATGTAGTTTCAAAAGTGCATTATCATGAATAAGAATATTTGTGTACAAATATTTGGACATATATTTATTCTCATATTTATTTAATTTTTTTAAATTTTATTTATTTCCATATGTGTATGAATGTATTGTCTGCATGCAAGTCTGTGCACCCGTGACGTGCAATGCCGCGGAGGTCAGAAGAGGGTGTCGGATTCCCCTGGAACTGGAGCTCTCCTGGAATTGGAGTTTCAGATGGCTCTCGGCCGCCATGTGGGTGCTGGGGATCGAACCCGGGTCCTCTGCAAGAGCGGTCAGCGCTCTTAACCGCTAGGCCATCTTTCCAGCCCCCATCTTCTATTTATTTATAGTATACACCCACAGATAAAGTTGTTTGTTGACATAGTAAGGTCAGTAATTCTGTATTTTATCAGAAATTCTCAAACGTTTTTAATGTGACTATAACACTTCATTTTAATGTGTGTGTTTGTGTGTGTGTGTGTGTGTGTGTGTGATATAATGTAAGAGCTGAGTGTTTTTCTTTATTTTTCTACTCCATAATATGTTTAGTTTATTCTTGAACCATTTCTAAGCAAAGTCTTTTCATTGATTGCCTTCAAAAGTTCTCAAAATTCAAATGAAAATGTCTTTGTTAGTATATTTTCAGTGTCTTTTCTTTCATCAGTCTATTTCTTTACCTTTAAAGTTGTATTTTCTTAGCTATTAGACCTCATAGTAACCTTGAAAAAAGTATATTCCTTCCATCGTCCTTTTTATGATTATTTTAATTATTCTTTCAATTTTCATACCTTTAATATGATATATAGATAGATAGATAGATAGATGATAGATAGATAGATGATAGATAGATAGATATAGAAATATTTTGATTTTTTATTTCTCTTTTATTTTCTTGAAGACAACCTAGGCTGGCCTTGAATCCACAACAGTCCCCCTGTTTAGCAGCCTATGTACTGGAATTCAGGTGTTTTCCATCATTCTGGGCCTCATGTTTTTAAGTTCTTTCTGCCATGATTTGGGCCATATAGTTTTAGAGAGAATAGTCTTCTTAATCTAAGGTTCCAAAATTGGTGACATATTATATTATATTGTTCTTTTGCTTTCCTTTTTGCATCTATGAGTTCTACTATGTGCTATTTTTTATTTATTTGACCAGTATGTACACATAGGCAATAAACATAAGGAGTGTCCACATAAACCCCATTAGTTAACATCTGAGTTCAGTTTTTGTGTAACCCAGGGTCCCCAAGTCCAGTTGAAGAGGTTGCTTACCTAAACATGTTGATCAAATAAAGAGAAAAAAAAATCCAGTCTGCTTTTACTGTGATCTCACAATTCAAACCCCCTCCTTGGCCCTTATAATCTTATGCAGCAACCTCTTCTGTGAGAGTCCCTAGGCTTTTGGTGGGGGCGGGGGGGTGTTTAAAGAGAGTGAGAGATAGATGATCTTTTTTTTTTTTTCTTTCCTGAGGGGACATGTCAAACTCTTGGGACTATCCAAGTTCGGTTTGCAATGGACTGGTGGCTTGTTTAGCAGTCTCCTTGTAATTCTAGTAATAAAGCACAAATAGTAACAAATATTAAAGATTATAACAAGATACTCTAGGGTGCAGACACTTATGCTTGTATAATATTTTGGTTGGGGAATTATAACTCTTTGACAAAGGGATGCCAATACCTTTCTAGTATGATCAAAAGAGTCTCCTGACATTAGTAGGCTCCAAGGCTACAGTGTCAGCCCAGTGTCATACTTTGCCAGGGAGCAGACTATAGATTGAATTGGGAATTTTTTTTCTTTCCAGGTGTACATTTACCAGGCTGCCACTATTGATTGCATCTTTGGTGTGTAAAAATATAGTGCAAGAAGTCTGTAGTAAAGCTTCAGAGACCATTTCTTTCTAGCAGTTTGTATAGTGCTCTCTGATACCATGAAGGTCAGCTGTTGATTTTCAGTGAAGGGTCTCAGCATATTTTTTTCATGTTTTTATCATGCTATATCTTCAGCAATAGGACCTTACTGTCCATGTCTTATGTGCAGCCAAAGTCATAGGCAAATGGCCTTTGTTTGGTTTTTTTTTAAAGCCTTTCTGTTCAACAACTCCTGGTAGGGCTGGCTAGCCAGCCTGGTAGCCCAGAGCTGGGATTGAAGCTTTTATCTACCAATGCCTTTATTTAAGTGTAGGGCAAAATTGAATCCTAGAGGGAGGAGACATATTCCCTCCCCCTCTGACTTTGTGACTTTCACTACAATCAGAGCAGCCTCTTTTGTTTTCCAGACCCCTAAATCCAGATTTATAGTTTTTCAGAAGGCAGGAGTTATATCACATACCTATAAACAGGAACCAAGCTGAAGGGGTTCACCATGCCCTTTCAGACTATTTCCCTCTGGACTGAATACCATTGGTTCAAGGAGGTAGAACCCAGCTTTTCCTGAGCCAAATTACCTTGTTATGTGGAAAAATATCAGAATTATCACTTGTATAATACAGGGAAACATGGAGAATATTCGTGTCCATTTAATCTAATAGCTGTAACTGGGACTTCAGTACAAGTCAGGAGTGGATTGAAAATTAACAACAATTCTGTATCACTAATTAGCTTAAGCATGTTACTATTTAGTCTAGAAATAGCCATCCATTTTAATCTTATACAGGAGGATTTTAGCTAATGCCATGAGACTTAGTAACATGTCCTGAGATATTTGCCCCTAGTTGTTATAATTTATGAAATGTTCAATATTTATACCCACATGTAAATGGAATAGTAATTTTGAATATACCACTATAAAGTATAAAGTTTGAAATATGCTTGCAAGTCTTTGGGTAGTTTCTAGATGACCAAATCTTTCCAGATGTTCAGAGATGCTTTATATGGGTTTGGCAAAAAGCCTGTTTGTTCACTCCAAAGATGTTTTAATTAGTAGTGAAATGTCTTACATATAAAATGTAACTAAATGGCAAAATGAATAGCTCCCTGGAGGAGAAATAATTATTTCTTTGAATTAACTACTGTCCTTGAGGATCAAGAACCCTATTGTGATTTAACAGTCTTAGCATATGAGGCCATTTATTTATCAGTGTATAGAATACAGAAAACCTTGCCTCAAGTTTCAAAGGAGTGTAACCAGTAAACAGGAAGAGGCCATTGAAATGATATTATGTATTTTTGCTATTTTTTTATTCCTAATGTTGCTAATCTATTCCCTCTTTTCATCCCTTAGTTCAGTCCTTGATGAGTCTAGAAAGGAGCTTACCAATTTCATTATTATTTACCTTGTTTTCATTGATTTTCTCCATTCTTTGTTTATTTCTATCATGTATGGTTCTAGATGATTCTAACATTTTCTGACTTTTGTTCACTGTAGATATTTCATTCTTCCATTTGTTAAGTTTACTCTTGAGGAAACTTGTATCACAAATTCTAATCCCTTCTTTTCTATTTTAGGCATTTCAAATTAAAATGTGAGTTTGAGATGTCATTCAGCAGAAGAGTGCTTGCCTGCCATGTGTATGGCTCTAGGTTTGACCCCAGCACCAAAAGAGTAGAACACTATCTATACTTCAATTTAGCATCATCCCATACATTATGATATACTGTTTTAAATTTTATTTGACATTATATAATTTCTAACATCTTGTACAATTTTTTCTTTGTTTTACAAAGTCTGTGTTTATGAATGTTTATTCTTTAAATGATGTGTATTGGAGTATTCTATGTTGGTTAGATTAAGTGGCACTTTTAGCACTCTTTCAAGAATGTTAAAGTCTATATCTGTACAATCTATATTCTGTCATCCAAATTCTGTCACATACTTTTTAAGTATTTTAATTCTTGGTGCTAAGAACATAAATGTCCATAATAACTCTGGCTTTTTATTACTTTGTTTACATTCATTTATAAATATGAAAAATATATGGAGAGGGTTATATTTGTTGGGCAAAGAGTTTTGAAATGGTTTCCAAACCAAAATACCAAGTTCAATCCTTTAAACTGAGTTCATAATTATGCTGACATACCTGTGGAAAGCATCACTCTACTGAGAAAAATTCCATGCATCTTAAGAATCCAGACTGGTCTATATCCTTGCTTTTATTCAAATGTGTCTATATCCTCACTTTTACTTAAAACTTTATCCAAAAGCCTCAGGAAATTCATGAATAACAAGGCGGGATAGAGTAAATAGACAAGATTTAGAAGCAGAAGAAATCTCAGGTGCAAAAATCTAGCAGAATATTCTAATAAAAATTTTCTCTACATTTTTTATTTAAACTATTAATATTTATCGTAATTAGATGATTATGTTTGAAAACATTTGCGGTTGTCTGACTTGTTCTATTTTAGTTGGTTGTTTTATGTCTAATATTATTTTTATTCTTTTAGGAAAGGTAGATGGGAAATAACATATTTTTAAGACTTGGAATAGTGCATTTTCAGATAGCTTGCTTCAAATTCCTTCAAAGTCATATGATGGTCAGCATTATCCACTAATGGGAGAAGAAAGCTGATGTGGATTTATCTACTCACAGCCTTAAATATGTTCCTGTTAAATTCTCCTACTTACAGAGATAAAACATGCAGTTCTTCCCAAATTTTTGTGACGTTTATATCTTCTCATAAAGTTCTTACTTGCAATTGTATCGTTGTCCTCAGAAAAGTTTCATTATTATCACATTTAAAGTTGAATTCTCATGAGGAAAAATTCTTATAAACACCACAGGAAGTAGATAAAGCTAAGACATACATTCTTTTTCGAGTTCTCACTGATGTCTGTATTCAACATTATTTCTTTGGTGGTTTTATTTATGTCAGATGAGGAATTTTTTTCTGACACAGGTCAAGCCATAGTGGGACTATCCTCCATGACTGAGCTGTCAGTCTCCTTTCAGAACACTAGTGTTGGTGAGTCATTTATGGAAAGTATATGGGATTTTATTGGGACATACTCTTTTTATTTGAGCTGTTTTTCCCAACTTACATCTTTTATTATTTCACCTTCATGTCTCATAGTACACACATCCCATTTAGTGGAAACCTGTGATGGGGAGATAACTGGATGGAAGGGCTCTTGCTAACTTGGGCTTTAAGTTGAATAAGGGAGCAAACACCTAAGTGAGAGAGAAGCAGTGATTTTATAAAAAATTTTGGTGAGCACAAGAGCTTTTGGAGAACAACTTGAACATACGTCTCATGATTGGCAAGCTTTGATTGGATATTTTATTAAAAGGACAATTTAGACAAAAAATAAATAAATGCAGGCTTCCAGCATGCCACTTATAAATATGGTCTTTTTCTAGGACAGGAAAGTAGTTGTATTCACGTTGTTGATGCTGAATAGCTCAAGTTGAGAAATGAAGAAAGGAAAACCACTGTCTGATATCCAGTTGGCCATTCAGGTTTTCTAGATTTCCATCATGCCTCTGTAGCATGTGCTGTCTGTGTACCATGTTCCAGAGAACCCTAATTACATTGTCACATGTTTATATCTGATTTAATAAAACATGGTCTTCACTGAGGATTTTTGAAGAAAGAAGTACCAAGATCAGGGTCATTCTGTGGAATAGTCCTTTCACAGCTTTTTGGAAGACAGATGAGGGTGGAGAGAGTCTGAAGGACAGGAAGTAAAGCTGTGATTTGATTTCAGAGTCCAGAAGAGTAATGACAGTCTAGACTGCAATGATGACAAGAGTGACACAAGATGGGAAGGGTGTGTGTGTGCTTGTGTGTGTGTGTGTGTGTGTGTGTGTGTATGTCCAGTTTACAAGTAGTTTACATTCTTTTTAAAATTTTTTTAAATTTATTTATTTATTTTTATGTGTATGAATGTACTGTCTGCGTGCAGTTTTGTGCACCTGTGTTGTGAAATGCTGTGGAGGTCAGAAGAGGGTGTGGGATTCCCCTGAAGCTGGAGTTAAAGACGGTTCTCAGCTGCCATATGGGTGCTGGGGATCAAACCTGGGTCTTCTGCAAGAGCAGTCAGTGCTCTTAACCGCTAGGCCATGTCTCCAGCCCCAACATTCTTTCTAACTAAATGTTAGATATCACTTTAAAGGACCAGTGAATGCTGATTTTTTGTTTGGGAGTAATGGAAATTTGAATGAACCCATTGAAATAGACCAAATAAGAAAAAAAAACAAACAAAAAAAAACCATAATTTCATCTGTGAGGAATGCATCAGTCCCTCAGATCTGGAACAAGCACAGGGGTTAGAAACTGAGTGATGGACATGATTGTCTAAAACCATCACTGCACAGACGGAGCTGTGTGGTCCCAACCTTTGTCTCTTGGGGTGTAGCAGACAGTAATAAAACGTAGTGAAAATGGAAACAGTACAGACACAGTTACACTGGATTGTGGTTACTTACAAAAAGATAGCAGAATGGAATTATATGGCCCTCCTCCGTAGAGTGAAAAGGTTCATTGAGAACATATATTCTGAATCTCTTCCTAATTTTCTTTCCATTGTGTTAAGGACTTTTGTCTACAAAAATATATATGTCAACATGTAAATAAGAATTATGTGACAATTTAAAAACACATGAAATGTCAAGGGTATATGGAGAAAAAGCGCAGCAGCTTTTGAGATAACTTACCAACTCCCACTGGCATCCTTCTGTGGCCCCGGTTCTTCTGCTCATCCCTTCCTTCCCTTGTAGTAAATTTCTCATTGTTGCTAGACTTCCGGTTCCAGTTAGATCAAAGGAGTGGAAGTAAGGTTCTGGCTCTGGCCAGCAGCTTTCATGCTCTCTCTATGCATTCCACCAATGAGAGGAACTTTTAATTTTCCAGCAAGACTTTGCTTACTCTCTTTGTTTGACCTCCGGCAAATGACTTGATTTTTCCTGTCTTATAAAATTGATACAGTAACAATAAAACAGAATTATAGGGTTGCTTTAAGACTAAAATGAGTCATGCATCCAAAGCACTTAGGAAGAATACCTGGTATATAATACATGTTCATTATGTGCCTCCAAGTTAGCAAGTGTTCTGATTTGAACAAAGCATCACCCTTCCCTCACAGTGATCTGAGAGCTATCTATAGCCTCTTGCATTGTATAGGTTCTTTACGAAGTCTTTGACCAGTTTAAGTCCACCTCGATAGTACTTTTTTGTCCATAACAGAAAATGCTTGATTAAAAAAAATAATAGATGGAAATTTGTGTTTTTTCAGTAGCACTCATCTTTATGACTTTGTAAATGGTGGGTCCAGGAGGCAGTGCAAATTGAAGATATTCCAATTTAATAGAATCCCTCATTAAGGTAATTATTTTTACAGATGAGTCAATATAATTGAGACAATTTTTTCTCTTCTTTTTGGGCCCTTTACCCATTATATAATTGTGTCTGTGGTAAATATTTACTATTCCAAATTGCAATGAGGTTTGTATGTTTGATGCAATTGTGAGGGGAAATGGAGGTTCAAATCCATATTGCGAATCATAATCCAAAATCCACAGAAGATAAGTACTCATACTTCTTGTGTAGCTTTCCTGGAATTTATTTAAAAAGGACAGTTAAGGAAAAGTGCATGATCTGGGGTGGGGTGGGGGGAAGGGAAAGGGGAATATGTATAAACTGAAATGAGAAATGATGTCTGAAATACACAGAACAATAATAAAAGCACTATAAAAATAAAAAGTACTTAATTAATAAGTGTGGTTCAGGTTACTTGATGAATAGAAAGTGTCTGTTTTGAGGAATGTCTCTGCTCACCTGACACATTGTAATATATCCTCGCAAGCCCAGATCTGATCTAAGCTTCATTCAGTGTTACTGAAGTAAAAATGAGAAAAGAAATATGGTAATTTGATGTTAGGTTAATTGTAGCAGGAAGGCAGGAAAGCAAATTATCTTGTGTATGTGGTCTTATGTAGTTTGGGAAGAACTCTGAGCAATTAATTAATATGCAGACCTTGTGTTCTCTAGTGGTACACCAATGATAGCAGAGACACATAACCTTTGGCAAGAAATGATTGAAAATTACAGTAAAAATTAAACAAAATTTTGAAAAGTGAACTTTCTGGCTCCTAGATTTGGCCTACAGAGACATGGGGCAGGGTTTGAATGGAAGGCTAATTACTTAGGAGAGGATAGATAATGGCAAGACTGAAAAACTAGCTGAAGATAAACACTCTATGGTGAGAAGGAGGATTATCAGTCATCACACATTAGGAAACAGATTTGACAACTAGGAATTTCTGTGTAGTTTAGTCTTGAGCAGCAGAACAATTTAGCATTGTCAAATACATCCTAGTACAGTTACATGCACACATACACACACACACACACACATACTCACTCACATCATGCAGCTGCATGCACATACACACACAAGCACACACACTCACATCATGCAGCTGCATGTGCGTGCACACACACAAGCACACACACACTCACATCATGCAGCTCCATGCACACACACAAACAAGCACACACACACTCACATCATGCAGCTTCATGTGCACACACACAAGCACACATACACACACTCACATCATGCAGCTGCATGTAAGCACACAGACCACACACACACATACACACGCCTGTGTACTCTATCCCTCTCTGTCTCTCTGTCTCTCTCTCTCTCTCTCTCTCTCTCTCTCTCCTTTCTTCTTTCTCTCTATGATTCTCCCCCTTTCTGTCTCTTTTTATCCCTCTCTCCCTCCCTCTCTCTTCTTTCCTTCCTTCCTTCCTTCCTTCCTTCCTTCCTTCCTTCCTTCCTTCCTTCCTTCCTTCCTTCCTTCCTTCCTTCCTTCTTTCCTTCCTTCCTTTTTTCCTTCCTATATTCAGTCTGGAATCCATGTCTTCTCCATTGATAACCCTTCCCTCTGGGTCATTCCATGCTCATCAACTCAGTTCATTAGTTTCTCACCATCTGCTGCCCTCTTGTGGCCTGTGATCCACCTACCTATGCCTCAACTCTGAGTTCATTGGCTTTCTTCAGATTTTTGTTGTTTTGTTTTAATCCAGATGAATCTTAATACTCAAGTTGTAACTTACTTCTTCTTAATGCTATATATGACATTACTATTTTCTAAAATATGTCCATAAAAATGCAAACTATTTCATATTAGCAATCATTTAAGAACAACATACTCCCATGCATCACTGGGTAATTTTCCTGTTTGGGAATATTTGAAAGTAATACCTATGACTTTCACATGTGGAATTTTGGATAGATAAAATATTTTATATTAGCAAATAATGCTTCAATACAGGAGGAAACAACAGTTATATAACAAAACATATTGTTACAAGGAAAGCATCTAGTAATTATATTTTCTTGATCAAATTTATCAATTTATAGCTATATCACATTGTAGAACAACTAAAACATACCATTTTGTAGATAGAGATTATATCTTTATAGATATTTTTAGAGACTTCATTTTTAAAAAATATTAATTTATTTTTATGTGTATGAATGTTATGCCTGGATGTGTGTAAGTGCAGCCATATTGTGCAATGCCGATGGAGGTCAGAGGAAGTTGTCAGATCCCTTAGAACTGGAGATACATATTGTTGTTAGTGCCTTGGGAATCCTTGCTGGGAATTGAATCTGGGTCCTCTGCAAGAACAGCCAATGCTCTTAACCACTGAGTCATCTCTCCAGCTCCTAGGTACCCCATTTTTAAGATTTTTTAAATTTCCATTGCAAGAACCAGATCATATCCAAAGTCAGTGAAGTTCAATTATGGTCTTCTTAAGTTATATAAAGATTTCAATGTTACTATTTTTTAGTAAAGAGAATAAAATCAAAGCTAAAGCAAGGATAAAGAAGTCTTTTATTAAAGTCGACATGCATGTCCTTGATATTCCTTATTGCACTGCTTTTTTATTTTAAGCATCTCATTACCATTTTAAATTAGGAACAGAGATATTTAGCTTATTCAATATAATGGTTTAATGGAAACGAAAGATCTAATTCAGAGTAACATTATACACTCAGCTACTCTGAATGCTCAGCAAATCTGACAAGTTTATTTAAAAGGAGTATGTTTTCTTCACTTAGGTTGTTTTTAAATATGCTATTAAATAATTCAATGTTTCTATTAAAATGATCCCTGCTCAAAATAATCAAAATTACTGGGGAAATGAAATGGAGATTAAATGTTAATGTATAGAACATGAAGGATTCATTGGGACGGGAAATGAAGAACAGGGTAGAGGAAGGATAACTAAAAGTAAAGGAGGTTTGAAAAAGTTCTGTGAAAATCTAGTACTGTAGAACTTTCTTAAATATATACATAGACACACACAAATATATATGTATATATATATATATTTAAAATATATTCATATATGTTAAATAGAGTTACCCTATAACAAGTGGACAGTGCCACTGCTGGATACCACAGGCTAGCAAATAAGCCCAATGTGAGGACTGGGCTCTCTCTTTTGTAGTCACTGACCAGAGGGGCTCCATAGTCCCTGCAACTATATTAGCTATTGTATTTTCTTGTCATTACCTGCAGGAATATGATCATAAGGTCCTACTGCCAAGGACACTACATACATGAGTTGTAAAACACACACTGAGAAACCAGACTTGTATTGACCTTAGAGCTTCATCTCCTCTGATTAGATTTCATAATGCCAAAAAGGGCTAGTCACCCTCCTGGAAGAAAAAAGAGCAATCATTGAGGAAAGAGAGGGAGGAAAGATAGCAAGGGCCATAGGTGGTAGATGACTACAAGTAAACAGTGTTTTCTGCATACAACACAGAAGTTCCACATAGGAAGCCACAATCTTTGTGAGAGCATCCACTAGATATATAAACATTCAAAGGAGACAAATGCCAAGAATGGTGGGGAGTAATGGGCACAGAGACCTACCCCTACCTGAGGAATATTAGCAGTTGATATCTGCTGGGAAAAGGAGAATTAGTTTTCATGAAAAGTGTGATGTCTGGTAGTTTGTCCACACTCTTAAGAGATAGACCCGCCGGGCGTGGTGGCGCACGCCTTTAATCCTAGCACTTGGGAGGCAGAGGCAGGTGGATCTTTGTGAGTTCAAGGCCAGCCTGGTCTACAGAGTGAGTTCCAGGACAGCTGGGGCTACAGGGAGACCCTGTCTCAAAAAGACAAAAAAAAAAAAAGAGAGATAGACCCACACCCAAAAGCATTTGGAGAACACAAATTAGACTCCATAGAACTTACAAAGTAGAGGATGTGAAATGAGTGGAGATGGGGAAACTGGGGTGAATCCAAGGGTAGATGGAAGACAGGTCTGAATATGATCAAAATATGTTTATGAAATTCTCAAGTAATCAATTAAAATAGTTTTAAAAGTATGACACAGCCTTAGGATTACTGCTTGGGAGATTTCCACCCTGGAACTCGTATGAGAAAATCTGAGGAAACAGGAGCACTTGTACTAAAAATAATTTTGCATTTGGTATATTAAAAAGTCAGTATCACTCTGTAAAAAGCTGAATTTTCTTCCAGTTACTCATTAAATGGCTTCACTCTAGTAGTAATTTAATTTACAATGCTTGCTTAGTGTATACTCTCTTGAGGACTTAACATCTGTAAGGGTCCCAAACCAGCCCACGGCATCATCAGGGCATCTGATTAAGCTTCCATGGAGTCAGACAGTTCTGGGTAATGAGTCTAGAAGCAGAAGAGGGGCTAATGTACATATTCCTAAGTCAATTGCTATGAAGTTCCCTCAGAATGAATTACTGATGCTAAACTACTGATTATGATTCTTTTCCAAAAATAAATGTTCTTTGTACTATGGTCTCTTCTCTACAATGGAAAAGATAATTGTGAACATATCTGAAAGTGTGATTATCATGTATATCATGTATGCAGACATATTCAAAAGCATGAATATGTTTATATAATATTTCCTATGAAAATCTATGCCTTGTAGAAATAAACAAACTAGAAGTAAACAAAAGTCATCTTTTTTAATTATTCAATGGAAAATCTAGCTGGCAAAGTACATTTGCCCTTAACAGGCATCCTCACCCCAATGAACACATGACTCAAGGTCAAGCTCTGTATTTGTAAAATCACTTGTCGAAATTTTTCTTTCACAAGCAAAAAATGACCATAATTCTTATTATCTTTCCTCAGTATCTTATGAGACAAAAAACTCAAGCTATTTCAAAACTATCACACATGCAAAATACCATTTTATATTGGTGGCACCAGAAGATAAGCCAGAAGCTTAATAATGAATGTTGGAATGTAGTTGTGTGAGGAGCTGAGAGACCTTTCCTATCCATTTGTATTGTTTGTCATATTATTAGGATAAAAAAGAGATACTGTGCTTTCATTTTAAAATCAATGTGATTATTTGGATGTGAACATTAACTTATGACTCTTCAAATGTAAGTATTTCAAAATTACAATACTAATGGTTATGAATACAAAAAACTAATGCGTATTGACTAGAAACTCATTCCGGTGAAAAAATACATATGCGTAATATTCAGTAGTAATATTCAGTATGCAATGGAGTTTGGCTATTGCAAGACTTTTTTGTTAACCACAAATTTATTAAACACTACTATTTAGTGCTATTTGATATTTTGTATTAAACTTTTGACATCTTACTATGAAAAAGCAATGGCTCCTTGTCTGAGAAAGTTGGTGTTCATCTTTGAGATTTCTGCATCGTCAGCACCGTCTCCCTGTCTTCTCTCTGCATCTCTCCCCTCGCTCCCCATCTTTCCTTTATCTTTTTCCTTTCTCTAACCTATGAAATGCCCATGTGCCAAGCCTGATGGATGCCTCTTCCTGCAAATGAACTAGCTGTGTTGATCTACGGAGGTATGCAGACCACATATTTCTTCTAGAGCTCTGAGGTACACGTTTAAACTCAAATTTCAGAGACTGCAGCACCTAGATTGCAGTACAAATTGGTATGACCACCCAGACCCAGCAACCATCGATCTTCATTCTCCCTGCCACCCTGTAAACTGAAACCTTTTGTAGCAAGAGGTAACTAAAATTCTGAAGTCAACTTGCAATAAAGGGAAGCAACAACTTTAAGATTGGACTGAAATAAATATCTGACAGCTTCCTGAAAGAAAACAAAAACAAAATGTACCCAGGTTTCAGTTATGCTCTATTTGGTTTCTTTTCTTGTTAAATAAGCACTGGCATATAACTCATTAGACACCTTGTGGGCAGCCCCACAAAGATGTGGGAAGTTCAATTTAGAGTGAGTCGGAGGTGTATAATTCAGGGTTTATGCTTCTTGATAAATCAGGCTTTGGCATATGAGATTTTTGCCACACACTTCAAATAATCTTATTGCCTTAGCTGCTGGCTCACATTTGAATTTAAGCAGGAATATAAACAATGCATGGGGGAGAGAAGTCTCTCAGTAACAATTTCCATTAATAATGAAACCTTGTTGGAAGCCATAAAGTAGCTGAAAGAACTTGTTTCTTTGATTCATTCCTTCAGTTTGGATGCGGAGAAAAAAACTGCATCCTTGTCCAGCAGCCTAATGCCTGAAGATCATCTGTTTAGTCTATCCCTGGGGGTTTCAACATTATTTAACTTACCCTTTGAGATGTGTATGGATGTTGGTCAGAGAATGTGACTTTACTACAAGGGCCTTCGGCTAATTCTGTCTCTGGTCCACTCATGTCTGCCTAGATCTGGCCTTTCTTGGCTCAGACAATAGGACTGAACTGGATAAGAGCAGAATGATCATGCAGCTCTAAGAGTTATTTGCTCAAAAGCCTGGGGGGTGGGGGCAGACAGGGGGACTTCCCTTCCTTCATCAAAATGCACACCCAAAGCAAAGAGAAAATGACAAACAATAGAAGATGGCAATGCCATTTGAGAATCACCTGTTCTAGAAGGACAGTTATGTTACAGACTCTCCACAGTTATCGAACAGCAAACAAACAAAACCAAAAAACATAGTGTTACTCACCAGCCATTTTGCTAAATATTTAAAATGAAATGCTTCACTCACTCAGTGTTAATTGTGATGGAATACAGGAATGTTAACTGTTTCTGGCAGAATGTTTACAGGACCTCAGGAATGATTTCTCTACTTGAAGCTCCTAAGCCAATATTTGAAATGCAACATTTCAAACCTTTTCATCTATAGATAAATATACCATTGGTCCCTTAATGAATCTTGTAGCTTACTTAGAGAAGGTACTCTCATTCTTTTATCAGATGTAAACATAGTTTTCTGTCTGCCTATAACACTCTGGAAAGCAGACCTGTCTCACCCTGTGGCTGTGGTAGAGAATAATTTGTCATTTCTGTGTCAGCTCAGTAACCATGGCCTTTCTGAGGGGTGAGGCCTGTGGCCAAAACTGTCCTCAAGCTTCTGTACATATGCTGGCCTGCCCTGACTCATCCTTCTGCTGCATTCTTCTGCCTTTTCCACAACTGACATTTATAATACACATTTTAATGAAACTCTTTATAAGAAAACTATGCATATCCAGGCTAAGATGTGGTGGTTAGCAAAGAGAGGCAACTAGATATCAATTGATTACCTTTAAGAGAAGAGTGCTAGTGGGGCTGGGGAGATGGTTCAGTGGTTAAGAATACCCTCTGCTCTTGGAGAGGACCAGGGTTTGATTCTCAGTACCCACATGGTAGCTAACAACCATCTGTAACTCCAGTCTCAGGGGAATCTGATGCCTTCTTATGACTACAGGCATTGCATGACATGGGTATACTTAGGCACATGCAGGAAATATACTCACAAAGATAAAATAAAAATAATTTAAAAAAGAGTGCTACTACTGCACAAACAGTAGCAGTTTATTGGGCTGAACCAGTCATTATTGTGTTTAATAGGCCTTACAGCTGGGTAGGTCCGTTGACTGATTGTTTTTGCCATGATAGCTTTGACAGTGTACTCTCATGGAATGAGAGCTAGTCTTCGTGGAGGAGGCTTCCAAGTTAGCTTCAACTCCACTGCTCCAAGTCCTGTGTCTGAAGTATGGCCTGTCTTCAGGGATATGGCCTTGCCTTCAAGTTTGAGAGGCAATCAAGGGCTGTGACTGTGACAATAGCCTGTGTTGTTTTCAGAGTCTCTTGCACTACCCTGACTTAAAAAATAGCTTCTCATGTCTGGCAATGTGTTTTTGTCATACAGCTTTCAGCTAGACACACACACACACACACACACACACACACACACACACACATATATATATATATAACGTGTATTCATCAGTAGACTTTTTGTAGCCAGTTTATTTATTTGCAAAAACATACTAGTTAATTTTGTCTTTTTTTTTTAACACCACTCTATTAGCACAAAAAAGCAGCCATAACAAGGCACAGCAAGAATAAACATACATTAGCACTCAAAGGTTAGTGCTGCATACAAATATAGCTTTTCCTTTCTGTAGCCTTGGCAAAAGCCACAGTGATATAAAGTAACTAACTCTCTGGAAACCAAGGAGTGCTCCCAGAGGTTACAGAGCACAGTAACAGAGACACACAAGAACGGATCGGGGCTACTGTAGTGCAAATGTCTAGGACAGAACTGAAAACTCCATTCAATACTAAGAAGCAAACACTAGAACTTGGTAATTCTTCCCAAAACTCTCACTCAAGTTGTATTACACACTATTCTAAGGGACAAAAAGGTGCCAATTAAAGTTATTTACAGATATTAGGTTGTACAGTACCCTTTAAATCTGCAATTTAGGTTTCAGGTTTTCCATTAAGAATTAACTGCATTGAAACTCTATAAATTGTACTTAAATAATTCAACTATGAGGGCTAATCCATTATATAAACTGGGACCAAAGTTAGCCCCTGGAAGGACGGAAATAAGTGGGGATAGTTCTGCAGTTCTACAAACAATTGTAACTTGGAAGAGGATACAACCACCCTGTGTCTGCAGTCACGGAGGCAGAAGCAGCGTCAGGTGTCTGGAGACAGCCACTCACATGTCAGCAGACAGGGAGGTTGGAAAGATCATAGGCAGATCAATTATGTACACTACCTTGTGCCTGACTTGCTTCAGATCACAGTGATCTGGGGCGGTGGGGCGTGATGGACCTTTATGAAGCAGGAGCCCTTCCCGAAGGGAAGCCTGAAGGCACGTTTTTGCTCAGGGACTCTGCGAAGGAGGACTACCTCCTCTCTGTGGACTTCCGACGCTACAACAGATCCCTGCCTGCCGGAATCGCACAGTGGAACCACAAGTTCAGTTTCGATGCCCACGACCCGTGTGTGTTTCACTTCTCCACCGTCGCTGGACTTCGGGAGCACTATAAAGATCCCAGTTCTTGCATGTTTTTTGAACCGTTGCTTACCATATCACTGAACAGGACTTTTCCTCTCAGCCTGCAGCACATCTGCCCTGCAGTGATCTGCCCTGCAGTGATCTGCAGGTGCACTACATATGATGGAACTGATGGGCTCACTCTCCCGCCCATGTTACAGGATTTTTAAAAAGAGTATCATTATAAACAAAAGGTTAGGGTTCGCTGGCTAGAACGAGAACCAGTCAAGGCAAAGTAAACTCCTGTCCCCAGAGGGCATGAACTAGGTCTGCTTTCATGTGCGTCAGACAGTAGTACACCCATAGGAAGCACAGAGCCAGGTGGTAAGATTTTTCACCCAGATTGTGAGCTTAGTTCTTAGCTAAGATCTAATTAATCTAACACAGATCCGATGCGATCTGTGTTACCCACTCAGACAAACATGGTGCCTATTGCAATAACAGGATGGAGCTGCAGGTGTTCAGTAAGGCCTTGAAAGCATTGGCCAGTTTAGCTGACTGGTTTTCTGTGGCTGTGGTGAGTGTGAGGCAACTCCAGGGAGTCTGCTATGAAGAATTCTATTTCTCACTGAAGAACAAATTATTAATATTGGATGAGTATTTCAACAGTGTGACTGTGTGAAATTATTTTTTTTTAAGAATTTTTCTATAACCTTCCAAAGTAGTGATGTTTTTAGTTATTATAAACCAAGCTTTGAAAGTCCAAAATAAATACATAAATTTAAAAAAAAACAAAACTGCCTTCCTTTTAGGGAAAAAAATGCATTTTTTTCTGGCCACAAGAGCATAGTGCAGTGTACTTAAGTGTCAGAGTGTGTAGCTTGTTTTCTCTTCAGAAAAAGGTACTCTTAAGCAAACCAAGATTTCTATGACAGTTCTTAAACTTACAGAGTTACTGGGATTTTATTCAAAAGCTCTTAGTGTTAATTTTTTAATGAGTGCTTTAACTTAAAACAGGCATTTGAAATAGCTGCTGCAATTGTGCTCCACGTGAATTTTTTTTTCTAAGTTGACATGCAGTCTAAACATTTCTTTGAAGCTGTATCTTTTCCTATGCCCATGAGTTGGTGAACCATGAGGAAAATTAGAAGATGCCCAGATGCATCAGATGACAGTAACTTCAGATGGTTGCTGATGTTGAGGTTATTAATTAATTAATAATTAATCATTTGGATGGCAGTATTTATCTCTCTGTTAATTTTGTCTTCAAATATTCTCTTTAGAGTGAAAATTGCCAATAGATCAATTTACAACATGTGTATGTTTAAAAATCTCCCACAGTGACTATGAATTTTTCCAACTAACTTGTGTAATATGTATTTTGAAGCAATATGGATTAACAACTCTAACTTTCCCAAATTATACAATATACCTTAGTTTACAGACTTATCTATATAATGGTACTTATTTTTCATATGCTCTCAATATTGTTAAGAAATGGGGTTCTGTTTCTCATCAGTAGAGAGTACATGGCAATCATTCATTGGAGGCATTTCCGAACAATCACATAGGATGATTAGGCTGTGATGGTGGTGCAAACAGAAGTCAATTTAGAATTTGAGCATAAACAAGGAGCATATTTGAATACAAAGGTTTTGGAGTGTGGTAAAGCTGCCATGCCATCAGTCTTATTTTCCTGAAATGTAATAGTGATAGTCCACTGACTATTGCCCCAGGAATCCCCACTCCATTCTAATCCTTTTCTTTAAAAATTTATGAATTTTTCTATATTTCATATAGACCATCTCATCCAATCTTAGTCATCTTTATATCTCCTTCCCAACTGGCACCCTTCTGTAGGCCCCCACTGGAATTCATACATTCTGTCATTTGTGTTAAGGCCTAGTGTGTCAAGCTAGTGTCCCCAGACGTTTCTCAGTGCTAGTGCATCTACTGAGGTCTAGTCAGTCTATCTAGAGTCCCTCACTTAGGAATACCAGCTCTTCCTAACCCAGAGGTAATCAGTTGCCAAGATTTCTTCAACTAAGACTGGGGTCTGCTGCCCATTTCCCAGTTCTATGCAGGATTTTTGTCTGCTTGTGCTTTCATGGGTCTTGTGAATGATGATACCATTGTTGTAGGTCTATATGAGCAACGTCCCAGGGGCTTGTAGGATTCTATTTCCATATGCTCATGCACCTCTTCCCTGGCCCTTAGAATCTTTCCAGCCCCTCTTCTTCAATAGTCCCTAAGCCCTGATTCAGAGAACTTTAATATAGGAGACCTGTCCAAAGACTCACACTCTGCAGACTTTTAATCTCTGCACTTTGGCCATTTGTTACCTTTTGTGGTCCTGTCCATCTGTTGCATGAGGAAGCTTCATTAATGAGAATTGAGATGTTTATTAATGTCCTCTTTACACCTTGTTCTATGTACTGTGAGACTTAGGTGTAGAGGATGCATTGTAGATGTGCCACATAGAGTTGGGAAACTCACAATGTCTGTGCTTGAACAGGAATTTGGGGGTCGTCCTACTGTTTCTATCATTTTGAATGATTTAAGTAGTATTGAATATAGATCTTCTTTAAACTTTTGGTAGAATTCTGCTGTGAATCCATCTAGGCCTGGGCTTTTTACAGTCAGGAGGTTTTGTGTTACTGTTTCAATTTCCTTATATGTTATGGGTCTGTTTACACTGTTTATCTCTTCTTGATTTAGCTTTGGTGATTCCCATGATTTTAGATATACATCCATTTCTCTTCGGTTTTCAAATTTAATAGCTTATAGGTTTTTAAATTAGTTCCTTATAATGTTCTGGATCTTTTTGTTGTATGATGTGATGTTTCCCCTTTTATCTCTGATTTTGTTGATTTGGAGTTGTCATTTCTTTCTTTTGGTTAACTGGGCTAAGTATCGGTCTACTTCGTTTAGCCTTTCAAAAAACCAGCTCTTGGATTCACTTGTTCTTTGTATTTTTTTCTTTGTTTCTATCTCATCAATTTCTTCTCTGATTTTTGTTATTTCTTCTCAACTACTAGGTTTCAGATTGGTTTGTTCTAGCCTTTCCAGATCCTTGAGCTGCAAAGTTAAATCACTTATTTGTGTTCTTTCTGATTTTTATGTAGGCATTTAGAGCTATAAATTACCCTCTTAGGGCTTCTTTTTAAAATGTCCCAGAGGTTTTATTGTGTTGCATTGTTCTTTTTGTTTAATTCCAGGAATACTTTTATTCTTTTCTTAATTTCTCCTTTGACCCATTCATCATTCATGAGTGTGTTGTTTAATCTCCATAAGATCCTGTAGTTCCTAGTGCTTTTTCTAATGTTGATTTCAAGCTTTATTGGATTGTGACATAATAGAATGCATGGACTTATTTCATTTTTTTATTCGATGAGGTTTATTTTATGCCCCAGTATTTTAGCAACTTTAGATAAAATTCCATAGGGTGCTGAATAGAAAGAATATTCTTTGGTGCTTGGGTGGAATATTCAGTAGGTATTAGGTATTTTTGATGTATGGAATTATTAAATTTAGACTTCTTTCTGTTTATTCTTTGGTTGCACTTGTCTTATGGAGTCAGTGGAGTATTGAAATCTCCTACTGTTAGTGAGTTGGAATTAATATTTTGTAAAGTGCTATTTTTATAAAATTGGGTGAACCAGAGTTTATTGTATGTATGTTCATGATTGTAGTATTTTCTTGGCTAATTGTTGTTTCTTTGATAAGAATGAAGGGACCTTCTTTATTTCTTCTGATTAGCTTTAATTTGAAGTCTATTTTGTCAAATATTAGAATTGCAACCCCTGATTGTTTCTAGTGCCATTTGCTTTGAATACCTTTTCCATCCTTTGCCTGTCCTTTCCTTAACTATTGTGAAAAGAAGAGCAACAAACATGGCAGTGGGAGCATCTCTGTAGAAGGATGACTCCTTTGTGTATATGCCAAAGAATGGTAAAACTGGTAAATCATGTGGTAGAGTTATTTTTAGCTTTACAACAGTTTTCCCCACTACTCTCCACTGTGGTTGCACTACTTTGCAATCCCACTATGAGTTAATGAGGATTCTACTCTGCCCATTTCCCATCAGCATTAGGTGTCATTGGTTCTCTTGATCTTAGCCATTCTGACTGGGGTCAGATGAAATATTAAAGTAGTTTTGATTTACATGTCTCCAATTAATAAGGATGTTGAATATTTTAAAGATATTTCTTAGCCATTTTTCTTGTTTTGAGAACTCTTTGTTTAGATCCATAGCCCTTTATTTTATTTATGTGACCAGTAAGCACACATAGGCATAAACATAAGGAGCGACATATAAACCCAGTTAGTTCACATCTAGGTCCAGTTTTTATCCCAGGGCCCCCAAGTCCAGTCGAAGACATTTGCTTATGCAAACATGTTGATCAAATAAAAAGAAAAGAAAAAATCCAATCCATTTTTGCTGTGATCTCACAATTCATCTCCCCTCCTTGGCTCTTACAATCTTATGTGGCAACCTCTTCTGCGAGAGTCCCTGGGCTTTGGAGGGGAGGGTGAAAGAGAATTTGGGTCATTTATTTTCTTGATTCTTTGATTTTTGAGTTCTTCCTGTATTCTGGGTGTGAGTCCTCTGTTAGATGTATGGCCGGTGAAGACTTTGTCCCCAACTCCAGCTTTTTCCTCTTCACTTTATTTGTTGTTTCCTTTGCTATAGAGGAGATTTTTAGCTTAATGAGGTTCCATTTGTCAATTGTTGACCTTAAATTCTTGAGCAACTTATATCATATTTAGAAATTCCTTTCCTGTTCCTATATATTGCAGGATATTCCTATGTTTTCTTCTAACAGTTTTAGGATTTCAGGTTTCAAATTGAGTGCTTAGATCCATTTGCATTTAACCTTTATGCAGGTGGATACATATAGGTCTACTTTTCATTCTTTTCCCTGTGAAAATTCAGTTTTGCTAGCACCATTTGTTGAAGATTCTGTCTTTCCTCCAAGGTGTGTTCTTGGCATCTTTTTCAGGTGGCTGAGATTAAGTGCAGTCATGTTTGGGTCTTCTATTTTGTTCCATTGATCTACATTCCTGTTTTGTGCCAACCCATGCTGTTTTAATAACAATAGCTTTGTAATATAATTTGTGATCTGGTATGGTAAGCCCCTGGCATTGCTTTTTGTAGACTTGGTTTGGCTGACTGGGATTTTTTATGATTCCATATATATTTTGGAAGCTTTTTTTTATTTTTGTGATGGAAATTTTAATTGAGATTGCATTGAATTGATAAATTGCTTTTGGTAGGATGGTTACTGTCACAATATTTATTCCACCAATCCCATGAGCATGAGAAGCCTTTCCATCTCTTTGTGTCTTCTTCAACCTCTTTCTTCAAAGACTTAAAGTTTTCATTGAAGTGGTCTTTAATATTTTAATATTAGGCTTGTTTCTAGATATATTTTGAGGCTATTGTGACTGGGAGTGTTTCCCTGAATTATTCCTCTGATTGCTTATTACTGGTATATAGGAAGGCTTGATTTTTTATCTTTATTTTGTATCCTGCCACTTTTAAAAATGTTCATCATTTCTAGAAATTTTCTGGTAGAATTTAGGGATCTTTGTGTATAATATTATATCATCTGAAAATAGGGATAATTTAATCTCTTCCAAAACTCCTATAATTTCCTTTTTTTGTCTTATTACTCTAGGAAGAATTTCAGCTACTATATTGAAAAGGAATGAGGATAGTGTGCAACTGAGTCCTGATTTTAATGGGAATGTTCTGGAATGATAACTTCAGTTGTCACCTTGACACACTTGGTTAGAGAGATCCACCGTAGAGGAATTTCTTCCATTGAATTGGCCTGTTGCTATGTCTGTGGGGCATTTTCTTGATTATTGAATGATGTGAGAGGGTCCAGCTCTCTGTGAGCAATGCCACCCCTGGACAAGTGGCCTGTGTTATATAAGAAAGCAGACCACATATAGGCCAGGGGAAGCAAGGCAGTAAGCATCATTCCTTCATGGTCTCTGCTTCAGGTAGTACATCCAGGTTCTGCATTCAGGTTATTGCCTCAAGCTCCTGCCTTGGTTTCCCTTGATGAAATTTAAGTCAAATAAACCCTTTTTCCTCAAGTTGGTTTGTAAAGTATTTTAGCACACCAAACAAAAGCAAAGTAGCACAGAATGCTTTAATTTTTTGGCATTTAGAATAATGTTTCCTGTAGGTTTGTGGTCAATTATGTTGAGATATGTTTCCTCCAGCCTAATTCACTCTAGGACTTTTATCATGAGTGCTTGTTGATATCTGTGAAGGGCATTTTCTTTGTCTATTGAGACAATCATATATTTTTTTCTTTCAGTCCAGTATAATTTCTTACTCTACACTAAATATTTATCCTTATATTTACAGACAAGTATACTTCTCATCAATCATAAAATAGCTTCTTTTTACAATGGATGGAGACTGTTACAGATTTATGCAATTAGTCAAATGCAGATAAGTGTCTGTGAAATACCTAGCCTTAAGTGACACATCTATAGTACAAATCCTACACCTAAGACTCAGGGAATGTAGCAGAACAGTGGATAGAGGCAAATTTAATGTATATCTCAACTCTCACCAGTGATGTTTCATGTACAATAGATAATGACTAACCAGAAAGGTACAACTGGCCAACCTGCAGAGAATAAGTGACCACAGAGTTATGGCCCTTTGTAGGACAACTAGATCAAACCTCTGCAACCCAAGACACAGGTGCCATTTTGGAAGAGGGGGTAGAAAGACTGTACAGCCAGGTGGTTGATGATCACATTGAAGCAGAGTTTTCTAGACAGCTGATCCATTGCCTCTGTGAACTTGCAGCACTGGTGACAGCATGCATGAGAACTATGCAAACTCAAAGCATACAAAAACCCAGGATAGAAATGGGAAAATGTGTAAGAATCCCAGCCTTTGCTGAGGAACTATTGGCAACTGATGACTGGTGGTAGAGGGAGAGTTGATTTTATTTAAGGGAATGATGCTAAATATGTTGTCTAGGCTCTAGTGGATGGACTCACACCAAAGGACATTTGGGGATAGAAACATGGCTTGATAGGCCTTAACATATATGTGAGAAGGTATGAAATCTGGTGAGTAGGTTAAGAGGGTTTCATAGGGGAGTGCACTAAATATGATGTACTGTGTGAAATTTGTAAAAATTCAGAGCAGTGTTGTTTCCAAAATTACATATAACATGAAGTCAGAATACTTCTACAAGAAGCATCTTCTACCAAAATGTCTTGGTAGAGTTAAAATAGAGGACAGAGGAAGGGTTTAGTTACTGTTGTTGTTGTTGTTGCTAACTATTTCTTGATAGAAGGGACTGAAATGTAACTTTCTACTCAAGAGGGAGGAATCAAATACACAATAGAGAAAAGTGATCAATCTAGTCAATTGCCTATGAGAAGAGAAATGAAAACATTTCAAACTATCAAATGAAGATAGGAAGAGAGATAGTAACCTGCTAATTATGATGAAGAATGGATATATATCTAGTAAGTATACATGTTAGCTCATTCAGGGGTAAGAGCAATGCTCCGTCACTGTCATTTGGTTCTCTGGGTCAGTGAGCTCTTCTTCCACTCTAAGTCTAAAGATGGGACCTTTCATGTCATCTTCCTCCAATCACTAGGGACTTCCTGTGCTCTCATGGATTGTCATGTGCGGAACCAAGGAAACACTCCCTGTGAAGTGGTCATAGGGTCAAAGAAAATTCTAGACATTGATATTTGTGGTGTTGTTCCATTGCTGCTATAACACCTAGGATGTAACATCACTGAGTCTTCAGATCATTCAGTCTTATCAAACCAAGTGCATTGTGATAATGGGAAGATGCAGAGACCAGTGAGATCCAGGAACATGTGCCTACTACCATGATTATTTTTTCTGTGATATGTATTCCTTAATCAGAAGCAATGCTAAGAGAGTAGATAGTCATGTGGTAAGTCTGTGGGTGTTAGTTTCTATAGAAGTATTATGTGCAAGCTTGGTAAATACTTATATATAGTTTCTATACAAGTAGGAATAACATATTATGAAGGAGCCCAGTCTAATCAATCTGTAACCAGGGAGCTGACCTATCACAGTGGAGAAGAATGCCATACCAGTGACCTAGTGTTGGCATCTGCCATTGTTAGAATGAGCCCTCAGCACGGCTATAACTAAGTTTGCCTTGGTGAGTGAAGTCCGTTTTTAAGCCCATGCATATTGTTCTTCCTTGCTATTTTTATTCATGAGTCCTCAAGACACTGATAAGTTTGAATAGAAGGAAAACAAAACTGATATTCACAGAGGAGGTCACACTGTTTCATTATTAAAATCCTGTCTGCCCAGTTCCATGTGAAATACAAACATCATCATGGCCACATGTATTTGAAGAGGTCTGTTCATTTATAGTAACCTCTAAATTCCTCTGTCACCAATCTCATGCTGCAAATGAGTTCCTGAGCAATTAGCACCTTCCAACTGATACAAACCATGAGCCAGTACAGTTGCACATTTGTGCATTTCCATTCAGTGTGGATGATCAGATGTGATGTTGGCGTTCTAACCATGAGCAGGAGGAAAATCCCAGAAAGGGGCAGTTTTGCTGCTTGTGCATTGTCCAGAGCAAGCTACTAACAAGAACCATGATTGCAAGGGACTCCCTTTGAAGTTGAGAGGGAACAAGATCTATGTCTGGAAGGATCTTGACATGTTAGCTGCCTCTTTATATGGCTCATTTTGTGAACTATATTTTTGATGCATAGCACTGGCTTCACTGTCATGTGCATTGAAGGTGAAATTCCAGGGCCATTTAGAAGATCAAGATTTAGTATCCACCATGTAGGAAGTTTTGTTTTTATGCCGATCCCCTGCTGAGTGGAATGGGGACACAGTGCCCTCATTGCAGACACTGTGGGGAGCTGACCCCAGCTGGTTACTTCCAGTATCCTGGCCTGGATGATACTTTCAACTCAGGCCCTTAACCTGAACCCATGAGACACGTGTTCCACTCTTGGCCATGGCTTCTCACATACCCAGAGCCCGGACAGGAATTTCAGGCTGATGGCTGATCAACTCCTTTCAGCCAGTACTCACTCACAGCCCAGACTGGTGATCCACAAAGGAATCTCTTTCCAACCCACTGGCCACCCGAACGAAATGCGGGCCTACCTTAGCCTGTATGCGAGCAATAATTAATAAAAAATAATGGCCTGGAATTCCATGATGACGTTACTATGAAATTCAAATTTATTCCTTGCAACAGCCATGCTGCTTGCTCCACCTTGGGGCGGGGCCAGACCCTCAGCCACACAGTGCCCTGAGGCACGCTAATTGGAAAGACAGCTTGCAATTGGAGCTGGATTTCCCTACACCACCACTAAGACTCAATTTGGGGGCCAAAGCCATTTTACAAAAGGAGAGTGGTTTTCTTCAAAGGATGGCACCCAAAGGCCAAGGCTTGCACAAAGACCCTCTCTGGGCCCAGAATCTACAAATAACATGTCTATTTCCTACTAACATGTCAGGGGCCAAGAGGTTGAACCATTTGTGCAACAGCTGGACCTGATGCAGAAGCTCCTGTGGTTCTGAGAGTCATTCAACAGGTATAGTTTGGGGGGAGTTCCTTTGTAAATGATTCAGAATAGCATGCATATCCAGCTGAATGGCAGGCTGTTTCTAGAAGCCACAGAGTCACATTAGACATTGTATCTTTTATGATTAGTGGATCGGGCAGACCAGTCTCTATTCAGAAAGAATGTCTATCTGCCCTGTACCATTGTACCCTAAAGAAGAAAGTTCTTAATTTTTTCTCATATTTATTTACCATCCTTGGATACATGTTTTTTTTTCTATAAGTCTAGAGTTGTTACATTTTCTCACTATGTCTGATCAGAATAATGCTATCAGTGTAATGGACCAATGCCCATTACAATCCCTGTGAACTAAGCTATCAGGCAACATAAAGTATTTTTCAGGAAAGACTGTGGGAATCAAGAGAATATTGAAAGTTATATCCAGGCTAAATTGATCTGATTTTGAATGTCAATGACTAATTATAAATAATTGATGTAATATTGTACTCTAAAACTTGGAATTCTCTTCCAGGAAACAGAACCACTGACAAAGACTCGATCCTCTTGTGGAATGTTAGTCTAAATTATTCTCAGAAATCTTTAACACAGCAAATTGCAGGGAAAAGGACATTTGTTCATCTACCTATTAAGCCACAGGCCTTGGAGATATGTCCCCTGTATCCTGTGATGCAGTACAGAAGGCTTGATATGATTGAATTTTAAATGAAACAGATTCTTTAAAATGATAGACTACATAATGGAAAACAGTTAGAGTTGAGAATACCCCATAAACATGAGGTGCTGGTCTTTTTGAAGTGGCTTTGGGGGAATGCTGGTGTTTAAGATCTCTGCAGATTTCTACTTACAATATGAAAATCAAATTTGAGTAACAGAATCTTTGGTGGAATTTCTATCCAACCCCAAAAGACAAGCTTTACTTATAATTCTAATAATAGCTATCATTATCATAGAGATTAAAAAGCATCCATCCCCTCCCCGCAAATTATTAGAGAGTTCCTCTGATTCATATTTTGTACCTAGAGATACAAGAAAAGAATGAAACAAACCCTTGCTCATTAAGAATTTAAGAACATGAAAATGGAATTCATTTAAAAAGTAATTGTGGTGACTTTTTGGGTGCATTTTAAAGCAAGACAAAACATGTGTTAGGCATCTTTTTGAGGGAAGATGTTGGTGATAGGCTGACTGGAAGCAGAGTAGCTGCATGAGAAAAGGCATGCAAGAGCATGTGGAACTGTAAAAATGAATGCAGTGTGAGATTTAGGTAGAGTAAAGTAAGCATGGCAAACAGACAGCAAGGCAGAGCTTGTAGAAATTTACAGAATTGCCACAGTTTCTGAAACTTTTATAATTGACATTAATTTTACAATTTTATTTATATGCATAGATCATGAGCTTTTGGTTAGATATATTTCATCAGCATTTTTTAAATTTCATGATCTCAGTTTTAAATTCTAATCTCATAATAGGAAAATGGTACCAAATGTTACAAATGATAAATTGAAAGTAACTTATTTTTACCTTAAAATTGTTAAAGATCAATTTTAGACAACTCCCCAGTTGAAGACTATGATAAAAGAAATTGTCTATTTATAAGCTACATAATCTTTAGTACTTTTTTTTGAGATAGGGTCTCCCTGTAGCCACAGCTGGCCTGGAACTCAGTCTGTAGACCAGGCTGGCCTTGAATTCACGGAGATCTTCCTGCCTCTGCCTCCCGAGTGCAAGGATTAAAGGTGTATGTCATCATACCCAGCTTAAAGAGGTTTTTAGCCACCATGTGGGTGCTGGGAATAGAACCCCAGTCCTCTGCAAGAGCAGTTGGCACTCTTAACCACTGAACCATCTCTCCAGCCCCCTTTAGTACCTTTTTTAAAAGACAGGGTCTCCCTCTTGCATAAGCTAGGCTGCATTTGTGTAGAACAGGCTGGCCTCAATTTCACAGAATTCTGCTGTCCTTTGCTTCTGCATTACTGCCATTAAAGGCATGTGCCACCACACCTAGCCTTTATAGAATGTCTTTAAATGAGTCCTGAATGAGCTAACACAAGCTGCTCCATAGTCTTCTTTAAGAAATATCATGTATCATCTTTAAAAGACCTATATTTTTAAATAGCATTAAATGAAGTGACAGTTTTCCACATTTTTAATACTTCATTCCTTCTAATTAATAAATTGATAATTGCATGAGATAAATAATGAAGACACACATTAATATGATAGCACATTATACAGAATAAAAAAGTATTTCTTGGATTAGCAAAAGTGGTGATATTTTAACGAGGACTTTCTAGAAGCTGTGTCTTTTCTCTTTCAATATGAGCTATCACTGAAAATTAATACCAGTGAATTTTAGTGCAAATATAAGAGATTAAGTTTGATTCTTTCAGTCCATGTGGGCAGAAAACTTCAGACCAACTCAATATACATATGAGGTGTGAGGATATTCTTTCAAGCAAAGATAGATATTGGTGAATATGTTAGAACTTCTTGTGACAGCCATAAAAGTGTGGATTTCAGGAATACAATACCAGCAGAATGAAGCATCACTAGACCAAGGAAAGCAAAGAAGATGAAAGTTCCAGGTTGAGGCTCAGGCTAATAATGCAGAATCCATGTGACCCTGTAGTGTAGAGGACTTGCAGATAGGCTTGCAGCATACAATGTCATGTCACAAAACATAGTCTTTAGAGTCACCAAAAAGTGTGATGCTATAGGCACTTGGGCAGATGAAACTCAGGAGGCATAGTGAAGTCTACACTATCTACCTTCCTCACACTGAATTACTGTGGTTCGTTTTGTTTTTATCTTTTTTTATTTCGTTATCTTGAGAATTTCATACATGAAAATTATCTTTGCATTATTTCCATCCTTCCCCGTCCACCATCAACCACTCCCATGTCTCCCTTTCCCTAATCAATTTTCTTGTCCTCTTATTTGATTATTATTGTTACATATGCATACATTCCTATGGTTTGAGCTGACTTACTTTCATTCTAGGTTGTACTGTGGCTGCTCTCAACCTCTTCTCAGGAAAGGATCCCTCGCTGTTCAAAGTACTTTTCCCAAAGACAAAAGATGGCGAATCTTTGGCATTGCTGCTTCAGCAGCTGGCCTGGCACCTGCTGTGTCAACTGTATCCAGTAAGTGTTGGCAATCTGTCAGGTGGAGGTAGAGAGGAGGGGGGAGGTTGAATATGACCAAAATACATTGTGTGAAATTCTTTTTAAAAATATTTTATGTATTATTTTTATTTTATGGGAATGAATGCTTTGCCTGCATGTGTATAAGTTCACACATGTCATACAGTACTGCAGAGATCAGAAGAGGGTATTGCATCCACTGGACCTGGAGTTATGGATGGTTATTCACTGCCATTTGTTTGCTGGGTATCAAACCTGGGTCTTCTGCCAGAGCAGTCAGTGCTCTTAACTGCTGAGCTGTCTCTCCAGCCCCACTGTGTGCAATTCTTTTTTTTTTAATTTTTTAAAATTTATTTATTCTTGTATGTATTTGAATGTACTGTCTGCATGTAGATTTGTGTACCTGTGTCATGCAATGCCGTGGAGGTCAAAAGAGAGTGTAGGATTCCCCTGGAACTGGAGTTAAAGAGGGTTCTCAGCCGCCGTGTGGATGCTGGGCATCAAACCTGGGTCCTCTGCAAGAGCAGTCGGCGCTCTTAACTGCCAGGCCATCTCCCCAGCCCCTGAAATTCTTAAATCAATGATGATAGCAAATGTAGAAATATATAGCCGGAGTTAGAAGAATCTCCAAAGGAAGAAGGAAGGCCTTGAGGAAGGTCTGGGGATGCTAATTTGGCACAATAGGCCTTAACATGACAGAATATATGAATTTCAGAGGAGGCTATAGAGGCTGCCAATGAAGAAGGGGATATAAATGCAGTTAAGACTGATTGAGATATTCTGTATGAAATAAACAAAAATTTAATATTTTTTAAAATTTAGTGATTCCCTAAATATGTTTAAATAAAAGATGATTATATGTACTTTTGAGGCAGATAGACATCAACTTGAATGTTTCCTTTTGAGATTTTATTTCTAGTTTTCCATCTAGATTTTGTGATTTATTACCTATAAGTATGCTTTTTCATACTTTAAACTGATGAATTGGTATTTCGAAAATTATGGTACAGTATCATGCGCAATTCACTCTATTAATATAGTGACGTAAAGAGCTCAGCCTTACTTGACATCACTCCACACTCCCTCCTTGACTTTCTCTAAAGAACTTTACGGATTAGTCAAGTGCCGCTAAAGTGAACACAACTAACCTAGATCATTTCCATCACAATCACGTCAGAAATGGAAACAACAAAGAAAGTCACTGTCACATGTGAAGATAAACATCAGTTCAGTCCATTGCGATAAGACTGCGAGCATTTTCAAAAGTACTCTGTGCTCCTCGGTCTTCAACAGCCTTTAATTTGCCCCAACTTTCCTCGTGTTCCTCAGAAGGATGCTGAGAGGAGGCTGTTTCTTCTGTCTTGTGACCCAGAGCTGATGTTTACCTTAGCGTTTTGTCAGACAAATCTTTTATTTCTTGATTGTCATTTCTAGTCTCTTCCTAATTCTTTGTTAGAATCAATTTAGGTCCTTTCTTGATGTTATTTTTCTACCTTTGTTGCTTTTAGGGTCTTTGTGAGTTGAGAATTAAATGGCACATGGCTTTCTATTACTTGTTTTTACTTTGTACATAATTCTTTTATTTCCCAAATGAAACTGTAATTCCCTTGATGGCTGTATGTACTCTATGTAAGAAAACCACTTATTTTCTTTTCCTATCCTTGACCAAATTTGCCTGAAAACATAATCAGAAGCCTTTAGAATTTCAGTGGTTAGTATACAGCACAAGGCTTGGCAGCATCCTCTAATTTGAAAATGTCGCCTTTCAAGTTGATGCAGCTGCCCCCAGATCATGCAGACCACGACCTGACATGCAATGTCTGCTTCAGCTCTCTTCATCGTCTCTCTCTTCTTCACTGTGTGTCCTTTCCTCCTTGCTGGGCTTTGGGCTAAGCTCCTTAGTCCTTAAGTTTTTGCTATTGGATTTTTTTCTCCCTTTATCCTCAGCACCTTTGTACAATAAAGTATAGCCAAGTGATGGGTTTTTTTTTAATTTGTTTTTATATTTAAAATATTTTCATTAATGTGACAATCTCATACAATGCTTTTTGATAGTATCACCTCAGATTCCCCCTGCTAAATTCTCCCAAATTCACATATGGCATAAATTTAAATGACATATGCAGTCCAATTTGTGTTGGCCAAATACTCTGGGCTATAGAATGATCCACTGGACCCTAGTCCACTTATAAAGGGTCACATCCTAAATAAAGGAAGACAGATTCTGTCTCTCCTATCAGCTATAAATTGCCAATAGTTCTTCAAGTAACGATGGGACTTGGTGATCACCTGCCCCTTCATGCTGGGATTTTGTCTGAATGGAGTCTGGACAAGTCTTTTGCATAATGTCCAATCTGCACTGAGTGCAACAGCCACGTTGTGCTTGGAAAACACTATTTTAATGCATTAACTCACCTCTTATTGTTTATGATCTTTCAGCTCTCTCTTCCAAAATGACTCCCAAGATGTGGGAGGAGGTAATATAATATAGATGTCTCATTTAGGGCCGAGCACCCCAAAGTCTCTAATTCTCTGAACATTGATGAATTGTTGCTCTCTGTTAATTGCCATCTTCTGAAAAAAAAAAAAGAAACTTCTCTGTTGAAGGTTGAAAGATGCATTAGGGCCTGGAGAGATGGCTCAGGGGTTAAGAGCACCAACTGCTCTTGCAGAGGATGGAGGTTTTATTCCCAGCACCCACATGGTGGCTAAGAACCATCTTTAAGTCAAGCATGGTGGCACACACCTATAATTATGTCCATTTAGCAGAATAGTAATTATAAGGTTCTCCTCTAGGTTCTATGACCTATATATCTAGCCTCAAATTATTGGTCAAGATAATGGTGTTAAGCATGGATTCCACCTTGTGGAGCAAGCTTAAATCCAATCATAAAATGTTTGATTACTTTACTAACATTCATGCAAGAATTGCAACACTAGGCATATTTTACCAGGCCAGTTGTTATTGTAGCTCACAGGGTTCACAGCTGGGTAAAACTGATGATTACTCTTCTCTTCCAAGAGCATCCAACATTATTAAAGCTAGCCAGTTGAAATGAAGATTTGAGGTCAGTAGCATCTTGATTTCTCCATGTTCTATGGCTTAAATATGTGATGTCTTCAGCCCTAAGTTACCATTAAGTTCTAGAGAGTATCCAAGAGCAATGTGTTTGGGAGTCTGTGGGACTCCAGTCAACAAATCCAAAGAGGGAACCTATGTTTGGCACAGATGCATACCTCTTCCTACTGTAGGGTAATTCCATTTAAACTCCATCTGTAGAGATAGATATATGTGTATATGCCTTATAAATATATTGTATACATATATGTGTATGTATTTAAGGAAACTTCACATTAGTAGGTTTGGCTATCACTTTGTAAAGGTCTTTAATGTTGTTGTTCTATCCAATACTCTCCCCTCTACCCTTCCCTCACATCTTGCACATCGTTAATCCCTCTTTCTTCATTATTCTCAATTGCCCCTTTTACCATCTGTCTATACTGTCCCATTTCTTGATGTACTCTCAAATTGGCATCTTGCTGATTCCCTGGACTGTATGAGCATTCCAAATTAAACATACATATCTGAGTATTTAAAACTGTCATCTGCAACATGAGAGGGAACATGCGATATTTGTCTTTCTGGTCCTTGGTTATCTTATTTAGAATTTATCCACAAATATCATGATTTCATTTCTCTTAACAACTTAATATTACCCCCATTGTGTAAATGTAGCACATGTTCTTTATCCATTCTTTGATTGATGGGCATCTAGGTTGTTTTCACTTCCTGGTTGTTCTGAATAGAGCAACAATAAACATGGATGAGACAAGATCTCGACAGTAGTTTATGGACATTAGATAAATGCCCAAGAGAGGCTAAGTTGGGTTATATGGTAGATATAGTTCTACCTTTTTGAAGAAACTCCACACTGATTTCCATATTGGCTGCAGAAGTCTATACTACTAACAGAAGTATATGCACATCTCCCTTCCCCCAAACCCATGACAGTATTTATAATAATTATTTTAATCTTAGCCTTTCTGACTTACTGTAATGACATGAAACCTCAAAGTATTTGTAATTAATATTCTTGAAACTAGTTTTAATATTCAAGGACATCAACTTAGATGTGTGGGTCCTAAGAATGGGAAAATTTAGATGATGTCAGTGTTCTAAAATTAAAATGAAAGCAGATGGGAACATTGCAACATGTCTGGAGAAGATACTGAACACTGTAAATATTGAAATGTGGCAAGCTCTAGATAGAACTCAGTAACAAATGCCAGTGGGTTTCTACTCTAGAAAAATTGTATGAATCAAAACTACCAATGAGGGAAGGGATCTTCAATTAAGAGTAGGAAATGGGGAGTGATGCAGATGTTAAGCACTATATTGCTCTTTCTAGAAGACCTGAGTTCAGTTCCCAGCATGCATTGACATCAGGCAGCTTACAACTACCTGTAACTCCAGCTCCAGAAATGCCTATGCCCTGGCCTCTTTGGGCACCAGGACTTGCCAGATACATATACATAGTTAAAAAATAATAGAGTAAGACTTAAGAAAAAAACTGAAATGGAGCTGAAAATCTAGGTTGACATTGATGTTGGTTGCTTTCATGAAGTGTATAGCAAGATCCTAATGCTGAAGACACCCATACAGGACACAGAAAAATCATGCTGAAACTGCACTAGAAACTTTCTCCCAGCTGTCTTACATTCATAGTTCCAGAAGGTATTATGAAGCTGCTGGGGGTGGTGGTGGGGTGCCATCAATGGTTTTATACAGTCGCAGTCATGCTACAACACCAAATGCCATATAATGGCATCACTGTTTGGTAGGTAACCAGCTACTTTCTGATTGGTTTTGAGGTCCACTACATGTCAAGAAATACATTCATGGTACTATAAACATGGTGAAAAGTTAATTGGTTGGGAGATCACAGGCCTTAGGGGGATGTACTACCAATGTTAAACTGCCTCCTAAACAGTTATGTAGAGACTCATATACTAGTGGTGCTCTCAGTCTTGGTCAGAGAAGCTTTTGTTCACAGTGGGTGACAGCTAATATAGAGATGCCTACTTTCTCAGAAAACTGAGAGTAAATGACTGTTGTGTGCCCAGCCCTAAGTGAGTCTTCTATATCATCCTCTCCAAGGCCCAAGGAAAATCACAGAAGAGAGGGATTAAAATGTGTAAGGGGTGGAGAATAGAAAGGAATATTATGGGCATACCATATCTGACTTCTGGATATGGTGTGACCATTGCACTCATGACTCGTGGCAGCTTTGGCTAGGTGCACAAGACACACATGTGTATGCACACAGCATAAAAATAGAGGAGAGAGTGGTTGGGAAGTAGATGGGAGTCAGTCAAAAATTAATGAAACATTTAGGGGCAAAATGGAAAGCCAGATTTTTTAAGTTTATAGTGGGATATCTAACTTACTTTTAATTTTTAAAATTTTTTTATTAATTTTATTTATTTCTGTATGTGTATGAATGTACTGTCTGAATGCAAGTTTGTGCATCCGTGTCATGCAATGCCGCGGAGGTCAGAAGAGGGTGTCGGATTCCCCTGGAATTGGAGTTCTCCTGGAATTGGAGTTTCAGACGGTTCTTGGCCACCATGTGGGTGCTGGGGATCGAACCCGGGTCCTCTGTAAGAGCGGTCAGTGCTCGTAACCGCTAAGCCATCTCTCCAGCCCCTAACTTGCTTTTAAAATTTAAGTTGGGTTGATTTTTAAACTCACAAAACAAAGAAGTGCACATTTCAATGTATTAAATGCTTTTTGATGCATTTATTCACTGTATGTTTTATGTATCTCATTTACCTTTATGATGAAAACTTGTAAAATTTCCATCTAGTTTTTTTAATGTACCAGTTTTTATTATTGTAGACTGTCAGCCTACAGTTGAATAGCATGTCAGAATTTCTTGATCATTACCTTCCTTTTAAAGAAAATGTTAGATTTATTGTATTTTATGTGAATGAGTGTTTTGCCTGCATGTATGTAAGTGCATCATCCTGATGCAATGCCCATGGAAATCAGAAGAGGGTATAGGATCACTTGAAATTGAAGTAACAGATAGTTTTTAGCTGCCATGTAGTTGTTGGGAACTGAATCTGGTCCTCTTTAGGAGGAACCAGTGCTCTTAGCTGCTGAGTTATCTCTCCAATCCCATTCACTGCTTTCCTTACCCAAATTGATATGTTATTAATACTCACTGATACAACTTCCCATATCTCTCCTTTCCCTACTGTCTTCTTTTGGTAACCAACATTCTACTCTCAAGTTCTATAAGATCAACCATTTTAGAAATTCCCCATGGGAGCGAGTAACATGATTGTTGTATTTCAATTCATTTCCATCCTGTTGTTACAGTCTCCAGTTGTTATAGTTAATAGTATTTTATTCCTTTTGTGCATATGTATCACATTATCTTTAACCATTTTTCAATCAATACACATGTAGATGTTTCAGTTTTTAGCTATTGTGAATATGCTGCCATAAATATGGGAATTCAACTCTCTCTTGGACATAATGATTTCATTTCCTTTTATTATTAACTCAGGAATGTGATTGCTTGATCACGTGTTGTTCTGTTTTAAATATTGAGATGCAACCATACTATTCTACATAATGGATATGCTAAATTATATTCCCATTATATTTCCTTTAATGTACATCCTGGCTACCACTTGTCTTTATTTATTTTTTTAACTAATAATCATTCTTATTGGGATGAAGTGATTGATGTCTTTTTGTTGGATTGAGTTGTATTTCCCCAATTATTGTTGCTATTGAGCATTATTTCAGATTCCTGTTAGTCATCTGTATTTCTTCTTTTGAGAAGTATTTACTTAATATACTGTCAATTTCTCTCTGTCTCTGACTCTCTGACTCTGACTCTAATTCATTCTGTATCTGTCTCTGTCTCTCTCTGTCTCTCCCTGTTTCTCCCTGTGTGTGTGTGTGTGTCTGTTCTGTATTGTTGATTGAATGTGCTCATGTTTTTGAACACTTGGTCTCCATTTGGTGGCACTGGTTTCTGGTTCTGGTTGAGGTTTTGGCACTTTTTGGAGGTGGAGCCTTGGTGGAGGAGGCAGGTCACTGGGGGTTACCCCTGAGATTTTATAGCCTGGCCCTGTTTCCTATTTGCTTTTTGCTTCCTGGTGGGATAAAGTGTTACCAGCTCCTGTGGCCATGTCTTCCTCACTGTGATGGATTACATCCACTCTACTGCAAGTCAAAATACATCCTGCTTCACTTAAATTGCTTCTTTTTAGCTGTTTTGTCATAGTAACAAGAAACTTATTGAATGGTTCATTAGTATGACAGTGTGTGTGTGTGTGTGTGTGTGTGTGTGTGTGTGTGTGTGTGTGTGCATGTTGAGCTGCTGGGCTCTTTATACATTCTGATATCAACACTTAGTTTTAAAGTTAGCTCACATCTGCTTTCCCCAACTCTTTAGGTTGTCTTTAGACTCCTAACTGTGTGGTAGATTTTCAGTTTCTCGTAATCTCATTTTAATGTTTTTGGTTTGTTACTTGTGCTCTGGACTCCCAGATTCTTGCAGTATCTAAACATGTTTTCTACTACTAGTTTTATATTTTATGTCTTATCACTAAATTCTTTTATCTCTGTTGAGTTACCTACTGTTGCTGATGAGATGGAAGTGCTGTTTAATGCTTTTACATTTGTATATGAAGTTTCCCAACATAACATATTGAAAAGACTGACTGTTCTGCAATGATTTTTTTCAGAACCTGTGTCAAATCCAATGTGTCTTACATGTTGTGGTGGTTTGAATGAGTGTTCCCCATAGGCTTTAAGTATTCAGACATTTTATCTCCAGTTGGTGGCACTGTTCTTGGAGGTCTTAGAAGGTGTGGACATGCTGGAGGAAGTACGTCATTGGGGGCGGGCTTAGTGAGTTTAACAAGCCTTGTGGTCTCCAGTCTCTCTCTCTCTGCTTCCTGTGCTCATTGCGAGATGTGACCCTCGGCTTGCTGCTCCAGCTCCAGCCGCCATGCCTCCCGCCACAATGGACTCTAATTCCCTGGAACCGTCAATCGTAAGCTCAAATAAACTCTTCCTTTTATAAGTTCCTTGGTCATGGTGTTTTATCACAGCAACAGAAAAGTGACTAATACAGTTATTTGGTACCAGAGAGTGGGCTGTTGGCTGTGAAGAACCTGACCATGTGGATGTTTGGAGAAATGTGGAAGACTTTGGAACTTTGGGCTAGAAAAGCTGTTGACTACTGTAAGCAGAGCTTAAGGGGCCATTCTAGTAGAAGCCTGGAAGAAAGCATTGCTGCAAAAAATGTAGTTCCAGAGGAAAATAAAGACTTAGGCAGCAACTGGGATATTTTGATAAAGAGTCTGGCAGCAGTTTGCCCACAGCCCAAATGCTTGCCTGATGCTAAGTTGAAAAGCAATGGACTGATGTCTTTGGTGGAGGATATTTCAAGACAGCCTAATGTAGAAATGGTGGCATGGCTTTTAATGGTGAATATTGTGCAGATCTACAGTGAAGAAGAGCAGATGGGGCAGAAAGAAATGCAGAATGTACAGTTTGGATCTGATAACTGCACTAGGAAGATTAAAGGTGGGGCCAAGGCATGTGAAGGAGAGGCTCCCTTTCATAAGGAGATTAAAGCGATTAAGGAGAGGCCTGGAGATTTACAAGTAAACAAAAGAATCAGTACCTTCAGGGCAAGACCACACCCAGCTAATCCTCCAACAAGTCCAGGGCAGAGAAAAGTTGCAAATGTGGTTGAAATAGGCCAGGGTCCATCCCAAAATTGCAGCCAAACTCGGCAGTTTCATTCACGTGGTGCTGGCTTTAGAGGCATGAAGTTTGCAAGAGTGAAGGGGTCTTCAGTTCTTCCTCCACAGTTTCAGAGAGCTGCCAAGGTCAGGCAGAGCACAGCAGGGGTGTCCCTGCATAAAGTAGGCCCTGATAGGCCATTGCATGAAGCTGTGAATGTGAAGCCTGGTTGGCAGCGGAGACCCCAAGAAGACATTCGAGATGCCAGACCTGTGAGATATTTGCCAAGGAGAGCTGCATACAGGGAGTGGTACCAGCCTAAGAAAGAGATGTATGTTGCAAGCAAAGCTGGAAGAGCTGAGCCATCTAAGCCCTTTGGAACTCAAGTCCCAGAAGTTGCATGTGGAGCTACTGGACTTGGTGTTTGCCCTGCTGGTTTTCGGTCTTGTTTTGGTCTAGTATTTCCTCACTATGCCTCTATTCCTCCTTTTTGGGATGGGAATGTGTATTCGGTTCCACTGTATGTTGGCAGTATGTAATTTGTCTTTTGATTTTACAGGAGCTTACAATTTAAGAGATTGGAGTAAGTCTCAGAAGAGACTTTGGACTGTAGACTTTTGAATAGCATTGAAACTGGTAAAGACTATGGGGACTTTTAAGGTTGGACTAAATGCATTTTGCAATTTATATGGTAGGAGCCTATGGGGGCCAGGGAGTGAAATGTGGTGGTTTGAATGAGTGTCCCCCATAGGCTTTAAGTATAGACATTTTGTCTCCAGTTGGTGGCACTGTTCTTGGAGGTCTTAGAAGGTATGGCCATGCTAGAGGAAGTACATTATTGGGGGCAGGCTTAGTGAGTTTAACAAGCCTTGCTGTCTCTAGTCGCTCTTTCTGCTTCCTGTGCTCATTGAGAGATGTGACCCTCAGCTTGCTGCTCCAGCTCCAGCCGCCATGCCTCCTGCCACAATGGACTCTAATTCCCTGGAACAGTCAATCATAAGCTCAAATAAACTCTTCCTTTTATAAGTTCCTTGGTCATTGTGTTTTATCACAGCAACAGAAAAGTGACTAATACACATGTCTACTTTACTTGTAGGCTCTCTGTTCTCTTTCCTTGATCTACATGTTTATTTTTTTTTTTTATTTTTCCCAGTGTTAAGCTGTTTTAATGACTATAACTTCATTTTATGCTATTAAGTGAGGTAACATAATACTTCAAGCTTTTTTTTTCTTTTACTATAGGTAGCTGTATTAGACACTTTTCTGTTGCTGTGATCAAGCCACCATGACCAAGTGAACTTATAAAAGGAAGACTTTATTTGAGCTTACAATTGACAGTTCCAGTGAATTAAAGTCCACTGTGGCAGGAAAGCATGGTGGCAGGAGCTGGAGCAGAAAGCCAAAGCTCACATCTTCAAATGACACAGGAAACAGTGAGAGAGCAACTGGAGACCAGCAAGGCTTGTTGAACTCTCTAATCCCACCCCCAGTGAGATACTTCCTCCAGTAGGCCACACCTACTAAGATCACCCAAACAGCACCACTAACTGGGGACAAACTGTCTGAATATTTGAAGCCTATAGGGGACATTCTCATTCAAACCACCACATTCCACTCTCTGGCCCCAAGAGGCTCATGAGCATATAAAATGCAAACTGCATTTAGTCCAACCTTAAAACTCTCTATAGTTTTTATCAGTCTCAATACTATTCACACGTCTATGGTCCAAAGTCTCTTCTGAGACCCAGGCCAATCTCTTAGCTGTATACTCTAGGATGGCCACACCTTCTAACATCTTCCAAAACAGTGCCACCAACTGGGGGACAAAATGTCTGAATACTTGAAGCCTATGGGGGACATTCTCATTCAAACTACCGCAGCAGCATTAGTTATTTGGTGTTTGTTTCTCCATACATGATAGGATTTCATAGTTCTTTGAAGAATATCACTAGTACTTTGATAGCAATGGTGGTGAATATGCAGATTGCTATGAGTCTTAAGAACTTTTAGTAAAAACCAATACAGAAACACTGGATGTTTTCCTTTCTGTTTGATATTATCTCAATAATTTCACTAAAGAGAGTAGATCTTCTTTAAGGGAATGATGCTAGATTGGCTGAACAGAATCTAGTGGATGAACTCACAGGGAGAACACCTGAGCACAAAAACTTGACTCAAATAATGCTTAATATATATGACAAAATCCACGAAATCCTGTGAGCAAGCAAGCAGGGGTGCGCAGATAAGAGAGGGTTCTTAATTATGATTAAGATATATGAAATGCATGAAAATCCAATAAAAATATACATTAAAATATGTTGTATCATCAGAAGAGAGGAGAATAATTGTGCACAAAGGACTGAGTTGGGAGAAGGGAGGGAAGGGTAGAGAAAAGAGTATGGGGAGGGACAACTGACACTGACAACCTTTGAAAAAGCCATTTAGAAACCTATGACTATAGAAGTTTCCATTATACATATGTAGAATTAGTTTAAATGGAATCACCCTGTCTGAGGCAGGGCCTATGCCTCCCTCAGACTCTATAGGCTATCAAATAAGAAGCCTAAAATCAGAAATGGGTTTCCTATTTTTTGACTTGTTGGTCAACGGAGGCTTATAGATGTCCCAAACATTGCAGGTTATTGCCACTGTTCTTGACTATGTATAAGAACTTGATTATAAAAGTTCCCTTTTGAAATAATCTCCCGTGGAGGAAAAAAAAATGAACACTGATGAAAGGACTCATTGTGAGCAATATGAATTTGTTTTCCTTTTCTATCTGGTGAATTTGAAGAGAGGACCATTTCAGGAGCTGTGAAGGTACAGACTACTGCATGGGAAATCTGAAGGTCTTGGCGTATTTAGGATTTTGTGTTATTTCTTGTTTGAGAAATACATGTAGGATTCTATGAATGTCCTCCTTTACGTAAAACACAAGGATTGATAAGGAAAGAAACCACAGAGTTTAAAGGGACTTTAAAGCTTATTTGATTCACTGTTTACCCACTCCTGAGTTCTTCCAATGAAATATATATCAAAATCACTTGAAATTGTTAAGAAGTAAGGGTATCATTATTGATTTTGCTCTTAGGTCAGCAATGAGTACAGAATTCCGTACACAGATAGTTACATGCCTCTATGAACAGTATGATGCCCACGCATGAATAGATTCTTCAGTTGGTTTCTTGTCCTCAGGACTGATAGCAAGCTAAATCTTCCTTTAATTTTAGTGTTTTCTGGAATATAACTATAAAAGCAATATTTTTACTAATATTAAGATGTTAAAATGATAGCAACTTTCCTATAAGTATAAGATTATTTCAAAATTTAAAGAAAATCTAAATAACTTTTTAAAAGAGTAAGCAAGATAGCTCAGATGAAAAAGACACTTGATCCAAGTGTGACCACCTGAATTCTGTCTTAGAACCTACATGATAGGAGGACAGATCTATGACTACTCACATACAGAAATACACACAAACACAAGATGAAAGTAAATAAATAAATGCAATAAAATATTTTTAAAAGAAATTAAGGGGAAGTGATGGAGAGGCTTGTGGAGATATGTCACTGGTAGATTGTTTGAATACCATGTATGAGACCTGTTAAATGCATATTACCAAATGAAATAAATCAGCCTGGAAACACTGTATACTTTATGAGGTAAATTATATGGAATCCTAAAAATGAAAACCCATGGAGACAATAAAAATATAAGTGGTTGACAGGAGTTTATTAAGAAGGAAGTACAAATAAGTGTGGTTCAGAGCATTTCTTTTTTTGTGAATTTTATTTTATTTTATTATTATTTTTTTTATTGATGCTTTGTGTATTTCATACATCATTTTCCAATTCAGTTCAGGCATATATCCCCTTCCCTTCCCCCCACCCCACCCCTACCCATCCCAGATCATGCATTCTGCCGTAAGTTTTCTGCATCTTTCTCTGCTTTTTTGTTTTGTTTTGTTTTCATTTTTTTTAACAATAGGTGATAATTTGTGAGTACAAGCATCCTTCATGTAAAACCAATTTGCAAGCAGTTGTGCCCAAACCCACACAGCTCATGGGTCCCACCATCCAGCAGGGGGGGCTTGTATGTTCAATCAAGTTGATCAAATGAGTGTCCAGTCTATATTGTTGTAGTTTCACCATTCACCCCAATCGCAGCCCTTACATTCTACCACGCCCCCTCTTCCGCAGATTGTTCCCTAGGCTTAGAAAAGGGGCACAGGTGGATGAGAAGCAAAACAGTCTACTTTCTCTGGAGCTGATGTCTTGGTCTCTAGTCAGTTCTGGCTGTTTTCTTTCATGGGCTGCCAGCTTGTCCAGGCATAACCTTTCGATCCTACTAATGAAGCACATGCAATTAGATATTTAGGTATTTAAACAGTATAATATATAGCCTTTCGATCCTACTAATGAAGCACACACAATTAGATATATAGGTATTTAAACAGTACTAATTGTTATGGTAGGTTACTTTGGTATAGACACAGATGTTTGGATGGTATGTTAATTCATGAATTACATTTTCTTCTGTTAAGTATGACAGGGTCTTCGTGTGGTTTATAACATCTCCTAACCATTAGAGGATGTAAGCTTGTGGCATCAGCCGTGGGTTATTCCTCCAAGGAGAGAGCTAATAGCCAATTAGATTTGGGATATACAGACATATGGCTGCCACTGCTGCACAGTATTTCCAGGCAGATGAGGTGTAGCTGGTGCTGACGGAGGAGTCTTGCTTGACTCAAGGAGACCTATATTTGCTTTATTGGTTTAGTGGTCTTTGGTAACACTCTCTGGCATCCCAGAGACCATCTGTATACTTGCAAGTGCGGTCTCCATACATCTTTCCCATGTTTATATCAGGTCTTCAACAGCAGGGCCTTATCGCCTCTCTTCCTGCAGATATCCCAGTTTGGAGGCAAGGAGCCTTTACCATTTGTGGGGGCTTGGATCCCCTGGCCAACATCTCCTTGGTAGAATAATCCATTGTTGATGTCAGAGCTCCTGTATTAATATATTTTGTTTAAGTGCATAGCTTAAGGAGACTTTAGCATTATATTTGGTTCTGAATAGAGAATAATCCTTTTCACAGTTTCTATGTCCATTAGTCAATTAAAGAAGGCAGTTTTACTGATTTTACAAGAGAATACCTCTATAACAGCTGGCTCCAATCTACAGCTGGAGAACGACCTCATCATCATCATATTTCTCCTTATTCTATGGGGGGGAGTTAAGAAAGTCTCTTGTATTAAAACCTTTGCGGCACCTAGAAGGTAAGCTTCATTAGGAATCATTAAAAATAGTTGTTACTAGTAGGATCCACAGAGGGGCCTGATGTCTGCAGCAATCTGAGGCATTTCTTCCCTTCAATGCCCAGAGGAGTCAATCCTTCTGCTGGCACTTTCTGGTACATCCTACTCACTGCAAAGCTGCATTTTCTTTCTCAGCTATTAAGTTGGTGATACTCTGGCCTGTTGGAACATACAAATCCTTTCCCATAGTTAGTTTTAAGATTTGGGTTGCAAGGTTTTTTGACAAAAAGTTTTCATATCTATCTATATCCCCCTTTTTTATTTAAGGTTTTTATTTTTGACCCATGAATCAAAAAAAAGCATTTCTAAGGCAGTGAATCCATTATTTTTTAATATATTTTTAAAATTTTTAAATTTTATTTATTCTTGTATGAATGTACTATCTGCATGTAGGCTTGTGCACCCGTGTCATGCAAGGCCGCAGAGGTCAGAAGAGGGTGTCAGATTCCCCTGGAACTAGAGTTAAAGACAGTTCTCAGCTGCCATGTGGGTGCTGGGAATCGAACCCAAGTCCTCTGCAAAGAGCAGTTGGTGCTCTTAACCACTAGACCATCTCTCCAGCCCCCGTTCTTAATATATTTTTTATTTTTTTAAATTTTATTGGCAGTGAATCCATTCTATAAGAGACGATGGTAACTGATACATATTCTTGCATACATGCTCAACTCTATGTACTGTGCAGCAGAAAAGTGATATCTAATGTACATTATGGTCCTTATTATTAATCATTAATAAAGCATTGTAACCAAATCGGTTGAAAAAAAGATACATACTAAGGCCATATATTAATAACAGGACAAACAGTATGTGAGAAACACTGAATTCTGCATTTTTGAATCTATTTCTATAATCATCAACATGACTTCAAAATAAAGCCTAGAATGTAGACATTGATATTTGTATCAGTAGGTTTTTCCCATTACTAATGTCCTCCTCATATACACATGACTTCATAGTTACTCAATGATCTCCTTGAGGAGCTATAATTAAGTATTAAATGGGGGTTCATATTAATGTATTAAATTTAATAATTAAGATATGAGTTGCTGAATGAATGTCATGATATGGAAGAGTTCTTTTAGATTAGCAAAGTGGAAATAAATTCATTTCTTCCTTTTGCATAACATAAAAGTATTGATTTGGAGACAAGGAAATTATCTAAATGAATGGAAGGCTTATAGCATGCTAGATTTTTAATCATTTTCTTTGCATGTTGAAGAGAACTTTCTCTACCTTGAAATCGTGTGTCATGTCCTGCAGATACTTTTATGTTGTTCAATCCTGTTTATAAAATTTGCCCTTTCCAGTTAATTAGTATCTCAAGGCTACAAACAAACCTATTCTCCCTGGCACTCAGTTAGTGCCAATATCCAGATTTCCTTTGCCTTACAGATAAGAACAGGGCATGCTAATGCTTAGTTTCAGGGCTAGCCAAGAGGCTAAGATATTCACTCATTGTTCTACAGTTGCTAGCATCAAAGATGTTACGCAAGTGAGACCTAATTGGGGTAGGAAAATTTCAGAGAACCCTTGAAGTAACATATTCCTTATGTCTCTTAAGCACTTTATGGATGAATGATGTAGTTTTTTTTTTTTTTTTGGATGAGCTCTAGAATAGATTTAAAAAAGAATAGCTGAGATAAAAAATGCCTAAAAGTTCTGATGTGATGCAAGGAAAGGGAAACACTTATGTGCTGCTGCTGGGAGTGAAGACTGGTGTAGCTGCTGTGGAAATAGGCATGGAGGTCTCTCAAAAACATAAATAGATGATCCAGCTTTATACTCTATATCCTACCACATAGACATCTGTCATTCATGTTCATTGCTGTTCCATTCACAACAGCAGGAAATGGAAACAACCTAGATTTTCACCAACTGACAAATGAATAATGAAATCATGGTGCATTCACAAACCGTAACAAAAAATAAAATTAAAATCACAGGTAATCGGCTGGAACTGGAAATGATCACATTGAGTGTGGTAACCCGGACCCAGAAAGATAAATATCATGTGTTTTCTCTCATAATCAGACCTTAGATTTGAATCTTTAAAGATGTGTGTTGCAATTGGAAAATCCATAGAGGTCAGGAAACTAGTCAGATTCCAGGAGGGATGCTTCATGGGAGGGGGGAAAGAATGCAGTGATATAAGTGGGGACAGGAGAATAATGGAACACTAAAGTTAAATTGTTAAATAGACTGGAAACTTATTTGATCAACTTGATTGTACATACAAGCCCCCTCAGCTGGAAGGTGAGACCCTTGGGCTGTGTGGGTTTGGATGCAACTGCTTGCAAATTGGTTTTACATGAAGGATGCTTGTACTCATAAATTATTACTTATTGTTAAAAAAATGAAAAAAAAATAAAGAAGAAAAAAATTCTTGTAAACTCTAAAAAAAAGTTAAATGGGACAGGGGATGGGAGTGCAGGGTAGAGGAGTGAGTATGAGGAGAGATTACCAACACAGAAGTCATCTTGAAGGGCTGGAGCGATGGCTCAGGAATTAAGAGCACTGGCTGCTCTTGCAGAGGACTGGGGTTTGAGTCCCAGCACCCACATGGTGGCTAAAAAGCATCAATAACTTCAGTTCCAAGGGGATCTGACCATGTCTTCTGACCTCCGTGGGCAATGAATGACACAGGTGTGCTTGCATACATGAATGTATTGCAGGCAATATACTTATACATATAAAATAAAATAAATAAAATAAAATCAACCATCAGTCTTACTTAGCTCTGATCCCTGAAGACTATGTTAATGACTGACCTGGCAATATATGCCTACTGGTGCAATAGTTTCATGAATTTTATAATGGGAACAACCAAGCACTTTATGATTGGATTTAAGGCCCACTCTACAAGATGGAACCCATACCTGGCATTGTTATTTTGTGGCCAGAAAACACATAGGCCCCAGGAGAGAAGCTACAAGTACTATTCTGTTAAATGGACACAGTATTATTCTGGTAAATAGACGTAGGATTAAACCAACTCCTAATGACTTATCCTTAGATTACTATGTCTCTCAGCCTTTGTCAGAAAAGCTACTTTGGGCAGTAGAAAACATTTACAGAGTACAAAGATCCACAAATTGGTCCACTTGCAGAGACTAAGTGATTTGGAGATATTTAGCCCTAATGGGACATCTATATCACAACCTTTCACCCAAGGCTCAGGAATCAGTGTAAAAGAGGGGGAAGAAAGACTGTAAGTGCCAGGTATGGTAAATAACTCTGAGGAAACTGTTCTCCAGATACAACAGGACAGTTACAAGAATGCACAGCAATTGTGTCAGCATTCACAGGAAGTGAGCAAGCTCAAGACAGACAGAATCCCGGCATGGGGCAAGAAGTGAGCATGGAGTTTCACAACTAGTTGAGAAACTATTTAACAATTGACAGCTGCTGGGAAATGGAGACTTAGTTTTATTTATTTTTATTTATTTTTTATTTTTTTGTCTTTTTGAGACAGGGTCTCCCTGTAGCCCCAGCTGTTCTGGAACTCATGCTCTAGACCAGGCTGGCCTTGAACTCACAAAGATCTGCCTGCCTCTGCCTCCCGAGTGCTAGGATTAAAGGCGTGCCCGGCCAAAATTTAGTTTTCTTTAAAGGTGGGATGAGGAAGCAGGGAATGGGCCTACATTGAATTGTATTTAGGCAACACAAAGTAAAGTTGATAAGCTTCAACAAATGAGGATACAAATATGAGGAGTAAGGCAGTGTGGATGGATCTGCAAGGAGATGAAGGGGTAGGCATGATCAAAATATATTGATTGCATGGAATTCTCAAAGAATAAATAAAAATATTATTTAAAGATAGGTCGGAGTTGTCCAGAGTTCTTGCAAGCTTCATTTCCCTCAGACATTTTATTACATTACTGTCCCCCACTTTTTCCAAACATATATTCAAATGCATTTTCTTAGAGAAAACGAGAAACCTGGTGTCTTGTTTCTTTTTATGACATCGTTTTCTTCAAGATGTTAAAACCTTTCTAGGAAGCACACTCACATGCAAACAGTACAAATGTTTGATTCACAGTATAGAAGTAAGAAGTAAAAATGATAAAATTTGACTTTGTTAAAACTTCCAAGAGAATTTTACAGGAATAATCTCCTTTAATTCTCTGACATTTTATTATCCTCATTAGCATTTTTAAGAAAGCAAGGCTTCTGACAAAGTTACATACACAGTTGGTACATGCAAATAGCACTAAATCCAGATGGCCAACCCGAAGTTCCCATGTTTAACTGATAAAGTGCGTTGCCTCACTGCATTCTGTTGTTGCCATCCTCCCTTTCACATATCTGCAATAGCTTGCTCTATTATGCCTGCCAGTGCTGAATCAGTTAAACTAGCGTTATCAAGTCTCCTAACTATGAACGTGGAAGAAAAATCTTAGGATAGAACCTGCATTAGTTTTATCGATCTGCTTTTGCAGAATTGAAAACAAAAAGCCATCTTGAAGCACCTCAATAGAATTATGGTTTCCCCTCTGAGAATTTACTGCATTGGCGTTCTGATTTGTTCTCTTCTAAAGAAGGAGCACAGAAAAAATTATTAGGTGCTAAAATAGGCTGGCTCTGATGAATTACTGACAGCTCCACATATCTTTCTGGTGTTTTGTTTTCCTCTGCTCAGGCAAGCTTTACTCACTCTTTGCTTTAAGAAATTATAGACGGCTTATTCTCATTCTTATTTATTTATTTACGTACTTAATGCTAGAAGAGGTAGGACATCCACATACCACACATTATGTCATTAAGTCAAGCTCTGAGATTGGCTTATCTTTTAGAATAAACATTTTCCTTTTTATCCACCTACCTTAAACTCATCTCTTCATGAAAATATTGGATATGATTTATTACATTCCCTAGCTATGCATTGCTGATATTGAAACAAAAATGGTGAAATATGACTGCTTTCAGAGAAAGCACTCTAAAATGTAAAATTACATCCACATTGCATCCACAGACAAAATATACATTGTTTTATATATATGGCCCGTTACATATTATTATCATAATAAATAATTATCAAAAAATATAGTTTGTGACAGAGCAGCACAACAATCATAGATGATAGATGGACACGTACGAAATCGCATAGTGTGTGAGATGTTATATATCATCTTATGATTTGTTGTAAGCCAAATGTCTGCACAAATCAGTTTTACTTGCTTTGTTTCTGAGACAATTCTTTTAGAAAAGAGACCATTTAAATTCGCTCATGTGGAAGTGAATTTAATCACCACTAACACATAACTTTCTCAAATGATTCAAGGAAGAAATTATCATTATATTGAAAAAAACATGAAAATTAAATCAGGGTTGTATTATAGAGGTTTTTCTCTGTCATTGCCTGTTCTTTGGACACTTGTAGCTTTGCTACTGCCCTCTGTGGGAGGAAAGTCAGAGGTCGTCTGTGGACCAGGCTTGGTACCTAGTAGTAGGTCACTTGGTTGTGATGATCCAGCTCCTCCCCATGGCACTCTGCATAGCTCATCCAGCTCTCTGCACTGTGACCCTTGTTTTCCTGTGCAATTCTGGAAGTTATTATTTCCATTGGGAACAAAATATCAGGCTGAGAGACAATGAGGTCACTGAGCAAAGACCCTGACATTCAAGACAAACAATGCAGTTCCCCTCCTTTAAGAGGCTTAACACATCCAGAAGAAATGGCTGATGTGTCATTGCTGAGTTAGAAAGGATTGGGAAACATCAGAGTGGTTGCTTTACAACACAGGCTTCATTTAACTTTTAATTTTCTGTTTGAATATAGTAAACTCTTGATACCAAGTCAAACGCTACATTTCAAGAATTTTGAGAGAATTGGGAGTGTTTCCCTGCTTAAATTTCTCTTTATTCTGATGTGGTATTTTTAACACAGTCAGTGAGTTCTGAGAAGAGGCCCTGAAACACCGTCCTCCCAATTTGACCCTGATGTCACTGGACAAGTAAAGTAGTTTATGCTTTGTGCCTGTAAACTGGGTTATAAATGACATGAGTTTGGTTTTATTAAGTTACCTTTTCATTTTTAACAAACACCATCTGTTTTGACTTAACATGTCTCCCACAGGAAAAAGAAAAAAAAATAGTATCTTGAAACAGAAAAGAAAGTATAACTTTTCCCTTCATAGTTGACCCTGATAATTTACTGAGGTTAGGTTGTGCTGGTACAGAAACACAGCTTGTAATTGTGCGGAATTGATTTAGTTATTTTGCAAAAGTTTTTTTGCAGGAATTTTAGAATTACTTGACATAGACACTTCATATAAATTACCTTCTTTATTTTTCACAACAAAGATGAAAGATTACTGACAACATTACAGACTCCTCTTTCACTTCTATCAGCAAATACAGCAATGTATACCGAGGCTCAAAAACATGACAAACTGAACAAATGATATCAAATTCATACTCTCTCTGAACAAATTCTCTATTTTTTTTCTTTCTATTCCAGTTCCCAGGAAAACAAAAGTAACATGAGCTGCTGGGCACAGTGGTGCATGGCTGCAGTCCCACCACTCAGAAAACACAAGAAATGCAGGTCTCTGGGAGATCAAGGCCATCCTGTTCTATATAGCAAGTTCTAGGCCAGCTGGATTATAAGGAGACTATTTCAAAATATTTAAAAGTAGTTACAAAATAACATGAGATTTCCTAGTTGCTAAGAAGTCATGACCTTTCATATCTTTGAGTGAAGAATTAAATTCAGAAGCACCAAACATCTCACAGTCATGAGCCATGTAGCATATTTTGCACTTGACCATGGTTCATGTAGAGGAATGATAGGTTGTAATGGAGTGAGCTACCCTCAAATAGAAATTTGCTGAAGCTACTTGATGGGAATATTCCAGCCAAATTGGAATGTTTTGACCAGAATCTTGGATAACAGCCAGTGACTTAAATGTCAACAAATGTAATCCTCTAGCTGCACAAGATTTTAGGGAGTTGACTTCTTTCAGCATCATCAATTATTGAGATGATCAGACTTCTGTCCTAAAAGAAATGAGCCTGAAACTAAATGAATTTAAGGCAAACACGTGCACGCTTCAGATTAAAGATGTAATGCAGGATCCTGCGCTTATTTTAGAGACTGCACGTTAGATGTACCTGTTTTATAACTTTATAAACAGCATGAAGTAATTGTTGATAGCTCAGTCTAATGTGCTTTGAAACACAGAGTTATCATTTCGAGAGTTCAGAATAGCTGACATGAGAAGTTTCTGTACTTTGGTTAAAAACCTGATGAAGGCAATGTGAGATGGGCTTGAGCCAGTGATACTGAACTTACATGTAAAAACATTATAGGTCTTATTTGATAGAAAAAGGAGTCCAGAAAGATAAAAGGTCTTATTGTGCTGATTCTTCAAGAATTTTATTAAAACCAAAAATGATGGCATTTTCTGTTGCTAAATGCTTTTTCATTGCCTTTCTGCATATTGTGACTTCTGGAGGCATCCAAGCTTGACATGAATACACATTCTTGGGTTCCAAGGGTGTGGAGAACAGAACTTTTGTGGCCATCTGCTGACCACCTACAACTCCTTTATTCTCATCCAGTAGAGTGCCCATAAACTAATGGCTCTTAAGTCCTTAGGTTCTCTTTCTAAACCTCTTAATGATAAACACAGAGCCCTACAATAGTGTCTGCAATAGCAGAATAAGTCAAATGGCTTATATGAGTACAACCTCAGCTTCAAGGACAAAAGTATATTAATTAATGGGAACATATTTCAAAGCTCAGGTCTAAAGCTTGCCATTGCATTACTGTCTTGGCAAAAGTACAAAAGGATGATGATCTTTATCATTTAACTCCAGTGGAATTGCCATAAAGTGTTACTGACACAAAAGAACAAAAAGGTAGATTACCTGTATGTATTTCTTTTTATTCAGTCTCTTTGAAAGGCAAAGACTTCTCTGCCTTTAGTTTGTCTTCTCCCTTCCCTGTGTTCTGCTTTTCCTTCTCTCACCCCTTGAATGCTTCCCTTCCTTTCTTCTCACTCCTTTTCCTCTGATCTTCCTTTTTCCATTTATGTTACTGTATTATTCACCAAGTACTACTATAGGTGAAGAGAAGTACTTTGTTTTGTTTTCCATTTTAAACATTTAGACAAGGTCTTGCTATATGGTCTAGGCTGACTTTACCCTTACAATGTATCCCAGGCCAGCCTATGACTCTCTTAAATGCTAGAATACATACATGTATTACATACATGTCTCAGCAAAACTAGCTAGAGACACAAAACAGGTTTTATGTTTAAAATGCTTATTTAATGAATGGGGAAACAAAGTCGTAAGAGTAATTTAGAGATTAAAGATGCAATGTGTATTGTAGAAGGAAAACGATCCCACTTCCCTCTGAAGGTGGGGAAAGAACAAATGAGGACCTCGATGTTGCTATCTGGTAGAGGGAGGTTTCTGAGGGTGCCTGCAAGGGGTGGTGGCTAAAAGGGAGCCACTGACTGATGATCACAGGAAGTGGCCTGGGCACTTTAAGGATGATAGCAGATGTGCAATGTGGTCTACCTAAGTTTCTGGGGAACATGGGAGAACTGGATAGTCCCTGGTGCACCCAACTCGGGGCCAGAGAATCTCAAAGGGGGAGAGCTGTGTCAGAAAGAGATGAGGATTCCTGTTGGGCAAGTTGGAGTAGTGCTTTGGGGTGATATAAGGGGACCAGGAGCCTCAAACCTGGGTTTTCAGGTCACTTGGGGTAACAGTTGGAGAGTTCCTGTTGTGCAGCAGACTTGGACAGGTGAATCCCAAAGGGAAGGGTGGGGTCAGGAAGAGGAGAGGATCACAGCCTAGGGGCCACAGTTCATCTTGGGAATAATATCTCTCAATGCATGAGGCAAAGGGTTTCAAATGTCACATTGGATACACTGAAATTTATTTATTTCTCAATACCAAGTTAGTATTTCTTGGGTTAATATGTCAGTGATGGTTTGCCATAGCTGGTACAATTGTTCTTGATAGCTCAACATGATCATCTTTTCTACTTTATTATACACTGGGCTTCTAGGGAAGTGAATTTTGTGATAAAGACACACCAGGACTGAGGGAGCCTCAAGTGGGGAATTTCCTCCATTGCACTGGCCTGTGGGCATGTCATCTGGCTGTTGAGTGATGTGAGAGGGCCCAGCCCACTGTGGGCGGTGCCACCCCTGAGCAGAATGTCATGTATTATATAAGCAAGCAGGTTGAGTATGAGCCAGGAGAGCAAACAAGTAAGCAGCATTCCTCCATGTTCGGTTCTCCAGCTTCTGCCTTCATGTTCCTACCCTGAGTTCCTACCTTTAACCCTTTCCGCTCCAAGTTGGTATTGGTCAGAGTGTTTTGTCTCAGCGATTGAAAGCAAACTAGAATGAAGACTAATATGGAAAGGTTAAGAGAGAATGGTCCGAGAAATGTTCTTGTATGACAACCACCTGCCATGCCATGAGGCTCTTTACACAACCTTCCTTCAGTGTTCTGTAGACATTCTCCACTGAGCTACATTTGCAAATGTGGAAAACACCTCAAGACCAGCTGGTAAAGCCCCAAGTTATTTTAATATTTCCACCTGATTCCCTGGATATCGTGAGGTAGAAATAGCTAAGTTGGCTGTATAACTTCCTATTATCTGAACCATTGACTTTATTTTAAAGCATGGTTAAATTATTAACATTTCTGAATTTGGATTGACTTGCTAACTATGAATAATAAGGCTAACAAACCAATAACTTTCTGAATAAATTCATTTTTATATCTTCTTAGCATCCCATCAAACACAAAGTTACATTAACTCTTCTGGAAATACTACATATGTTTGTTATGTAGTAATTTCCTCCAAGAGCAAACCTTCCATTTGAAGGGAACCTGAATATAGTATACCATGTTCTAGAGGAAGGTAAACTATGGTGTTCTGGAAGAAGGTAAACTATGGGATGTTCTAAAGGAAGGTAAACTATAGGATGTTCTAAGGGAACATAAACTACCGGATGTTCTAAAGAAAGTTAACCTACAAGATGTTCTACAGGAATTTAAACTATAGTATATTGTGAGTTTAAAAAAGTAAACACAAGTTGCTTTGCAGGGAGGTGAAAACATTCCACCAGGAAGTAAATAACCAATTAGCTTCAGGAAGTCCTTGTAACTGACCAGGTTCACTAGGTCCTGCCCTCCTCAAGTATATTTAAGTCCTAACAACTGCTGAGAAATGCTTGCAGACCAGGGAAGACACCTTTAAGAACCAATGACTAGCTGAGTTGCCAGAATAGGCACAATGAACAAGGCAGAAAGGACACTCTCCAACCTGGTGAGCTACCTGCATGTTATGGAATGCACTCACGGTCCCTGCTTTTTTAAACTGTCACCTATACTGGGGTGGGCTTTGGTGTCGCCCCTCTCCGCACGTCATTTCTGGCCTCACCTGTACTCTGTAAGGAACCCTAGTACAACTCATTGGCTCAGCAAAGTAGATTTGGGTGCCATCCTTACTTTGGTCTGTCATTGGTTCTCCATTTGGGGTCAGTAGACATTTGCTTACATCTCCCCAACAATAGTTTGAGGCAACTTTATTTTTCTGTTGTTCATAAGATAAAGTGATTGCAATGGGATGAGTTGCTAAGGTACAATTTCCTCTTTCTAGTAGACTACAGAGGCAGCTGATACTGTAATTGTCAAAATGTGAAGACATATTTGAGATCCTCCTAAGCATTAGATATTGTACTATCATGATGCATTATTAATTAATTCCTTTTCTCTTCTATTTTGGTATTTTGATAAAGGGTCTTCCTGTAGCCCAACCTGGCATGGGACTCTCTACGTTTGGCATTGAATTCACAGATACCTATTTACCCGACCCTGCCTCCCCAGTGCTGGGATTAAAGACATGCACTACCCCATGCCTGGTTAATTTATTTTCTAATCTAAACCTAAAGTAAAGAAATATTACTGTCTTATCTATGAATACAGTAGAATTAAAATAGTACATAAGTGGTTGGCCCAGAGTCATCCAATCTTTCCTTTTACATAATCTAGTTTGGATACACATACAACCCAACAGCCTTCCTTCCCATGCACTGGATTTTCATTCCTGAGATAAAGCAGAGAAACCTATTAGAGGAAATTATGTGAGAAGGTGTCTACTATGGTATTTTGCTCTCTTAATAGGAATATGCTGAATATGCTGCAATATTTTGCTAAGTTTTTACACATTAATGCAAATTTTTCTGAGAAGATGCTGGCTTAGCTTCTTCTCAGCCAAAAGAACAGTATATTGAATGGTAATTCATGCTACATGTATTTCAGTGAAGAATTCAACCAAGTAGTGACTCTTTAAAATAAAGATTCTTTGTAAATGAATTGAGTTATTGTTCTTGCCCATTGTATCAACAGTAACCAGAAGGCCAAGAAAAAAAAAAAAATCATTGTAAGTAGGTCCTCTTTCATGGCTCTGGCCCCACAGATTGGTTTTATATGCAAGTTTAGCACTCAGCAGCTGCCAAAAGCCATCAGTGCAACAGCCCATTCAGAGGAAAACAAAATTTGAAAAGAGGACAGCTGCCAAGGACACGCTGTCCAAGGCAAAGGGCAGATATGCAGATGATGGGCGGGTCCACAGTCTGTCTGCACACTCCTACGTCTAAGAAGAGATGACAGAGCAGAGCTGAACACTGGGTATAAATGTCTGTATTAGACACTAGATGTTCATTAAACCATTTTCATGAAAAGTGAAGCTAAAGAAATTCACTGAAATCATATCTAAAGCAAGAAATACCGTTTAGTGTAGAGGTACAGATACTTGAATCTAAATACATATGATGAATAAAAAAAATACCACAACCCGGTAAAATAACCCTCTTTTAGCCAAGGACTGAAACAGTAGATGACTTGGAGACAGTCTTTGGAGACAATTTCTGTCCTTTTGTCCTATGTTAAAGTGTTACAAAATTGCAACTGGAGCACTGGCTGTTCTTGCAGAAGACCCAGGTGGTTAGCCAGCATCCACATGGTGGATAACAAGTATCTCACTGAACAACACAAGTACACCTATATACATGTAAAAAATGTACTCATACACACAAAATAAAATATTTTTAAAAGTTATAAAATTATGGTGGCTAGATGGTCAGGAATTATCAAATACATAAATGATGAGGTTTCTTTGATCTTAACCTAGAATCAAATAGGGGTTTTAGGATGCGAATCATATGTCTCTTCATGTGTCTTACCTTACCTGTATCTCTTCATGACTCTTCCTAAACAAAGTATCTCAAGTTTGCTCCAGGAAGGATATTTCAGCACTTGAACTAGCAAGAGATAAAGGTAGATTCTGAATATAAATGGGAAATTGGATGCATAAATATTTATACTTCTATTTCTATGCTCCAGAAATGTCACCAATATTTTTGGTTGTTTCTATTAAATCTTCAGAGAGTTCAATGTAACCGAAAGTTGAAATAATAGAAGACTGGTCATTACAAGTTTGAGCAGAATGTCAGCATACTGGCCAACTGGATGTTGGACCAAAGATCTGTTTCTCCAATAAGTCAGATGATGTTCTACAATGTAACTTGATAGTACACCTGTGTGCATAAAAGGAGACTGTGGAGTCTCTGGAATGGATAAGATTCAACAAATCTTGGCAAAGCATGATGTCTGCACACAGGCTCCAATGTGTTAGTAAAGAAGTACGGTGAACCCTGGAAGGAGCAAGAAAGAGTGTGTGTCACAAATTTTCTACCAGTTGTTTTTTGTTTGGATTTAGTTCACAGTGTTTATCCCTTTGCCTAAATCAACATGGAAGAGCTGATAGTGAGGTATTTGAATATTCAAATCACTAGATCACCTGTATTAAATTACCGTGGTACTTTCCACAGACAGTGAGTTACATAGATTTAGATTGGAAAATAGGTGACATTAAACAGTAGCTAACACTAGCAAGGTAGTGGCAAAATAATATATAAATAAATGCTTTCAGAAAAATTCTGAACTTTCTATTGTAATATTTATACATTGAGGTAAGAGAAATAACTAAATGTATACCTATATATTCTAAAACTGACTTTGTCAAACATATGCTTCTCTGGATACTGGTAATGGCCTTTTAAAAAATATGACCCCAAGGAAAGTGATTTACTTCTCTCCCAGAAAACAAAATATGCTTCGTCTATGGCTGATGTTTCTGTGAGGTGACAGAAAGCACGACTTGGTGACATTTCTTTCTTTCTTATTTCAAAGTTTAATTGGGACAGTATTCCCTATCAAACTAAATTGAAGCCTTTCCAACACTGTGCAGCTTGCTATGCTTTCTATTTTAGCTGCTTTTAACATTCAAGGGAAAATGTTGCACCATTGAGCAGGGGATCATTTTTAACATCTTTATGGTTTTCCTTTGCAAGCTCTGAGTTCACAGAGAATGCACTCAGGTAGTTGCTTCAATCACCACTTGTTTGTGGGAAATGTTTTAGACACAGAGCTTAACTGTATTCCCTTAAATATTTAAGAGTTTACGATTTATCATGGTACTATTTTCTTATGTGTTAAAACTCTTATGGGCAATACAATGTTTTCAAAAGCCTTTGCCTATATTTACAATCAATTTCTTTCCTTTTTTGTATTCTCAGAAATAGAAAATTTATTTGAGAACCCCATATTCTTTGAAAAAAGAATATACATGCACGGCCATGTTTATTAGCAGGAACTGGAACCAATCCAAATGCCCCTCAACTGATGAGTGGTTAGAGAAAATGTGGTACATCTACACAATGGAGTTCTATGCAGCAGTAAAGAAAGACGACATCATGAGCTTTGCAGGAAAATGGCTGGAGCTAGAAGACAGCATGCTGAGTGAAGTAACACAGTCCCAGAAAAACAAACGATGAATGGTATCCCTCATCTGTGGATGCTAGTGCCAATTACCTAGTTGTAAGTATTTCTTATGCATGGCCCCTTGAACTTTTGTCCAAGCAGTTGGGAGTGATACATATTGGAAACAACAAAAACAACAACAACAACAACAACAACAACAGAAAGGACTGCATCAAATAACTGACTGAAACAGTGAACTTCTGCTCAAAACAGTCAACTTCCACATGGAGAATATTGAGAAAGACTGAGAAAGAGATGAAAAGCATGTTTGGCAGAATGCATGAGCTCTGGTGGGGTAGGGGGATTGGGTGGGGGACATGGGTTTTGATTTGATAAAAAATATATAAATAAAAAATAAAATAAAATGTAAATCTTCACATGGGAAAACAAAAAAAATAAAAGAAAAAAGAATATACATTGGAGACTGCCAACAATGAGTTGGAGCTCTATCTCATAAAATGAGATTCCAGCTTTGTATATTTCTAATTTTGCTAATTAAATAATGAGGTGATTTATAAATAAGCATGATGCATAAGAAACTAATCAGTATTGAAGAACGTATCTAGAAAATATACTTTATTATTGTTATGTCTCTACTCTTATATCCCTAGATGAAAAAGGCTACACAAATAACAGCCTTGAAGATAGTAACACTAGCTAGTATCATATCACATGGCATCTGAATAAATTTTTATCTGACCTCCTGTATTCGAACTTTGATGTCTGAGCTCTGACCAGTTACCTAATTGTGTTCCTTGTCGTTACATCCCTTTACTCATAGCATTTTAATCTTTAATAGCCTTGTCATTTCTTTCTACCTACACAAATTCTGCCCAGTGCAATGGGCCATGCCAATCTGTAGTTCACATATAATGTTTTCTGAATTCTCGAAACCTCTGTTAACTTTCTCTGTCTTTCAAAATTCAGTATCATGCCATAACCCCTGATTATGCCCAGTGTTTCCTTGTTCTCTGCATGTGCTTATTTGGAACGGGTCTCCAAATACCTGCTTAAACTTCAGAGCTAGGACTGCATGTTTCCGTTCTTCTATATAGTTGTAGTAATTAGTATCACGGCAAATATATTACATGTTTATGAAGCTTTTTAATTGAATCACACAGTTTTTGTCCTCCTAGCAGTGAGCATGAGACTTTAATGGGTGTGCCATCCTCCCCAACTAAAATTGCACAATTTTTATCCTGATTCTGTAGTTAATTTCTGCATTTCTTCATTGTGATTCCTTGGAATTTCAAGTTCAGCATTTGAGTTCTAGAACTACTTAAACCCAAGTTTCGGTTAGGATGTATAGGACAGAACCTAGAAACTAGTGTGTAACCCTTTGTTCTAACAAGAAAGCAAGCAAACAGAAGTAAAAAAAGAAAAATGTTTGTTCTAGTCTCTAGCTTTCCTATCCAAATAATTTTTGCAAGATATTTGCAAACCAAACTTTCTAAACAGTTCTTTATAAGAACTGAAAAAAATTCCCATCATCAACTTATTATCTGTGACTCTTGACATTCATATTCTCTTCAAAATGTAACATTCAGAGGTAATGTGCTTAAAAAGAAATGGAATTTGAATAGTAGCATTTTTAAAGAGATTTGTGTTCTTCTGTTTGGCCATTTAGTGGGCAGATATTTTGAGCGCTTATTAGGAAATCATTGATGTAGTCACTGAATGTAGACTAGACGATGTTCTGGGCAAAGGTTTTTGCAGTGAAAATTATACAGAAGTCACACAAAATGACACATCACAGTCCTAAACACAAAGGCTGATGAAGCTACTATATTAAAAACTGTGTTACATTTTATGCTTCATTATAGAATTATGTGTTGCTTGAGAGAGACAACACATTGTGCCTTTAATGTCATGGAACTTACCATTTCTTGCAGTGTATTAACAGTAAAAAATTGTTTCGTGTGTGTTTTTCTAGTGCATAGCCTGCATGTTCATCAGTCTTGCTAAATTCATGGATTAACTGCCAAATATGAAGGTTTACCAAAATATATATTTAATAATATATATAATAAATATATATTTAATAATACATATTTAAAACTATGGATGGTGGCACATGCTTTTAATGCCAGCATTTGAGAGGCAAAGGTAGCTGGATCTGAGATTGAGGCCAACCTGCTGGTCTACACAGCAACTTTTGGCCAGCTGGAGCTATGCTATACAGAGACTCTAACTCTCAAAAATACATACATATATATGGATGTATGGAGATAAACAGTGCCTGAAATAACAACTATTTCATTTGAATTTGTATGCCTTTTGTCATCTTTTAATTCCGCAGTAACAATGTATAACAAAACGAGTAAGAGGATCCCTGTCTCATTCCCATTTTCATAAGTATAATATTCTATAATTCAGATATTTCAGCTACCAAGCATTTCATTCACTAACATTTTTTCCTATGGGATATTAGATTCATGAATGTGTGTGACTGTGTGTATTGTATGTTGTGTGTATGTGTATTGGTGTTTCTGTAGTGTATGTTGCAGTGACTCAAAACCTGGGTTTCATGGATAGTAAACAAGCTTTTCCTCATACAGCTGCTAGCCCAGCCCTGTTGGATATTTGTGATACCACATACCATGTATGCGATAAAATAAACCCTCTTCATTTTCTAATTTGCTGAATTTTAACCATACACACTTTACATTTTGTCAACTTACGTTTTCTGCCTATTGAACTGCTTGTATTTTGTTGTATATTTTTTGAAGTGATTGATGATGGATAATCAGTTTTATGCACTAGAACAAGTAGAATTTGTGGTTTAAGTTCTCATTTATTTTTAAGGGTTTTGTTATTGGGGTTGGAGAGGTAGCTTAGTGGTTAAGAGCACTGGCTTGTCTTTCAGAGGACCCAGGTTTGATTCCAAGAACCCATATTTTGGTTAGCAACCATCTGTAACTCTAGTTCCAGGGCATCCTCCACATGATTCTGACCTCAGCTCTTATTGCACACATGTGATACACTTACATGTACACAGGCAAAGCACTCATACATATAGATAAGTAAATAAATACATTTAAAAGAGTTGATTTGTTCATGTAAGTTTATAGTAATTACATTTATGTTTATAACAAGCTGTGATATGTAAATTTCCTTTATACTTTTTATATCAAGAGTTTTATAATTTCAAAAGAGACACGGTAGAATACACATGTAATCCTAGAACTTGGGAGGCAAAGTATGGAGGATCTCAAGTTCAAATCTAGACTACATAGCCAAATCCTAAGTAATATAATAATAATAACAATAATATAAAATTATGCTATATTAAGAAATATCTACTTAAAGTTGTTATTCATTTATTCAATACTTATAAGAATTCTTGACAATTAAATTGTCCATAGTAGTAAGTGCCACAGTCATTATCCATTACTTTTTAGATGGACCTATATACTGAATCATTTTTGTTCCATTATGAGTAAGTACAGCAACAATAAAAACATATGGTCAAGTTTCTCTGTGCAAAGGTATAGAAGTGACTGGGTAGAGGTTGTCATCCCTCCTGATTTTCATAAGGCCTATACCAGCTTACAATCACACCATGGATGAATAGGCTCTACTCTCTCCCCACATCCCAAACAACATTCCTTGTCTTTAGTTTTCTTTTTATTTCTTTTTTATTCCCTTTGATATTTTTGAGACAGGGTCTCACTGTAGCCATAGCTGTCCTGGAACTCACTGGTAGACCAGGCTGGCTTTGAATTCACAGAGATCTGCCTGCCTCTGCCCTCCGAGTACTGGGATTAAAGTTGTGTACCAGTATGCCAAGCTACCATTAATTTTCTTGATGAAAACCATTCTGCTTAAAGTGAGATTGATCTCAAAATAGTCTTAATTTATGTATCTGTAATGGCTAAGGATGATGAACACTCTATTGAATCTGTGTGTTTCTTCCTTTGGGAATGTTCTTTTGAGTTCATTGGCCCATTTATTGGTTGAAAATTTTATTTTCGTGTTTGATTTTTTTCTATTTTTTTTTTTTTGGTCTTTTCGAGACAGGGTCTCCTTGTAGCCCCAGCTGTCCTGGAACTCACTCTCTAGACCAGGCTGGCCTTGAACTCACAAAGATCTGCCTGCCTCTGCCTCTCGAGTGCTAGGATTAAAGGCATCACCTTTAATCCACCACGCCCGGCTGATTTTTTTGTATTTTTTATATGATCTGGACATTTACTCCCTATCTGAAGTATAGCTGGTGAGTGTTTTGTTCCATTACTATATGCACTATCTTTTTTTCCACTGATCATTTATTTTGTTGTGCATAAGCATTTTTTGGAATCACTTTTGGCAATAAATGACTTTCACAATACTGATGTAATCACATTTGTTAATTCTTATGCTATTTGTTGTTCTATTGGAGTTCGGGTCAGAAAGCTCTTGCCCATATCTGTATCTTGCTGTGTTTCCACTGTGTCTTTATTCTAGTAGTTTCAGATTTAATTGAAGCCTTTGATATGCTTACAGGATAATAGATATGAATCTAGTTCCATTTTCTGCAGGTAGATGTCCTGTTTAACAAACAATATTTCTTGAATAGGCTGCCTTTTTTTCTAGTGTATGTTTTTTAAACCTTGGTCAATTATTAGGTGTCCATAGCTGTGTGGAGTTATTTCTGGGTCCCTGATTACATTCCTTTATGTGGTTTTGTGTCATTACAATGGTGTCTTTGTCACTAAGGCTCAACAATATACTTTACAGTCAAATATTGCTATTCTGGCAGTGGTCTTCTTGCTTAGGATCATTTTGTCTTTCTTATCACAATATAAAATTTTAGATTATTTTCTCTGGTCCTGCAAATGATGGCATTTGACTCCTTGTGTATTGCATTCAGTCTATAGATTACTTTTGGCAGTGCACCTGCTTTCACAGTGTTGATTCTGCCAAACCAGAAGCACTGGGGTCTGTCACTTGCCCAATGTCTTCCTCAGATTCTGCCTTCAGTGCCTCCAATTTTTCATTTTAGAGGTCTTCGCTGAATGTGTAAAATTATATATATATATATAATATATAATATATATAATATAATATATATCTGTATTCCCCTTTTTATTTTAGGTTTTTGTTTTTTGACCCACGAGTCTCAAAAAGGCAGTTGTAGTACACATACCTATAGGCAGGAAGCAAGGCACAGATTTCATCAAATTCACCCAAGCTGTTTTGGGCGACTGTATGTCATTAACTTGGGAAGCAAACTTAACTTTTTAAGTTAAATCATCCTTCAGGTAAAAGAGAATGCTACAAGATGATACTGCACAACAGAAAAATTATAGAGAAGACTGTATGGTTTTTGTCTTTCAGTCCATTTATGTGCTTTATGACATTTATTGATTTACATATGTTGGACCATCCCTGCATCTATGGTATAAATCCAACTTGTTTGTGGTGGATGATCTTTTTGATGTGTGCCTGTATGTTGTTTGCAAGTATTTTGTGGAGAATTTTTGCATTCATGTTCATTAAAGAAATGGGTCTATAGCTTTATTTTTGGTTGTATCTTTGCCTGGTTTGGGTATTAGAGTGATGCTGGCTTCATAGAAGGAATTTGAGAGATTTCTCTGTTTCTGTCCTTTTTGAATAATTTGAGTAATAGTGTTGTAGGTCCTCTTTAAATGTCGCATAGAATTCTACCACAAATCCATCTGGGCCTGGGCTTCTTTTACTTAGGAGGTTTTTAATTACCACTTCAATTTCCTCATATATCATGGGTCACTTTAAGCTGTCAGTCTCTTCTTGTTTAAGCTTTGATGTTTTCTTTTTTTGCGGTTCTCAGCCTCAGCCTTTAACGGCTGCACTATCCCTCCAGCCCAAGCTTTGATGTTTTCTATGATGCCAGATATTCATCCATTTCTCTTAGTTTTTCAAATTTAATAGAGTATAGGTTTTTAAAGTATTATCATATAATTGCCTGGATCTTTTTGTTATCCGTTGTGATATTTGCACTTTCATCTCTAATTTTGTTGACTTTTTTTTTCTCTTTCTTTCTTTTGGTTAACTAGGCTAGAGGTCTGTCTATCTTGTTTATTCTTTCAAAGAAGCAGTTCTTGGATTCACCGATTCTTTGTATTATTTTCTTTGTTTCTATTTCTTGATTGCTGTTCTGATTTTTGTTATTTCTTCTTGTCTGTTGGGTTTGGAATTCATTTGTTGTTTTTTCTCAAGTGTTTTTAGTTGCAGTGTTAGTTCGTTTATTTGTGCTCTTTTTTTTTTTTTTTTTTTTTTTTTTTTTGGCACATAGGGCTATACTTTTCCCTCTTAGGACTGCTTTTACAGTATCCCATAGGTTTTTGTTGTATTGCATTGTTCTTTTCCTTTAATTCCAAGAATAATTTTATTTCTTTTCTTTTTCTCCCTTGACCCATTTGTTATTTAAGTGTGTGTTGTTTAATTTCTGTGAGTTCTTATAGATAGTATGGCTTCTTCTGGTGTTGATATTAAGCTTTATTGCATTGTCATCTGATAGAATGCATAGGATTATTTCAACTTTTTGTATTTGGTGAGTTTTTTTTTTTTCTGTGTCCCAGTATGTGGTCGATTTTGGAGAACATTCCATGGGGTGGTGAATAGAAAATATATTCTTTGGTGTTTGGGTGGAATATTTGGCAGATGTCTGCTAGGTCCATTTGGTGTATAGTATTTTTCTGTTCAGATGTTTCTCTGTTTATTCTTTATCCAGTTGACCTGTCTAATCGGCACAGTAGTATTATAATCCCCGACTAGTAATGTGTTGGGATTAATCTGTGCCTTAATGTCCTATAGTATTGTGTTTATGAAGTTCAGTCAACCAGCGTTTGGTGCATATATATTCATGATTGCAAAGTCTTCATGTTTAATGTTCCTTTGATAAGAATGTCGTGACCCTCTTCATCTCTTCTGATTAGCTTTCATTTGAAATCTATTTTGTCTGATATTAAAATAGCACCTCTTGCTTGCTTCTAAGTACCATTTCCTTAGAATATTTTTTTCACACCTTTCACCTTAAGATGATTCTTATTCTCGAAGGTGAGATGGGTTTCTTGTAGACAACAAAAGATGGATTCAACTTCTTAATCCATTCTCCCAGTCTGTGTTTCTTAATTGGAGAGTTCAGACCATTAATATTTAAAGATATTATTGAGAGATGTATATTGCTACTCATCAATTTAGTTTCTTTTAACACTTTTGGTCTATTTTTCTATTTCCAGAATTGTATCGTTATTAGTTACTCTCTCTTGCCACTTGGGAATAGTCAGTCTTTCCTTTCCTATGTTCTTTGTATTGCTTCAAGTATTTCCCAGAGGGTTGGTTTTCTGGACATGTATTCTTTCATCTTATTTATGTCCTGCAATATTTTTATTTCCCCCTCTACTATAGTGGACATTTTTTCTGGGTAAAGTTTTCTGGATTGGCATCTACAGTCATTTAGAATTGGGTATTCTTTGGTCCAAACTCTCCTGGCTTTCATCATTTGCATTGAAAATTCAGCTGTAATTATGATGGGTTTCAATTATATGTGACTTTTCTCTTGTAGCTTTCAGTATTCTGTCTAGTGTTTTTATTATGATATGGTGTGGACTATTTCACTTCTGGTCTTGTCTATATGGTATTTTATGTTCTTCTTTTATTTGTATGTATATGTCTTTCTTCAATTTGGGGAATTTTCTCCTATAATTCTGTTGAAGATCTGGTCTATACCATTATCCTGGAATTCTTCTCCTTCCTCTATACTTATGATGCGTAGGTTTGTTCTTTTCATGGTGTCCCATATTTCCTAATTATTGCCCTCCTGTTTTTTTAATTTTTCAAAATCCTTTCTTGCAGATTCCAGTGCTTCCATGCTATCTTCCAGTGTTGATATTCAATTTTCTACTTCATTCATTCTGTTACTGAGGCTTTATACCATCCTTCTTTGTTGCCGGGATGAATGTTTGGTTTTCTTTTTCAAGTCAATCTGTGTTTTCATCCATATTTCCACTTCATTCTGAAGTTGAGCATTCTCTTCTTTTAGTTTATCTCTATTTCTTTCTAGTTTTTTTTATTCATTTGTTTGTATGTTCCTTAAATTCCATGAGTTCTTAAATTCTTTGAGTATGTTTATGATAGTTCTTTTAAGATCTGTATCCTGGGTTACTTCTTGGGAGTCCATATTGTAGGGGTCTTGTACAGGATTGGTAGTATTTAGTGGGGATTTATGATTTGGTTTTTTCATGTTATTGTTTTTTCATTGATTTTGGCACATGGATTTGTTTTGTGGTTTGTATTCTGTTATGAAACTCAAGTGTTTCTTAGTCGAAGTCTGACTTTGCTTGTGTTCTTCAGTTGCGTTCATTGCCTTCTTATTAGTTATGAAAGGCTGGATGGTCTATGCTTCAGGTTTTCACTTTAGATTTTGTACTGGAGAGACCAGCTAGCTCTTGCCCTTCTAATCTGGAGCTTCTTCAGAGACCCAGGACAGGTAACAGTCAGGTTGGCTTGAAACATGTACTACATGAGGTGAGCCTACTAGGTTCCCCTGGGCTAGCTGTAAGCTGCTCAGTCTGGGTCCAGAGCCTGGGAAGCTTAGCCTGGGGCCAGGGAGTGGCTTGAGGTGTTCCCTAGCTAATGGATTGGGATCCTAGAATATGGAGGAACTGAGGTGTATTGGCCTCTGTGCTTCTGTCTCACTTGCTGGGTGCTGAGTTGTTAGTGTGGGAGTCTGGCCTCTATGTGGTTGGTTGTGCCTTGTCCTGCCTCCCAGGAACTGGGGGCAGGCAGCAGAAGGGGAGCAGATGCACACTGGCATGTAAACCCCACTGCACCACCTCTGCACTCTCTGTGTAAGCCAGAGCTGTAGCTACAGGGCATCTGGAGCCAGCTTTCTGGAGCCAGGAGCTGTGCCTGTAGAGCCTGAATCAGGGCCCCTCTCTGTCAGTATGGACTGCCAAGGTGGGCCTGGCTGCTGGTGGTTTGCCTAGTGGTGTGCAGGGCTTTCCATGGGTTGGGTAGGGCCACTGGCCAAACATTAAATTGTTTGTACTATGCAGTGGCTATCTTTATGTATTTTGGCTTGTTTGGGATTGAAGAGAAGGACTCTGAAATATATTTTTTTCTGATGCTTCAGTTACCTTTTTTTTTCAGAACTGGGGAGTTGTTGGTTTGTGGATACTTCTGTGTTCCTTTATCTCATTTTGTGTACTTGTTCTATGCATGCGATTTGGGCTTTCAGCTTTTCCCATTTTCTCATTGTGTTTGCCTCTTTTATTTTCATGAGTCCTTCTAATGTTCTTACTGGATTTCTGTTCAGTGACACAGTTGAACACATTCCTAGCTATGGTGCTCTGAGAGCAGTCCCAGGGCTAGCTGCTAGAGAAGATATTTGTGCACATCATTTGTACCTTTTTTTATAATGCTTTTATTGATGCTTTGTGTATTTCAGACATCATTTCTCAGTTCAATTTAGACACATTCCCCTTTCCCTTCCTCCCACCCCGCCCCACCCCAGATCATTCACTCTGCCATAACTGTCCTGTCTCTTTCTCTGTCTTTTTTTTTATTTTTAGGAATTTGCATTTTCCTACTTTAATTTTATATTACTCTAAAATATGAATACATACTTTCCACTCATATACAGTAATTACAGAGTCTGAAAGTAAGTGGTTGATTGATTCTAGAGCCTGTTAAGAGATTTACATTATAATAACATAGTTGTTTTCAGATAAACAGAAATATAACAATAATGTTGTTCAGCTTGCCTTTCATCTGGGGATTTGATGTTAGTATCCACACATGAGGGAGACCTTTCACCGCTTGTTTTTCTGGGACTGTGTTTCTTCATTTGTACCTTTTAAGACTTGGAGACAGGGCCAGTCTGAGATGTTAGGGACTATATAGTTGTTGTTTTAGAACTAACAGCATTTCTATTTAAGCATTGAAGTGAAAGAATGGGTTGGGGACAGTAAGAGTATTAAGGAAGGAAAGTATGTGGATGAGCTATGAAACACTGTAGGGAAAATATTGCATATTAGTTTTAGAGAAAAGAAGGATAAATATAACAAACATTTCCTATGAAATAAAACACTTATAATAATTGAACACTTAAAGTACAAACATGTACATAGATATGTCCATCATCCTCTTGTTATGGGTAGCCTGGAAGATGTTCAGTATTTGCTTCAAAACCCATGGTAGAGGTCTGTGCCATCTCCATAGTTTGCAGCTTTGTGTCTGTTGTTCCATCCAGGCTGCTGGACCACAGCTCACATTTCACTGTGCTATTTCAGGGGTTGCAATTGATCCCTTGCTCCATGAAGCAATAGCTGGAGTGCGGGGAGTGGAACTATACAGATTTCTGAACTTCAGTGTCCTGTACTCCTCCTTCCATAGCCGTGTCTACAGTTGGCTGCACCACTCTTCTCTGACAGCATCCTAGGTTCAGGCACCCCAGTTCATGCTCCAGCAAGCTTTTCTGTGGCCCATTCATTTGCTCTATTTTCTAACAGGGGAGAGAAACATTGGACACTGGAGATCTCTTGCTTTTAGTCCCATTCCCTTTTCCTGTTTCACTTCTACACTTTGCTGTGGCATACTTTGTTCTCTGGACCTGCTGAGTTCAAACTCTGGTTTGAGTTTCCAGCAGTCCAAACTGTCTCTCTTCTCTCAGAATTATAGGTGCTCAGAGTCCTTCATGTCACTTTCTTGGCAGTATCCAGCTAAGAGCAAGCCACCCTGTGGTGCTGAGTACAATAAGGGACTTTTTGTGGAGAAATTTCTATATTACTCACAAAGACTAATTTTTGCTGTTTGTAGTCTTTCTATAATTTCTCTATCGATTTTCTTTCATTCAAACTTCTAGTCTAACAGATGCTGCTTCTTATCTGCCATGTCCCATGAATCCCAGAGAAGTTTTTTTTTCATTTATTTGTAAATTGTAATTCAATTTCACTGAGGTCAGGGAATCTACACCATGTGCCTATAAATGTAGTTAGATGATCCCAGCTTGCAGACCATGTTGCTGTGCTATCTCTACAGCTGATTGTTTTCTACTCTGAACCTGATAGAACAATCCATATATGATAAATATGTTAAATTATTAATTGGGTAAAATAGGATCTATACCCATTATACTGATTATGTTACATTGCTCTATGAAATATTAAGACTACATGTGAATTTCTTCACATATATATCTGTTAGCTCTATGAGATTATATAATATCAATCTCCAATGATATTGGCTATCAACAATCATACTGCGTGATTAACAAGAGGCTTAATGTAAATTAATTTCCATGGCATTTTTTTCTTTTAATCCCCACCCATTTTTTTGTATGCAGAAAGTAATTCAAATAAAACATAAATACCTTAATTAAAATATAGACACAATTTCCAACATGGAACCAATCTGTACCCCTCAATTGATGAATGGATAAAGAAAATGTGGTACATGTACACAATGGAATACCACTCAGCCATTAAGAGTCAGATATTGTTATTTGGCTTTTTTTTTATTTATTTTTGTATGTGTATGAATGTACTGTCTGCATGTAGGTTTGTGCACCCGTGTCATGCAATGCTGTGGAGGTCAGAAGAGGGTCTCGGATTCCCCTGGAACTGGAGTTCTCCTGGAATTGGAGTTACAGACGGTTCTCAGCCGCCATGTGGGTGCTGGGGATTGAAACTGGGTCCTCTGCAAGAGCAGTCGGTGCTATCTCTCCAGCCCAGATATTGTCATTTGTGAAAAGGTGAATGCAATTGGAGATCATTTCATTAAGTTGGCAATCCAGATACAGAACACGAGCACTAAACAATCTTAGTCAAATGTGGAGTATAAAAAATTGATGCCAAAAAAATTGAAAGTAGATGGTGGCTACAAAAGGCTGAGACAGTGAAGGGGTGGGAGAAAAAGGACAGCTTATCAACTGGCACTGTGACACCAGAGAGGAGTAGATGTTCTTAGAGGATATCCCCCTAAGAACACCTGTACAGCAGTCTAGAAGGAATTATCTTCAATATTTTCACCATAATGTAATGCTTAATATTTGAGGAATCAGATGTATGTTATGAAATTTAAATTTCTTGAGGCATACAGATAATCTACATATACTTAAATCTCATTTGTTATCACAATTTGTGTTGTGTATTATTTGTTTTAAAGCATCAGTTAAACGTAGCGTAAAGTGTATATATATTTTTAAAAATAAGGCATTGCATTTGATTTTTAAAATCTATCTTCCTATTATCTTTGTATTTTGTTTCCTAATTGTTCCTAATTTCTTTTCTTGATTTCATGTCTATTAAAGACATTTCAGAAATCAGACAGAGTGACTTACATTTTCAATTGTGATTTCTCAAGATTCTTCCAGTATTTATTTTCTGATGCTTTTCATCACTTTCTTTTAATACACTCTTTAAATGGTGAGTTGTCTAAGATGTATAATGAAAAGCAATATTATATTTCTGTCCTTATAAAATTTCTTCAAAACAACCAAAGATAATTTGAAGAATATAATTCCAAGTTGAAAAATAAAATAAGCTCTCATACCAATTAATTAACAATAAAATATTGCATCTTTCACTGAATTTTCCTACATAGTCCCAGCAGTATTTTCATAAATATTGCATTGTCCTCATATGTCCTCTTTGTATTGTCAATGCCCCTCTTGGGAATTATGCTCTTACACATACTCATTATTTGGTATAAGCAGACCTTCTAATGACCATAGCAAGTATGGACACAGTAGGTCAACAATTGAGTCATTGCACCTCCTTGGGAAATTTAAAGCCAGATTAACCTTAAATGATTTTTTTCAATCAATAGGGAAATGGAAGTGACACCTGTGTCATTTATATTTTTATCGAATGAAGTTTCTTCAACAGAGCATTATGACATAATTTTTTTTGTCCTCAGGAATTTCAACATACGCTATATACTTTTTCTTCTTAAGTTATTTCACTAAGAGAAATTAAGTTGGACATTGAAATCTGATTTTTATGAAAGCTTCAGACTTCAGGGGGTGATAAAGTGACTGGTTTGAATTAAATTCAAGATAAAAGTAACAATGAATAAATGTATCATTCTAAGTAAATATGTTAAGTGTAAGCAGAAAAAAAGATGATTATAATGAAGTGTACTTTATTGACTAAATTATCTGTTACATGATTTGGGGCTGTGGATGCTGTTCAGTGCAAAACTGCCTTACTATCCTACTCAGAGGCCCTGGTTTGATCCCAGTACTGAAAAGAAGCAGAGTCTGAGCAGAAACATCTGGACTCTGGCATCCCATAATGATTGCTTCACTTTCTTTTTGTTTAGTTTTTGTAATGTTATACATTGTGACTTACGAAGGGAGTAGGGAAAGCCACCTTCTTAAGAAAACATAAACCAGCAGGCTAGAATGAGCATTCCACATATTTGACTCTAGGGATTTATTTAAACCACAATACAACTACTTTTGCAGTTACATTTTTATACCTCTACCCACCTATTCTTCCATCCATCCTTCCATCTGTGCAACTAGCAACACATCCATTCACTGACAATTGGGCACCTTTTGTGAACTGAGACTCTAGTGGTGTAAAGATAACGCTACAAATCAAGAACAAAATGTTTACTCAAATTAAGTTATAAAGCTGGATGTAGTCACTGGTGGCAGCAGCTACAGTATGCAAAAGGTGGAGGGAGGGGGATTTTCATGAGTAAAAGAGCAACCTGGGCCTGAGATTATGTCTCAGACCAGTCCTAGTTGTAGTAGTCTAAGAGCTTGTTTTAAAACTGACCGACAAATGAAAGCAACAACAAAGCACCCAAAATTCAGTTAAAATTTTACATAAGTAGTAAAAAATAGAGTAATTATAAAAAAATTTAGGAAGGAAACCTTATTAAACTGAATTTTGAATGTTGGACAAATTTATTATTTGAACTGCTAAATTATTGCAATGTAACAAAATGGACAAAGTAAAAACAAAAATTAAAATATTATTGTAAATATTAAACTGAACAACAACAACAAAAATATCCTTGCTACACTCTCTGATAGATCTAGATTGAGTAACATGAAATATTTAAAAGAAAACACCACCCTCTTCCCACAGAATTATGAAGTAGAGTGTTATTTACATCATTTCAAGACACATAAATAAAGCTCTTTCTTATAGATATCTGGGGTAGAACATTTTGCAAATAAAATGTCTGCAAACCAAATAAGCAATATGGGTAAAATGATCAATCACTATTAGAACTACACTACTTGAGAAAGATGGTATGTTGTAAAGCAGAACAGTACTTACCCAGATCAATTTTAAAAGCCATAACATAAAAATCATACCAGCCTAAAGGCTATGGAGAAAAAATACAACTGGGCCCGGGGAAGTAAGCGCAAAGAAGTAAGCGCAAACTTTGAGAGCAGGTGAAAATAGGGAAGGAACAGGTGACTGTTCAGCGACTTCTCTCTGAGGGTGTTTCTAAAGAAAGATAGATCATATTGGTAGCAAAGAAATCAAGTGAACAAAACAAGCAGCTTTTAGGGACTACTACTGCCCATACTATAGTGTGGGGAAGAAAATAATACTTTATTATGAGCAATGCCTTGGAGGTCAGATTGCCCTGGAACTGGAGTTAAAGACGCTTCTTAGCCACCATGTGTGTGCTGGGAATCAAACTTGGATCCTTCGCAAGAGCAGTCGATGCTATTAACTCCTGAGCCATCTCTCCAGCCCCATTTGTTGCTTCTTTTGTGAGGAGTTCAACCATTTTGAAATTACAAAGCTTTAAGCTGTAAAAGAAAGGAAAGTAGTGTCTACTAACTACTCAGATTTAAGCACAGGAAGCTCTGAGCACACCACACCTTACAGTCAAGTCTGTCAAACAGTAATTCAGTGTATTTGTGGACTCTAATAGTCTGCACATTGTTTCCTAAGAGATGAAACGTTAACCTTTTCCAGATGAGCATCATGTGAAGCCTTAAAAATATTATTTATTTTATTTTTAAAACATTTGTTATTTTTATTTTATGTGTATGAGTGTTTTACATGCATATATGTAAAAAAGGAAACCATGTTGTACAATGCTTTTGGAGGTGAGAAGAGGGTGCCAGATCAACTTGGAACTGGAATTACAGATGGGTGTTAGCCACTATGTGGATTTTGGGAAATGAACCCAGGTTCTCTGCAAGAGCTGCCACTGCTATTAACCACTGAGCAACCTCTCCAACTCTTACGTTTTGTGTATAATACCCAGATTTTATAAAAATTACAAGATTTTCCAAGATATTGAACCACAGAGAAAATAAAGTAAATGGACAACATATATAATGTCCCAGATATTAGAGTAAGAAAAAAAGGACTTAGTATTCTATGTTTACTAAGCTCCACTCACAAACATAAAGGAATGAAAATAACTAATGAAAAAATGGAGAGTTTTATAAAAATATGTAAAATAGAAAAAATATAGAAAAAACATGGAAATAAAATGTCAAAAACTCAATAACAGCATGCTAGATACAGAAGAAAACTGAAAGATAAAGAAAATGAAAATACTAATTTAAAAAATTAGTAGAAACATTGGAAGAAGTATAAGGTATATGTGAATTTTCAGTTTGCCAATATAAGCATAACTTGACTTGTAATAGAGAAAACAGAAATAGATGAAATAACATAACAATATTTGAGAATACATACATTTTATAAGGTTATAAAAAGATTAGCCTAAAATTCTAGCAGCTTCTTTACTCTAACCAGTTTGATATAGGAAAAATCATTGTTAGAAATATCAAGAAAATATAATATTGCATGAGAAATACAGTACTTTATTTTCCCAAACATCAGTATCAATACTTGATTTGCTCCAATATCTAATTTCAAAAGAAGACGAAGTGGTATCAAAAGATGGAAACTTAGAATTCTATATCTTGCAAAGCTGTCTTTTAAAGTGAACTCCTCCAGTCATTCAGAGAATAAGGCCAGCATCTGAAGAATGGGAAATCATGAAACTTAAAAGCTTCTGTTCATCAAAGGAAACAGTCATGGGCTAAGAGCCAGCTTACAGACTAGGAAAGAAAATCTCTTCTAGGTCTACCTCTGATAGAAGGTTAATTTCTAGAATACACGAATACTCAGAAAATAAAACATCAAGAAAATTAACAATGCAATAATGAGCTATAGCTCTGAAAAGATTTATAATAACCAGTAATAAATAATATTAAGCATAATTAACCTTCAGGAAGAGTGGAAATTAAAACTACTTTGAGATCTCATCTCACCCCAGTCAGAAGCACTGTCTGACAACAAATGTTTGAAAGAATGTGAGGAAAGAGGCACCTTTATGACCTCACAATTCATTGCTTGTAAAGTACTATAGCTATTACCGAAATCACTGCAGAAGTTCCTCATAACGATAGAGATGTCCTAAGAATACCACTCTGGGACATACACCCAGTGGAATCTACATGCCACTACTGAGATATTTGCTCATTCATGTTCATTGGCGTTCCATTCACAATAGCTAGGAAATTGAATCAGCCTTGTAAATCAAGTAAAAAACTCATAGTTAAATAGCAATTAGGCCCTAGTGAGAACTTAGTACTGTGATGTAACTAAATTCCCATGGCCCCAAACTGCTTTCTCAATATTTATGTTTATGCATGTTGACAAATGCCTACTCAGAGAAGATTCTCCATAATGACTGACAATGAATGAAGTCATGGTTGCTTAAGGTGCCAAGAAGAAAGGAGAGTTGAGCGCTCAGCCTGGAAAAGAACCCTCATATACTCCACCCCCTGAAGCTCAGGAAACAATGAGGGGGTAGAAAGAATGTAAGGGCCGGAAAGATAAGAAGTAGGGCTGTGAAATACCATCTGCTGGGGTGAAGCGTTGGGCATTGCCACAGTAACTGTAGCTGCCTCCACTAGGCCTGAACAAGACTGGACCTGTGATCAGTCAAACATGCCTCCCCAAGGGGCTCATGGGCCTATTTCTACTTGTTGAATAGTTCTTAGCTATCGGTTGATTTCTGGGAGAGAAGAATTCATTTTCTTTAGCATATCACAAGAGATGAGCCCATCAAGCTCCGATAGAAAGTTACAAACCCAAACCGGGCATGGTGGCGCACGCTTTTAATCCTAGCACTTGGGAGGCAGAGGCAGGCGGATCTTTGTGAGTTCAAGGCCAGCCTGGTCTACAGAGTGAGTTCCAGGACAGCTGGGGCTACAGGGAGACCCTGTCTCGAAAAAAAAAAAAAAAAAAAAAAAAAAGAAAGAAAGTTACAAACCCATTGTTGTACATACGGCACTAGTTAAAATCTGTTGGTTAGAAACTAAACAAAAAGTCATTAATGTGGGAAAGTGAACTGTAAGGAAAAGAGGCTTGCTGGGTGGGAGAGAGACAGGAGGGCAGGGAGAGTCAGAGTACCCAGATTGCATTATAGAAGTGTTTGAATTTGCCAAAGAAAAATGTTAACAATATAATAGCCAAAATGGAGATATCTGTTCCATCAAAAACATGTAAAAAGTAAGAATGTCAACAGAAAATAATGCACTAAATTAATAAAGAAATTTCATTAGGAAAGAGAACATCATAGTGCACACAGAGACACAAAACTTCAGATTAAAATAAATAAAACAGAAATGGTATACATATAAATATATATTTATATACATACATATAAAAGTCCAAATGAATATTCATTTATAATAATTATTATGGCATTTAAAATAATAGTACATTAATGTAGAAGCCAAAAGAAGGCTATATAACCTGTGTCCCAATGCTGCAGCATTATTTGTTGAATGATAAAACAAATATTTAGTATTGTACTATGACACATTTATATCATACCTAATATCTGTGATAAACATTGAAAATAGCCTAAGGTTTGCTAATAGAGCAAAATATTTGATTAATGGTATTTGATTTTAAATAACACAGAAGGGTGTGTCTTTTGTGAATGTGAATATTAGTCAAACAGTAAAGAAGATAAACCCTTATGACTTACTATATTTCTCTTGACCTTGACTTCTCCTAACACTGCTGATCTCATTTCCTTCTACTGTCTTCAGGGTGGTATCCCAACTACCCTTCTGTGTCCGAATCATCTTTATCACACCCCTCACCAGGATCTTTGCATTGCCTGACTCCCTACTTTGATGCTACCCCCACCCCCACCAAGATAAAGGCATGATTTTCCACTTCTGTCATTTACTATTTCCAGCTTTACTGTTAGCTACACTTAAAAACTGAGCCCATGAACAGAGCTTTCCTTCAGGTATTTAGTAAATGACTGAGGCACACATCTGCCACAGCTGTATCAAGGCCTGAAGGATGATATGATTCATCAAATTCAATCTTTGATTCCACTAAAGGTATTAGCACAAAAAAACTAACATTTTAAAGGAGTTGAAAATTTTGTAGCACTTTTATAATGAGAGCCTTACAAATAACAGCTTCCTACAGAGAAAGGCGATGATGAAAGTGTCTTAATTTGGAGAACTTAACAAAGTTACTCAAATGGGTCAATGGTTTCTTACACCTTAGTATTCTGATCTTGAAACATTTTTCCTTTTTAATAGTGTGAGACTGAATTTTGCTTTTCAGACAGAAGAGTGAAGCAAGATGCACTGCCATGGGAGACTTGGAATCCTTTGCTCACAGCTTTATGTTTGTGGCATGAGAAACTGGGATGCCATGATGCACATTTTCTTCAGTTAGCACGTAACCTGTGAACTGGAAATCATACATACATCATTACTGTAAGAGACACTGAAAAGTTTAATGAGACCATTTTGTCAAAAATATATGGCAAAAGGAAACTACTTTAAGAAACATTAACAATCTATTTTCTTGACTAAGAAGTAATATAGGGCTTTATAACAAAGGGTCATGGTTGCTTCAATTATAACTTTGAAACTATTATTTATGCAAGTTGTAGCATATTTGAATTCATAGTTCAAATACTGAATATTTCTTCACTATCCAGTAGTGAACAATATTTACATTTTGCACTGTGACTCAAATCTATAGAACAATCATCAAAGATATAGGAAGAAAAATTGAAGATCTTTCAAGTCCCTAACTTAGTATCAAAAATTAAGAAATATCTTAAAGTGAAAAAGTAACTACTGAAAACTGTTTTATATTTATAGATGAACAATTAATGAAAGGATCATTATATGTGAAGAAACTTCTGGTTTACAGTTCTTATTATGGTTTAAGAGGTTAATCTCTTTGGTAGCATTTATGTTACTGTGACCAAACTATTAGATAAAGTAGACATGTAAAAATTAGTAGCATAGTTATTTGCTCAAAAGTATATTTTATAGGGTCTGGAAATATGGCTCAGTTGTTAAGAGCACTGATTGCTCTTGCAGAGGACCTGGATCACAGAACCACATATGGATTTATGTAAAATTGAAGATCAGATTTTAAACAGAACTGGTATGGATTAGATGTTAGACTTCAATTTATTGTATAAAAATTGCTTTGAATAATTGCTAATTAAGTAACATTACTACTGAATAGTAATTTTTCTGTTAACTAAAATAAAATATTTAGTAAACTTTGTAGGTGAATAAATATGAAAAATAATGGTAACATGCAATCACAGTCTTAGGAGATGGCTAAATGGGTAAAGCAGATTCCATGAACCAACATAAAGCCAGGCACATCAGCTCACTTGTGCAAACCCCATGTTTAGCATGAGATGGGAGATGGAGAATTCTTGGAAACCCATAGGACACCTAAAATGGCACAACAGAGTGACAAGATATGCTGTGTCAAAATTAGATAGAAGGCAAAACCCAGCAGCAAGACTGACTTTTGACATCCATGAATGCACTTTGAACATGTAATTAGACTTTAGGCTGTTTAAAGTGCCCTACTTTGAGTGAGTAGATGTTGGATTCAGCTCCCTAGGAAATGTTAGTGCAATATTAAACAGACATTCTTTAGCACCACTTGCAGCTCTGAATACATTGGGACAGGAAAGCGGCTGGATGATTAGCTAGATTAGTGTATTTTCATTCCTTATTCCTTTATTGGCCACTTGCTTGTTTGTCTGCAGCTTCATTTCCAAGAATCATTTGCTGTGCAATGTATCATACATTCTGTGGCAATTGACATCTGGTTGTTTTCAACAAACTGTAAACACTAGTGTGTGTTAATAAGTTGACAGTTCATAATATTACTTCCCCTTTTGCTCTATGTGTCATAATTCTGGCAGTGATTATATGTCCCTAGTATGGGCTCCAATTTCTTGGGTAGCTTTTGAGTCCAAATTGAAATATTCTCTCATAGAGGGAGGCTTACTAACACTCAGTAAGAAAAATAGCCTTACAAGCCTCAGAAGGTAATCATAAAGATCCTGAAACAGAATTTACAAAGCCATTCTCTATTGTCTTATGAGCACTAACAACTGAGGAATAGAAGAATCCTTACTATCTACAGAGCTGTCGGTAAGTTGTGCACAGAGCTCCAAGGATGTGGCTTTCGTGAGCCACCACACATGTGGGGGTTGAGTTTTGGGTGATTCAACTGCCTTTTAATCACATTTGCTCCCATAATCAACTCTTTACCCACATTCCCTAATAATCTCACTGTTTCACTAAGTTGGACATGGATAGAATAATTTCTTTTGTCAGTAGTCAGCATCCTATCTGGGGTGAATACATTTGTTCATATCTCCCTAGGAAAAGTCACACAAAACTTTCTCTGGTAGAATGTCCCTTTAAAAACTATATACTGACAGCTAAGTGTGCTATTAGGCTTGGGACTGTGCAAGATGCTTAGGTTATAAGAGTACAGAGCTGTGCCCACATGGCTGGAACTCATGTCTTTCTTGAAGATGCATTGGGGAGGTAAGGAGAATATATACTATCTATGGATCAGAAATGAGCTTCACCAAATATATCTGCTAGGGCACTACCTTACACACTCAGAATCCAGCACATTGAAAAAATGGTTTTCTGTTATCCATAAGCTACTTAGTCAAAGTGCTTGACATTGGTATAACACAGCACTGTCCTGAACTCCTCATCTTGGCTGCCAGGCAACAGGTGCTCAGTGAATAGCCTTATCTGGTTGCTCTGAAGGCTCAGCTCCTCCCTGCCCCTTTGTTCTAGGCATAGAGATATCTTCCTGCTGTTGCCAAGTTTTAGGCTATATCATGGCGTTGTCCTTGCTTGTTTGGCTTTTTATCACTTGCTTAATCTATTCATTTATGTTAAATTTCTTCCATGCGAAAGAGCTAGAATAGGTTTCTGGTTTTTCTTATTTGTAATGTTCATAAAGTAAGATCACAGAATTCTTTGTGAAGACAATAGAGTTCTCATAATTCAGTTAAGGTGTATTCTTCCGAATTCTAGGTTAAGTTTTCATTATCTCTCCATGACTTGTTATAACATTGCATTTTTGGTAGAAGAACATTAAAATTATTATTGTTTTCATGACATTTTTCATTCTATCACTTTAAAAAAAAGTTCCTTTATTATTGTTTCAGTTCAGAATTGGGAATTTTGACGTGCTGCATTGCTGTTGATGAAGCACAGTCACTACAGGGAGCTTTCTACTTTTGTTATAGATTTTAGCTATTTTAAAACTAATTATGTTTTTGGTGTACCTAATTACTTTAGAAATATTCTTAGGCTTAGTGAAAATGTCAGTGTAAGAGGGAATTTATAAAGACTTTACATCTTCCAACTGAATACTATAGTATAATATTTCACTAGATTCGAAGTGAATGCATCACAGATTCCCTACTGGATTGCCTGTGGGTCTCTGAAATGGGCCAAAGATTGAAAATTAAAAGAACCTTATAATGGTGACTTGAATTATCTCAATTTATTTGAATATTTACTTAGATCTATAGAAAGGCTATTGAAAATAGTAATGTTTGGGGATTTCTGTGATCTGTATGTGGCTCATAAGCTTAGTCATATTTTTTTTGTCTTTTTCAAGACAGGGTCTCCCTAAGCTTAGCCATATTTTAAACATTAATGTAGTTCACAATATTCTCAAGAGTGTCAGAAATCTGGCCATTGTGCTGAGCTGGACTTTTAGTGTAACCCAGTTAGACCCTAGGGAAAGAGTGAATATTAAAAGCAGCAAGTATTGAAAAAGCAACCCAGTGGGAAAGGAGCTATATCTTGCTCTGACTGGATCTGAGCTCAGTGACCCAGATGAAGCAGAGTGACCTAAAAGCTCCCCAAACAACTTTCTTGACTTTTAGAGTAACTTGAAACTCCTTGTGAAATTCACAACTTGCACATGAGAAAACTGACAAAGTGTTGTCAGATCAAATAAACAAATCTGGGTCCATTGCTATTTATAAATATATTTGGAAAATTATATTCAAATCAAACTAATGTATACAGTAAGAAAAGCAACTGGTTTTGTATAATATCTTCCACTACATTTATACCAGTTACCTTTGAGTGACTATCACATTCTCTACTTGAGCAATGTCTGAGTATACACAGGACATTCTAAATCAGTGCTAGGAAGCTCTAAGTTACTTCAGACTACAAACTCAAAGGGAAAGGGAGATTCCCCTTAATATGGTCTATCAAATGAACAGAGCTCTTCTTTAAGAACTTATTATTGATTCTTTATTCAACATTAGAATTCTTCTCGGAAAAGTAGTTGAGAATTTCCAGACTTTTATATAAAGTGCTTCAGTTATGATATTTCTTTTATAGGACAGAAAGAATCGATACAGGTTAGCTCTTTAGGATTAGAAGATCCACCAAATGCTGGAGGGATTTAAAAAGAGAGATTTTGTTCCATTCTGTCTGTCAGAAGGTCAGATTCAATTCGATGGCACACTTTTGTTTTTGTTGTGTGGTTACCTGCAAGCTTTCACATCTGTGTAGCACTGAAGCAGAATGCCAAACAACAGAAGAATAACGAGGAAAAAGTTTCACAAGAGTTCTAAAGGCTTCTATAAAGATTTCTTAGAGAAAAATAAAAAAATAAAAAGTGAAACTAGGCCAAGACGGTCTTAGAAGTTTGGGGTTTTTAAGCTCTGAGCGCCACAGGGGGAAAAAAAACATTTTGTCAATCTTGATCTAAATTTAACAGGCAAAATGCAGGTGAGAAAATATGTTGTCAAGTGTTTGTAGTAATGAGGCTTCTCTTAGCTTCATATGTGTTTGCAGATTTCTAATTACATGCTGAAAACTCTATACCTAAACTGGAACCAATAGCTTGTATTTTCTTTGTAGTTCAGCAACTACATTTTAAGGAGGGATTTTCCCACTTGTTAAAATACCAAACGCAGTTGCTAAATTACTTTTTCTCTCCTTACTTATGAAACCCAAGTAAGATGTATTTTGATTGCTTAGTGTTCTACTCACCCTTATAAATTATTAAAGTATTAAGAAAATACTTCTGTGACACTACCCAGGAACGCTTCCATTTAAAACCATATTTTTATGACACCTATATGGCATGGTAGTTCCTAGGGAAGTTGTTCTGTCTCCATTTCCATTGTAAATTGGTAAACATTAGCATTAATAAAATAGTAGTATGCTGCTCTTCACATCAGAGAAAGTCGAGACGTTTTCTTACTGGCTCAAGTGACAACTGGTGGTACCTGACTTGGTCAGGGACAACTTTATTCTAAAACAGCAGCATTATTATTAGGTCTCCCTGTGGCAACAGCAGAAGGTACTACAGAGCTGTCTTTCATTTGCTTCAAGTCCTACGTGTTCAAAATTAATGCTGCTTTTGTTCTCTCAATAACAACTCCATCCCCTCAAATACGGTGGCTTTGGGTCACAGGCTCCAGGGCTACCATTCCAAAATTTGAAATCTTGCCCTGCCAGTGGCTAAACTGGATGAACATGGCAAACAATTTAGCTTCAGTTTATCCATTTGTAGAACTGGAAAATGATGCAAGTTGTATCATAGGATTGGCATAAGGATAAAATGAATAAATTATTGGTTACTGAGAAACAGTGGCACAAATGTGGTGACCTTAAACAGCATGAGTATATTGTCCTATAGTGCTGGAGGTAAATAAATGAGCCATTCTCCCTGGGGCAAATAGAAATAGCTGAAGAACTTCATTCTCTCCTAGAGGATCTAGTGAATAATTAAAATAATTTTTCTATATTTTAGAAACCAGAAGTGTCCCTTGGTTTATAGCCTTTTTTGTTCCACTTCAAATCCAGAATGAGTAGATGTGTTTTTCTCACATCTCATTATTGCATCTCCATTTATATCTTCTTTACTGTGCAAAATTCTATTAAGACTTGCTACCCATCTCCACCTCCTTAGTCATGTGGAAATATGCCATTTACCATTTGCAAATATGTGTGCACATTCTTAAGATGATAGTCTATAGCACACCTAAGAATTTTCATCAGAATTATTTTGACAATTAAACTTTGTACTTGTGTATTGTGTACACAATATTTTGATTGCTTTCCTCCTTCATATTACATTTAAGTTTATCCATACTTGACATGTATGTTTCTCACATCATTGTCTTTCTATTGGTCTCAAATTTTTTCATTTAGATATTTTACAGGTACTTCCACTTCCAAGTCTAACTTGATGACATAGATAATATATTGTTCATGTCTAATAAAATTGTCTCATTTAGTTTTATTTGGACATATTGGAGAAAAATTACCTATATCTTAGGAGACACATCTATAGTTGAACCTTTAAACCTAAGAATCATAGAACATCATGGAATGAGGGGCAGAGAGAAAATAAGTGCAGCCCTCAATTGTCACCAGTAAAGCCTTACTCTATAGAATGCAATGCAAACATTAGGCCACCATTAGCCAAACATCAAGGAATGCAAGAGTCCAGACTGTGTATCCCTGAATGGGACCCTTGTATTAAATCTCACCCACCCATGGCTCGGGGTTCTTTGCTGAAGAGGAGCCAGAATGACTGTAAGAGCCAAGGCTGGTGCATGAAAATACAGAAGCCATGGATTACAGACTACTGGAACATTTCACATATGATCTTGTGGCAATGCTGGCATCAGGCACGGGACCCACGTCAACTCATACAAGGTCTCAGAACAGAGCAAGAGAAATGGGTAGGGCCCTGGCCCTGGAGTGAGAATTAAAGGAAACTGATTACATTCAGTTTCAGTAATTTTTTTTTTCAGTGAGAAAAAAAATACACCTTACCTAAAGTTTCTAGATGTGCTGACTAGACTCCAGTGGATAAATTTGTACAGAAGGACATCTGGGTTCAAAAGCTTAACTAGATAGGGCTTATCTTGGATGATTTAATACATGAGTTCTGGTGGGGAGGTTGGGGGGTGTATTAGTCACTTTTCTGTTGCTGTGATAAAACACCATGAACAAAAGAATTTATAAAAGGAAGAGTTTATTTGATCTTACTATTGATGGTTCCAGGGAATTAGAGTCCATTGTGGCAGGAGGCATGGCAGCTGGAGCTGGAGCAGCAAGCCAAGGGTCACATCTCACAAAGAGCACAGGAAGCAGAGAGAGCAACTGGAGAGTGCAAAGCTTGTTAAACTCACTAAGCCTGCCCCCAGTGACATACTTCCTCTAGCACGGCCACACCTTCTAAGACCTCCAAGAACAGTGCCACCGACTGGAGACAAAATGTCTGAATACTTAAAGCCTATGGGGGACACTCATTCAAACCACCACATTCCACTTCCTGGCCCCCATAGGCTCCTGACCATGTAAAATGCAAAATGCATTTAGTCCATCCTTAAAAGTCCCCATAGTCTTTATCAGTCTCAATGCCATTCAAAAGTCTACAGTCCAAAGTCTCTTCTGAGACTCAGGCCTATCTCCTAAACTGTAAGCTCCTGTAAAATCAAAAGACAAATTACATACTCCCAATGTACAGTGGAACTGAATACACATTCCCATTCCAAAAGGGAGGAAGAGAGGCATAGTGAGGAAATACTGGACCAAAACAAGACCGAAAACCTGCAGAGCGAATACCAAGTTCAGTAGCTCCATGTGCAACTTCTGGGACTTGACTTCCACTTAGATGGCTCAGCTTTTCCAGCTTTGTTTGCAACATACATCTCTTTCTTAGGCTGGTACCACTCCCTGTATGCAGCTCTGCTTGGCAAATATCTCACAGGTCTGGCATCTCGAATGTCTTCTTGGGGTCTCTGCTGCCAACCAGACTTAACATTCACAGCTTCATGCAATGGCCTATCAGTCCTTCTTTATGCAGGAACACCCCTGCTGCACTCTGCCTGACCTTGGCAGCTCTCTGAAACCATGGAGGAAGAACTGAAGACCCCTTCACTCTTGCAAACTTCATGCCTCTAAAGCCAGCACCACGTGAATGAAACTGCAGAGTTTAGCTGCAAGTTTGGGATGGACCCTGACCTATTTCAACCACATTTGCAACTTTTCTCTGCTCTGAACTTGGAGCAGAAAACCTTTTCAGTATATGCCTTTCAAAAGTTGGAGGATTAGCTGGGTGTGGTCTTGCCCTGAAGGTTCTGATTCTGTTGTTTACTTGTAAATCTCCAGGCCTCTCCTTAATCACTTTAATCTCATTTTTCCCATTTTTTACTTGTAAATAGCTAGGCCTCTCCTTGATCACTTTAGTCTCCTTATGAAACGGAGCCTCTCCTTCACATGCCTTGGCCACACCTTTAATCTTCCTAGTGTACTTTTCAGATCCAAACTGTACATTCTGCATTTCCTTCTGCCCCATTTGCTCTTTTTCACTATATCTGTATAATATTCACCATTAAAAGCCACACCACCATTTCTACATTAGGCTGTCTTGAAATATCCTCTGCCAAAGACATTAGTCCATTGCTTTTCTTTTTTTTTTTAATTTTTTTTTATTGCCGTATGTGTATGAATGTATTGTCTGCATGTAAGTCTGTGTACCCGTGACGTGCAATGCCGCGGAGATCAGAAGAGGATGTTGGACTCCCCTGGAACTGGAGTTCTCCTGGAATTGGAGTTTCAGATGGCTTTTGGCTGCCATGTGGGTGCTGGGGATTGAACCTGGGTCCTCTGCAAGAGCGGTTGGCACTCTTAACCGCTAGGCCATCTCTCCAGCCCTAGTCCATTGCTTTTCAACTTATCATCAGGCAAGCATTTGGGCTGCGGGCAAACTGCTGCCAGACTCTTTTTCAAAATATCCCAGTTGCTGACTAAGTCTTTATTTTCCTCTAGAATTACATTTTTTGCAGCCATGCTTTCTTCCAGGCTTCTACTAGAATGGCCTGTTAAGCTCTGCTTACAGTAGTCAACAGCTTTTCTAGCCCAAAGTTCCAAAGTCTTCCACATTTCTCCAAACATCCACATGGTCAGGTTCTTCACAGCCAACAGCCCACTCTCTGGTACTAAATGACTGTATTAGTCACTTTTCTGTTGTTGTGATAAACCACCATGAGCAAGAGAATTTATAAAAGGAAGAGTTTATTTGATCTTACTATTGATGGTTCCAGGGAATTAGAGTGATTGTGGCGGGAGGCATGGCGGCTGGAGCTGGAGCAGCAAGCCAAGGGTCACATCTCGCAAAGAGCACAGGAAGCAGAGAGAGCAACTGGAGACTGCAAAGCTTGTTAAACTCACTAAGCCTGCCCCCAGTGACATACTTCCTCTAGCACAGCCACACCTTCTAAGACCTCCAAGAACAGTGTCACCAACTGGAGACAAAATGTCTGAATACTTAAAGCCTATGGGGGACACTCATTCAAACCACCACAGGGGGTGTTGATTAGGGATCATTGTATGAAATGTACAAATGCTCTGTGATTTACTCCCCAGCAGTGTTTAAAATTGTTTTAGCTAAAACTGTAATTCAGATATTTTGAACCAAAATTTATGTTTTGGAATATGTATTGAAATTATTTACCACAGACGTCAATGAGGATGTATGATGACCTAGAACATATCTTCAACATACTGTCATCTTAGCTACCATAAAAATATATCAATAAAAATACTAGAAGGAAATCTAGTAATAAATCTTTATAACACTGTTATTTTAATGTAAATTTTGGCTCAGATGGCAAATATCCTAAAATAAATGAATATGTTTGGTATGGTATGATTTAGAAACAATGCTCATTTAAAAAACAATTTGTGGATTATTGTAAAATGTTTTCTGATGTTTTTCAGCATCAAACATAATGAGAACTATTCAGTTACACAAGCCTAACTGTAGATGAGACATGAAGAAAATTGAGGATTCAGGTTTTATTTATATCTTCTAATGTTTGATAATGTTAAAGAATCAAGTCAACATTAGGGAAATCCAAGGTCTTAACAAGGAAGTAATTTAAAGAGTGAAAGATATGATGCTTTAAATGCATTATCTATAGTTAATGATCAAAAGAAATAAATATTTTGTTTCCTGGAGCTCCATTTAACCTTGTTTCTCATCAGACTGTTACATACATTTGAGGGCCAAGGAAATGATTGGCCATAATCATCTCGGAATCTATTGCTTTCAGTAAGGACAGACCTCCCTAATAGACTGATGGGAAGGGCAAAGAAACTCATTATTGCAGATAGCATGCCATGGTGCTGCGAGTAGTGGAGCTCCAATCTCTCAACATAGATTTATTGACAGTTCACCTTCAAGAATATACCAGATTCATTTTAAGCAACTACTTACTTCTGCCACTTCAAAGTAGTTTATTCTCAGGGAAGAATGGAATACGTTCTTCTAAGATTCTTAAACTATTGGGAAATTTTATATGTAACACGAAACACTGTCCATTCAAATGTTTCATCAGTATGAGAATGACCCAACATTGACTCAGGTAGCTCAGGGTTAATCTTTTAAAATTTCACCATTAAAACAAGGTCTTTATCAGTGAGAATATGATGTTAGTAGAGTAAGCGCTACAAATACTATTGTCTAAATATGGTTAGAACACATCTTTGTAATTATTCACCAGGGCCTGGATATGGCACATACATATTTGCAGGTCTCTGAAGCCCAGTTTCAAAGAGAGACTTAACATGAGCAATGCATATCAGGCAGAATTTAAGAACAAGGATACAACTTTTATGAACTTAATAATGTCATCATTTTTCTGAAACCAAGTTGCTCACTTTCCGCTGCATAGATTTCATTCTGACCTTAATAAGTAGCATAATATTATCATATTCCTATGAATATGTTGTCTTGTCTGAAGCTGTAATATAAAAAAGCATAAATCAAAGCTGTTTTGACGGATAAACAATACCATTTTGTAGCAGGATGGAAATTTTTAAAAAAGAAAGAAAGAAAGAGCTGATAAAAGATGAGTTGGACCAGGAGGATTGATGTTAGAGCTGAAGGCCTCATTACAGATTAGAGGTGTATTGGTTTTCCAGCAAGCCTTGTCACTCACTCTACGTAAATGAAGTTTGTGATGTGTAATGAAAAGCTTTTCATCTTCATTGCAAGAAAATTAGCAGGTATTTTGTGGCAGGAATGTTAATGCTATCTAGTATTTGTTTCTGAGCAGGAGAACATTAACAGAGCAGGTTTGAAAGAATTTCACTTTTATAACATCAAGTGACAAAGGTATTAGAACAAGGTCACCTCTGTAAAGTAATGAGGGAAAATTAGGTTATAAACATGCAATGCCTAAGAATATATTCAGTCTTCTTTGCAGAGTGAAGGTGATATAGGATCTCCCCAAATTGCTAATTTTCTCTTACTACAATTGACACTCAGACCCAAAGCTGAATTCAAAATCTTGAATAACAAAGCTAGAATGGGTGGAGAAGGACTCCTGAGACTGATCATAGACACCTGAGCAAAATCAATAGGTTATAGATACCTGTACATAAACCCAACTTGCTTTACCATTTATAAACCAGGAAGTTTGACAGGCTTATATTAAAAGTCTCAATGTTCAACTTTGCCTTCTTAAAAGAAATATCACACCAGATAAAAGAGACAGAGAAAGGTAATGTATTATTTCCTTGGGAGGCATTAAAATATAAGACAACACAGTGATTTGGGCGGAATATAATAAAGATTAGATGATGGAATACAAGGTAAAGGGATGACAATAAAATCTTGAAAAGGGCATAGCAAGAGTGAACTGGTTTCTTCATTTTATGCACACATATTAAGAGACAAGATGGTCATATGAGCAGAAAGAATACCAGATCTGGATAATCAGGTCCCAGGCAGGAAACCATCTTCTATGATGAACCATTAGGCACAAATGACCAGCCTCTACAGACTGGGGTAATCGTCCCTACAGCATTCCCTGGACCAGAAACAGATATGCTGATGACGCTTTTCCTCTTGCCTGCGGATCATTGGCCCACTTACCACACCTTCCGTATCCCTGGCAATGATTTCTGACTCATTATTGATTCCTGCAACTAGATTAAAGCTTCCTGTGATCCTTCTAGCCATGCAATACAAATAGAAAGAGATTCTGTGGAGATTATATTTTGAGAACCAATCCAGATTTCCATCAACAAAATCCTGCAAAGCAATACAACATTATTCCTTAATTAAGTGATTAGGCACAGGGGCTGAAGAGACGGCTCAGGTCAGTAGTTAAGAGCACTGGGTGTTCTTGCAGAGGACCTAGGTTGGGTTCCCAGCCTTCACATGGCAGTAAACAATGGTCTCTAACTCCAGTTCTAAGGGCTCTGACACTCTGTTCTGGCCTCCAGAGATATTGCTTGCAAATGGTGCACCACATACATGCAGGTGAAACACTGATATACACAAGATAGACACAAATAAATAAAACTTTTAAAATAATTAACTAGAGAAATAGAATATAAGTAGAAAGATATAAAGTATTTGAATAAAATTGTTTCCAAATTGGAGATAATTTAACACGATTTTTATTACATGTTAAAGCACCCTACTTATTGAAAATCCTTAAAAAGAGCCTTATTGGTGGCTAAATGATGGCTGTATCTCGGTCTGAAACTTGATGGACCTGAATTTATAAGGTTATGAAGATTGGTTAGCTTAATGTATGATTAAGGTATCTCACTCAAGTTTTTTTTTTATTTTCTAGATGCAAATGAAGTAATGAAATATTTACCAAATTTCACAAGGTGTTACAGAAAGTCATACAAGACTTGACTCTAGAGTTTTTGGCTTCTTTCATTCAAAACGAAACAAAATATAAATATTTTTATTAGTATGGTGCTTCTCAAATCTTGTTTTTTATCACAAATGCCATTGACCTTTACAATTGACGATGTCTGGGAGTAAGGTGCATCACGAAAGCTCTCTTAACGCTTCAGGTGCTCTAGTGCAGAACCAGGATTGAAAAACACAGAGCGAATAGGATATACTATTACGAAATGCTGCAGTACCTTTTAGCTTGGGACTAGGATGCTATTTTATTCCAAGTGATTTTGAGAAGAATAACATATTGGGATAGATTTAATGATTAGCATAGAAAGTGCACTGTGCATGCTTCCTCTTCTCCACACATATATTCAGTTAACAGTAGGACATGAATCAAGGAAAGAGCCAGGGCTAGTGTAACATGGATCTCAATTTTAAGGAAACTCACAAAATAAATCAATTCTTGTCTAAAGGTTATAGAGTAATATGGGAACTATTTGAGCTCTAGTGATTACAAGATCAGAAGATTAAAAATTAACCCTGAGGGTGTGCTTCCAGAACAGCTACCTCTGAAGACTTATGGGAGATTGAGGAAGGAGGTGAAATTATTTTTTGATTGGAAATAAGTTCAACCCAGGAAATGCATTAGAGTTGAGTAGAAATGGGGTAGGAGCATTGAGAGAGAATATATTCTTTATGCACATTATGTTATTTTTATTTCTGGCGGTGGGCTCAAACCCAGAGCATATCATGTACTAGGCAAGTCCTCTAGCCTGAAGCTATAGCCACAGCTTTAGGTGACCATGCACCTTTGAATTTAAAAGAACTACAAACTAAATGCCACTAAAAGGAAGCAAAATGAGGCAAGTTTGTATGATAGTAAATGATGTAAGGGATGAGATTAGAATCCAGAAAGGACCATGGATGTTCTGGAACTCAAATTCATACATATTACATAAATATGACAAGTATTTGAAAGGTAACAAGTGAGACACAAAATGAAGGAAATCAGTGTTACAACATATGCTCAGTCATAGATAGTCATGCAATAAAATGTTTGGAAATGTAAATATTTGGGAGAACTTCAGAGGCAAAGAAAATAAACACTTCCAAGGACAGCCAAAATGAAATCTAGATACCTGTCATTGTAAGAGACCTGCCCTTGTTACCTGTCTCCATTGCTGATGCTGTTAGATGTACTGTCCAGGACCTTCCGCTGAACGTCACTCTTCATGCTGGGTTAAGGAATGGAGAGATGCGCTGTCAGACTGGCCCTGCTGACCACGCTTCTCCCAGATGTGCAGAGAAGCAATACAGGTGGTCTTTCCCTGTTATTCCAGAAGACAATTTAAAATATCATTTCCTTGACCTCTTCTGTCTGATTAAAGCCTTTCTCTAAAAAGGCAATGAATTATTTAAACATTCATAAGTATGGCCATACATTTAAAATTATTTCTTGTTTTAAAGTCCCTGTATTCTGCCTTTTAGCAAAAATTCATAGATAAAACAGTGGTGAACAGTAAGCACTAAAATGTAGTGCTACCTTCCTCATCACTGCTAACTGTGGCTCTTTCAATTGCTCATTCATTTGTTTGGTCCTTCTGTTCTGCAAAAGGCAGACTGGGAAGACATAGACAAAAGAGTTAGAAGTAGTGATTTTAAGGTACAGTTGAAACTCTTAAGCTACTATTTCATTGAATGAAGTGGTAATATTATGATTGGGAATAATGCAGGCTCAGAATTAAGCAGACTGTACAAAATATACTATTAGTGTCAAAGGGGAAGTAAAAATGTCAAGCATCCCAGAAGCCTTCAACTTTGCTTATTAGAGATAGTGGGAACCATCTATTCCATTTGGCATGGTACTTATGTAGGAGGAAACCTTTATATCCCACTCTACCTCACCCTCAATTCTTACCCGTCAGCAAGTTTTACACAATTTGGATTCAAATTTTCTTCCAATTCTTGCTATATTATATCGTCTTTTTCCTCTCCAGGTAAATTTAGGTCTGTCCCTCTTCAGGACTAATGTCTCCGGGTATGCTGCTGGCACTGTTGTAATTAATTCTCTACAATTAACCAGTTTTCTTTTTGAACAGCATATCTGTTTCTATTTCTTAAAAATCCAGAGAGCAAGGATTCAGTGTTTGTATTGAATTATATCTCTAGTTGTAGCTAATGTAGTAGCAAGCACAAGAGATATGCTCGATAAATAATTTACTGAATAACTAATGGATTTGTAAATGTTAGAAGAAATAGTTTGATATTCTTAAATATCAGGAAACTTTAACTCAAAGGAAAGTAACTATTTTGTTCATTCTAAAGTATACAAGTCTCAGAGACTTGTAGACCTTGGATAGTTGATTACAACCTGCAAGGTGATACACACACACACACACACACACACACACACACACACATATATGTATATAATATATATGTTAGCATAAGCCTATCTATGTATACATATATGAATACATAGTCAAATATCATGGGTATTTAAGCCATTATATATAAGTATACAATGTGTATATTTTAAAATAAATAGTGTGAGGATTAATATTTTCTTTTTTTGTCTTTTTGAGACAGGATTCCTGTCCCAGCCTGCCTGGAACAGGATATGGAGAGCAGGCTGGCCTTGATCTCACAGAGTTCTGCTTATCTCTGCTGCCAGAGTTCTAGGACTATAAACATTAGCTACTATGTTCAGCCCATATTTCCTTATAAATATGTACAATTAATTCAAAAGCAATCTAAAATAAATTATGTACATGAACTTAATAAAGAATATCTTTGTGATCATAGCTAACCTTTATCAGAACAATCTTATTGTTTCTTTGTATGATGCAGCCATCGTTTATATTCCAGACTATTTTTAACATATTTTTCCTTCCCCTCCAGAACTGGATTCTAGATATCCTTGGATAAGTTTGTTTCTGCTGGTTTTTGCCCTGGCTGAATAGATGGCTGTTGACTTCTTTCCAGGTCTAGAATTAGGCAGTGTGTTCTCTTGGCCACAGTAATTGTTTCAGGGAGGAGCATCTGACAACCAAAGCTAATGAGTTGTAATCAGATATCTACTGGGAATATGGAAGTGGAATGTCAAAGGATATAAAGCTGAAGCTGTTGCATCCACCCTGGCACAGTGCTAGGCATGCCTACAAGGATTGGAGCCAGCACAAAGGACATGGAGTTAAGTGCTAGAAAGAATTAAGTTTTGGTGATAACATTTGAGTCCCAGGAGCAAGGTCAGCCTTAACCAGAGCTGTTCTCTGTTTGAGAAAATAAAGTTCCACTTTGGGGTTGATACTCTGCCACTGGTAAACAAGATCACCCAAATGGAAACTTGGGTTACATGTAACACATATTCCCCCAGTGCCAGGGAAACAGTTCATCCCAGGCTGCTAGACTCAGTATGAAATGCGATAGATTGTTTGCCGGCCAGGGACATGGTTTCTTATCTAGACGGCCTAATGAAGTGTAAATTGTGGGCAAAGAGATGAAATTAAGTTCTGTTTTACAATCTGTGCCTAGGACACCTATCTAGTTTAACTGGTAAAGGGCTGCACCTGCTAATAATGACACTCCTAGCCAAGGAGACTTCTCAAGGAAGCTCTGGTCCAGAACAAAAAGTGACAGAAAACAAAGACTGACAAAACATTCTTTGGTTTATTAGAAAACATTGTTTCTATGACTTTTAAGTAAATACTCTAGCTAATTCTCTGTACATTATTCAATAGTTGCTTAAACAACAGGTTTTAGTATAAAAGAGTCTTTACATTTTAGGATCTAACTTAACATACAACTACACTTTAAAATTCTTTAATTCTCTCTTATTTTGTATTTACCCTTTCTCCTGTGGAGAAAGATGAGCAAGCTGAGAGCAGGCCATGTGCGATATGAGGACCAGAGGAAGGAGAGACATGATCTGACAGCTGCTGAGCTAATAATCCCAGTCTTTGACACTCAAAATGGTGAAAAGGTCAGGTCAATGCAGCAGTTGTGTTAGTGTAACCTCCTACAAGTGGTTGTTTACTCATGAAGCAATGTGTAAAGAGTGTGCTTTCATGAAAGGAATTCGGAAAGTGGGTGAATGAGGAAGAAACTTGGGCTAGTAAAGCAGTGGAGCTCGGTTGTTTGCTAACCTCTGGGTCATGATGTGTTTTCTGATCTGAGACCCAGATGCCTCCTTTCTGCTTTGGCCAGTGCATTGTCTTTTGCTCTCTGCAGGAGCTGTAAAGCCTTGTCCTGATATTGAAAGCTCTGCACAAAGGATTTGGTAAATGATGAAACAATTTTCATTGCTGCTATCGGGATCTCATTCTGGAAATAAAAATGGAATCAAAGATCACTGGAGCCAAGGCTAAGTAACAAATAGGAGAAATATGTAAAATCATGGAAACCAGTGCTTCAACTGGTAAATGTGCCATGGAAGAGGTTAGATCTCCTTTAGGGCTGAAAAGAAGAGAAGAAATCAAGTTTTGAAATGAGAATTCCTGCATAAATAAAACTCAAAGAAAAAGAAGCGGAATATTTCTAAATTGAGAAAGAAAGAGAAGTTGTGAAGTGTCTCTTTTCTAAGATTATATTAAATATCTTTTGGAAAAGATCACATAAGTACTTCTGTTAAAAATCAACGTGATAATCATTATGTATTGTAAATAATTTACCTAAGGGAAAATATATGCTTTAATTTATATGTGGAATTTTTCATAAAGTTATAAACAATATACAGTTCTTGTACCCTCTGTGGTGATCTGTAAACTTTACCAGACCCAAAGGAATTTCACTTATTTTATTATAATATCCATAATTTTTTTAAATTTTGTTAATTTATTATTTTATGTGTATGAGTGTACTGTCTGCATGTAAGTAGGTGCACCCATGTGGTGCAATGCTGCAGAGGGTGGAAGAGGGTGTCGGATTCCCCTGGAACTGGAGTTAAGAACTGGAGTTAATGACAGTTTTTAGCCACCATGAGGGTGCTGGAAGTCGAACTTGGTTCCTCTGCAAGAGCAGTGCACTTAACTGCTGAGACATCTCTCCAGCCCTAAAATATCCATAATTTAACAAACATCTCCATTCAACAAAGCAGAGTCTTGGGTCCAAAGCAGTGTGTGAGCTGCTATCCAGTGTCTTAATGGTTCCTGAGTTTGTCTGCATACTCTCATGGTAATCTCTAACAAATTACTGTGTAAAACTCTCTGGAATAACTCGGTGTGAATAGTATTACATAAATTAAACATGTGTCTTTTCCCAAGTTTTGGCTCCTGTTTGGATTTGAACTGCAAGTTTGTTTGTTTGTTTGTTTTGGGTTTATTAGTATAGCAGTAGATATTTACACTATATATAAATACAGCCTCAGGTTTTCATTTAGAATGATGTATTTTTAAGTAAAGGACACAAAACTCTGTGTAAACCTGCTAGAGATTTTTTGAAAAAAAAAAGCCTATTTCACAAAAGCTCCATCAGGTAATTCGTGGACTGATTTTACTGTTATAACATAGTGTTTTATATGTAAATATCTCATATGGCAAATATTTCACATGAAGTAATTGTCCTTTTACTTTTTGCCACATTGACATGGAGCAGACAAATAAAAAATGCAATTTATAATAAGATTATTACAAATCAACTAAATCTGAAAATTATATAACTTTATTAACTATTGACCTGAGTGCCGTCCTGTGAGCAAATCATCTTCAGTAATCAGTGATATGACTTCATATTTAATCACCCTTTTGATCATACTCTTTGCCAAATGTTGGAGATTAGATTTAAAACCTGTGTTCAGACTCAGCTTCATATACATATCCAAGGAAATGCCCATGTCCATGTACTTGAGGGCATCTATAGAACCAACACTGATGCTCAATAGTTCTTTTTTATTTTTTATTTTTGGTCTTTTCAAGACAGGGTCTCCCTGTAACCCCTGCTGGCCTGGAACTTGCTACTCTTTTATTTCATATATTTCATAATGTGATTTGTCTCAAATTTCCCGTGAAAAAATAAATGATTTGTAATTTTCATATATATATACGTATTATTTTTTTGAGACAGGGTCTCCCTTTAGTCCCAGCTGGCCTGGAGTTCCCAAGTGTTGGAATTAAAGGCATGCACCACCATGCCAGGCCTAAAACGGTTCTTAGCCACCATGTGGGTGCTGGGAATCAAACCTGGGTTTTCTGCAAGAGCGGTCAGTGCTCTTAACCACTTCAGGCTTTGATTGTACAGAATTAAGAGAGTAGAAATTTTGCCCATTAATTGGAATGGCCATTGTCTATATTAAATGATTAAAACATATATGCAGTGACAATCCTCCCTTCTCCAGAATGCACACGCTTTGAATCCATTGGAGATGAAAATAATAGTTATGTCCTGTTGATAAACCATTAAGTGCTTTAAATGAGACTTGATGATCCTTAGTGAGTTACAGTGGATTATTCTGTGGTATAACAGTTAAATTAGTGAAATCTCGCAACAGTGTAGTAACTATCCAAAGACATCGAGAAATTAATGAATCTCTACAAAAGGAAGCAATTGCTTTATTCTTCCCAATCTGTTTCATCACAGTATTGCTTTCTAAATGAAACTACCATTATTAAGAGACCATGGAATAATATGTGAATATCAGTGAATTACTTCAAGGGAGTTGTTTCATGATGTCTGCTTCTGTTATTCTGCTGAATAATTACTTAAAAATACTCAAGTGCCTTGTGTTCTTAATGCAAAACCTCTTGATGTTAATTTTTTTAAATTTATTTTTATTGATGCTTTGTGTATTTCATACATCATTTTCCAATTCAGTTCAGGCATATATCCCCTTCCCTTCCCCCCCAGCCCACCCCTACCCATCGCAGATTGTGCAATCTGCCGTAAGTTTTCTGCATTATAGTTTCATGTTAAGAAGCTTTATATTTACAGAGATAAGGGAATTCTCAATGGCATCTCTCCTGTATTTGAGTACATTACAAATATATGATAACTTATATGAAGGGTTTTTATTTATTTCAAATTGCATTGAAACCAACCACTGACACTAACTACTGAATAATGTACATGACTTGAGATGAAGCTGTCGTCATGAGCCTGTGGAGCTAGATGGAACCACTAATTGCAGTCCCTGGGATTCACATAGAATGACTCTTTGTATCTTTGGGATTCTTGATTTGAGGCATGAAATTCCAAGGGATACATTTATTGCTAAATATTGTTACAAATTTGTCTACTGATAAATAACAAAACCTGCTGTTTGCTAGAAAGTAGTACTAAAGTCATTGCAGTAAGGAGAAGGTCCTTGGATTCTCTGGTCTATTCATTTTCCAATAGCCTAGAGACTGAGCTGCAGTGTTGAGAGGCAAGTTGGGATTTTTAACTCGGTATGCCAGTATGGCAAATGTCCAGAACATGATCACAAAACAGCTGTTTTCCTCCATAACAGGGTGAATTATAGTGCAGAGTGGAGCCAACAAACCTCTTAGCATTTGTGCAAAAGTTCTTTTGCCAGCCAGGGAGCAAGCATCAGCGAGCACTGGCTTCAGAAGACTTGGCATTATTTAATTTCGCCCATGACAAAATCTGTCCTTTAAGTTTTGTTAAATTTTTCCTTAAGGATTTAAATGGTGATGAGGAAGCGAGCATCTCAAGCGAGGACAGGCGTGGCATTTTCATCAAATACCTTTGTAAAAGATTATGTCATGGCTTTGGCATTTTCTTTGTATTTTAATGTGCAATTCACAAAAATATACTAAAGATTTTAAATGCAATAATAGAATAATGATATATAATGATATGAAAAATAGGAAACATCGAGGTGCCTCTTCAATAGAGTAGAGAATCTGGAAGACACTGAGGTATGCCAGATCCTGGAGCAGGATATTTAAAAATCTCCAACCTTGAGGATCATAATCCATTCAAATAGGAGTTATAGTTACCAAGAAACAGCAAATTCCAATAAATTAAAATGAGAATGTTTGAAACTGTAGAATATATTTCTCTTTCTATAGAAAAAAAATGTGAACCAAATCTAAGAATATGATCTCCAAATTGAGAAATATTGGAGGCAATCCTTATGTGAACCTTGGTGTTAAAACTAGGAATTCTGAGTGCTGGGCTGGCATGAGTATATCCACAGTCACAGTAGCCACTGCTACTTAAATTTACATTCCTACATTTTCTGAATTAACTCACTATATAATCCAGGCACACTTGGAACCTACTACATAGTCAACGCAAGTTTAAATTCATGATGATGCCACCATATCCCAGATGGTGAGATCATAGACATGAACTACCACTCCTGACTCTCTCTCTCTCTCTCTCTCTCTCTCTCTCTCTCTCTCTCTCTCGTCTCTTTGTCTGTGTTGTGTGTGTGTGCGTGTGTGTGTGCATGTGCGTGTGCACACGTGTAATTCTTCTCTAACCTCTGGAAATGATATTCTATTTTATAAATTTGGGGATTGGATGATACTCTGATATTTTCTAAAGGTAAAAGTGTAAGATCTGTCCATCTCTTCCACCATCTATTCATCCCTCCCTCTCCACTGTGCTCCTTATGAGGGTCCAATGAGAAGACAGAAAAAGCTTGCTACCAAGGAGGAAAATACCTTCACCAGACACTGAATGGCTGATGCCTGACATGTGGACTTCCCAAACTCCTACAGAACCATGAGAAATGGATGTTTGCTGTGGAACCTGGAATATTCTATTAGAGGAAGTGGTCAATGAGGCTCTAATTAGTAGACAACTTGTCCAGATTGGTTTCTCCATTTACTGAAGCAATCATTTATATTTTGATTTTCTATTGTAGTAAGGAATTTTATGTTTCTTATTACATAATTCTTTAAAGATTGCCTGCTGTGTCGATAAGAGAATTTTGTTCTGTTTTCTTGTATAAATGTTAGAATAAGGGCGAGGAATTAATATTACAGTACACACAGGCCTAGAATACTGTAAGTACAGGCATGTGGCTTATATACAACTCCTATTCTAAGTCACATCCATCTGGAACTTGAGAGGGAAACATGTTCATAGGGGTCCACAAGTATAGTACCTAAAGGATGTCAGTAAAAAATAATCCTGAATTGAAAGTGAACTCTGACTCTGTTACCGAGTATTTCCTCAAGAAGCAGAGACACAGCCATTAATGAAACAGCGTATCTGCAAATGAGGGATGCAGGAGCAAGGAGAATATGCTACACACAAAGAAGACTTCTTTCCTAAAGTGTTCAGAGGAAGCACGGTGCTCATAGCACCTCCAAACACTAGTGAGTCTATGAATATCAGGGGCTTACAGCATATGAAATTTCATTATGCTACACTCGAAAGCCATGCAGTGACAAATCAATAAACATTTATTGAATAACTACATTAATGATTACATTCTTGAATTTATTGTTACTATGTGGGATTAACATTGAGACACATGTAGAAATTAACAAGATGAAAATTTATTTTGTAGAAGTTAATTATAATCTGACAACCGATCTTTATATCAGTATTTTAAAATGTGATATATATGATACAATATAATATACAATATAAGGAGGCCTATGTTTGATGTATATATTGTGTGGAACATTGTCTCACTGAGTGTGTGAGTGTGATATGTTAGGGTAAATGTAAAATATTTGCTTTATTTTGAGCTGCAATCATATAAATAAGATTAAAAGCCACTAATCCAGAGACAATTTACTCATGTATAATAGAGTCACTACAGTAAACTTTATATTGTAACAAATGAAAATTCAAAAATAAAATTGGTCCTCTTTTCCATATTACTACTTCAAGTCTTTTTAAATAGCAGAAACACAATGGAAAGGGAAGTGAAACTGTCTGAAGAAGAAATAGTCTTGTAGAAGGTAATACAGAATCTTAAATGGTTTTTTTTTCACATAGCATGTTCTAAAACCTCGAGTTACTGATTATTAATACTGTACTCAGCATGTGCTGCTCTACAATTAACCCAAGAAGTGTGTAATAATCTTCTACTCTTATAGAATGTTATTTCTATCAGCTTTAATTAGTCTAATTGAAGAATTTTATGCTTTCATACACATTTAGAATTTATAAAGTTTGGTGGACTTATAAAATTAGGAAATTGTTTTGTTCATTGTAACAGTTATTTAAAGCTCTTTGAGTTGATTTATATTACTATATCCATTCTGCCTTTTTAACCCACAATTGTTTTGAATTTCATCCCCTACCTTCAACTCAGTCAGAATCTTGGGCTTGGTTTGAGTGTTGTCTCCTCACTCTACAATGATTCTCTTCTGAGCAGAAAGCTTGGATAATTTGGAACTCAGTTGCTTTCTTTTAAAAATATTTTGCTTCTTGGGCTGGAGAGATGGCCTAGTAGTTAAGAGCGCCGACGGCTCTTACAGAGGACCCGGGTTCGATCCCCAGCACCCACATGGCGGCTGAGAACCGTCTGAAACACCAATTCCAGGAGAACTCCAGTTCCAGGGGAATCTGACGCCCTCTTCTGACCTCCACGGCATTGCACGACATGGGTGCACAGACCTGCATGCAGACAGCACATTCATACACATACAGAAAAAAAAAAAATTAAAAAAAATATTTTGCTTCCTTAGCTGGGCGAGGTGGTGCACACCTTTAATCCTAGCACTTGGGAGGCAGAGGCAGGCTGATTTTGTGAGTTCAAGGCCAGCCTGGTCTCTACATAGTGAGTTCCAGGACAGCTGGGGCTATAGGGAGACCCTGTCTCAAAAGGACAAAAAAAAATATGTTGCTTCTTATTTTGATTTTATATGTTTGAGTGTATTGTCTGCATATGTAAGTGCACATTGTCATGAAATGCCAGCAGAAGTCAGCAGATCCCCTGGAACTGGAGGTAAGGAATCAAACCCAGGTTCTCTGCAAGATCAGCCAGGCTATTATTTTTGAGCATTTGTAAAATTCATACAGTGTTTCCCAATCAAACCCGGTCCCCCTAATGCCCCAACTCTGAATCATAACCCATGCATTACAACATCCATGCTAAGCCATATCCAGTCAAGCTCCCAGACCCAGACGTCCATCTGGGCAAATAGATCCATTGGAGTCTAGTCAGCATATCTAGGAATCTTAGATAAGGCATACTCTTCCTCACCCAACAGTACTCAGTCTCTTGGAGTTCTCAGTACTGGGTCAGCCCCTTACCCATTTCTCTCACTCCACTTTGATACTTTGTCCCAGTTGGCATGAGTCCCATGTCTAATGCCCGGATTGCTAAAAATTCACAGGTGAAAGCTTCCAGTCAACTATAAGCCACTGCTTTTATACTTTCATGCACCAGCCCTGGCCTTTTACATTTTCAGGCCCTCTGCTCCCTAATTATCACTGAGCCATGAGTGAGTGAGGTTTAAATAGGGGCTCCACACGGGAATAAATACACACTGTAGAGGCTCCCATTCTTTGAAGTTTGACTTGTGGTCTTTGGTGTGCATCACACTCTATGGCATAAAGAAGCTTTACTGGCAAGAATTGAGGATTTCACTCCTTTTATCTCTACCCTTCATTCTCTGTGTAGGTGTTCTACTGTAGAAATGTCTCCTAAGAATGGGGATTTTTCAGATGTGTCTGTTCTGTCTGACCAGTTGTGGGATTCTGCAGTAGCCTCCATCTGTTGTAAAGAGTGGCTTTTTTTGATGAGTGGGGTACAATATTCTTGTCTGTAAATACAAGATTCCATAGTTAGTGTGTGGTAAGAAATTTCATTTGTCTTGAGATATGACACCAATAGGCTTTTCTCTAGGCTCAATGTCCCCTCCTGTGCATTTCGCTGAGTTTAAAGTGGCACTCATGGGTTCACTCCTATTGAGAGGTCCCAAGTCTAATTTGACTGTTGACCATCCTCCAGACAACAGTCCCTCTACTGCACCAATAGAGGTATTTTGCTGGGCAGCTCATGGTGGCTGTAGTGTTTGGTGCTGGGTTGTACACGGATTGATTTTTATTCCTTAGCAGTATACACATTGTCTAACATTATGGGTGCTTAACTTTAGGTAGAAGGCTTCCAGGTCAGTTCCCATTCCATTAATCTGAGTCCTATCCCTAAAGCATGTGCTGTACTGAACAGTAGGATCTTATTTTCTATTTCTGATAGATAATAAAGAGCTTTGGAGATAGGGTGGATTGTTTTAAGGGTCAATTGGATCTCTCTGACCAACTATTCAAAGGGAAGTGTCCCCTGTCTGACACTGTTTACTGCCACAGAGCCACCAGTTTACACCTCTGGTGCACTAATGTTCAGTGTAGGTGAATTTCTCAGGAGGTCTTGGGGGCATCACATTGCACCCCCAATTTCCTAGACTCCAAAGTCTAATAATCTCTATTCTTTCTTCTTCTCTTAACACCCCAGTCTTTCCTCCCCAGCCCTATCACCCTCATAATCTACACCCTCCCTTTCTGATTTTCCCCATCATCTACCATGCCCCCCACTTATCTCCCAAGCCTCCCCTCCCAACCCAACTGCCCTCTCCTCCCCACCTCCCCTTTAGTAACCTCTGTTTCAGGATATTTCTTTTCCTTTACTTCCATGTATCCTTTACCATTTCTTGACTCCTGGTGTTACATCATAAAATACACTCAAGTGAGGGGATTGGTGCTACAATTCACAAATGAGAGAGGACATACATCTCCTACTTTTCTGCCATTGTGTTACTTCACCCAGAATAAAATTCTGTGGTTCCATCCATTTACCTGAAAATTTCATAATTTCATCTTGTCTTATTGCTAAGTAGTACTCCATCATGTAGACGTATCACAGTTTCATTATCCATTCATCAGTTGTGGGACATCTAGGTTGTTTCCATTTCTTTGCTATTGTAAAGAGACTAGCAAAAAACATGGCTGAATAGGTATCTTTTTATTTGTTTGTTTTTTGGGTTTTTTTGCTTTTTATTTTATATATATATATATATAAAACAAGATTATCAAATCTAGACCCATGTCCCCCATCCCCCCACCCCACCAGAGCTCATGCATTCTGCCAAACATGCTTTTCATCTCTTTCTCAGTCTTTCTCAATATTCTCCATGAAGAAGTTGACTGTTTTGAACAGAAGTTCACTGTTTCAGTTAGTTCTTTGATGCAGTCCTTTCTGTTGTTGTTGTTGTTGTTGTTGTTGTTGTTTCCAATATGTATCACTCCCAACTGCTTGGAAAAAAGCTCAAGGGGCTGTGCACAAGAAATACTTACAACTAGGTAATTGGCACTAGCATCCACAGATGAGGGATACCATTCATCGTTTGTTTTTCTGGGACTGTGTTACTTCACTCAGCATGCTGTCTTCTAGCTCCAGCCATTTTCCTGCAAAGCTCATGATGTCGTCTTTCTTTACTGCTGCATAGAACTCCATTGTGTAGATGTACCACATTTTCTCTACTCATCAGTTGAGGGGCATTTGGGTTGGTTCCAGCTCCTTGCTATTGTGAACAGAGCTGAAATAAACATGGCCGTGCATGTATCTCTGCAGTGGGGTGAGTCTTGAGGGTACATGCCGGAGTGGTATGGCTGGGTCAGGTGGCAAGTTCATTCCAAGTCTTCCAAGGGTTCTCCACACTGCTTTCCATAGTGGCTGTATGAGTTTACATTCCCACCAGCAGTGGATGAGTGTTCCCCTTTCCTCACAACCTCTCCAGCACTTGGTATCATTTGTTTTCTTGATCCTAGCCAGTCTTATTGGAGTAAGATGATATCTTAAAGTGGTTTTGATTTGCATTTCCTTAATGATTAGTGATGATGAACACTTATTAAGGTGTTTCTCAGCCATCTCTAATTCCTCACTTGTGAAGTCTCTGTTCAACTCTTTGCTCCATCTATTGAGTGGGTCATTTGTTTTCTTTCTTCTTTGTTTTTTGAGTAGTTTATATATTCTGGAAATCAATGCTTTGTCAGATGTTTCTGCAGTGATGGTTTCCTCCCACTCTGTGGGTTTTCTCTTCACTTCCTTGAAGTACAGAAGCTTTTGAGTTTAATGAGATCCCATTTGTCAATTGTCAACCTTAATTCTTGCACAGCTGCTGACTGATTTAGGAAGTCTTTTCCTACGCCTGTGTCTTGTAGTCTGCTTCCAACTTTTTCTTCTATCACCTTCAGAGTTTGGGGTTTCACGTTGAGGTCTTTAATCCATCTGGAGTTGACTTTTGTACAAGGTGAGAGGTAGGGGTTTAATTTCATTCTTCTACAATTGGTGATCCAGTTTTGCCAACACCACTTGCTGAAGATGCTGTCTTTTTTCAAATGTGTCTTCTTGGCCCCCTTGTCAAATATGAGATGGCTGAAATTGTATGTGCTCAAGTTTAGATCTTCAGTTTTGTTCCATTGGTCAACAGGTCTGTTTTTGTTCCAGTACCAGGCTGTTTTTATGACTATAGCCCTGTAGTATAGTTTGAAGTCTGGTATAGAGATCTTCTCTGTATTGCTCTTTTCACTCAGGGTTGTTTTGGCTATTCAGGCTCTTCTGTTTTTCGAAATGAATTTAAGGACTTTTTTTTCCAAGCCTGTGAAGAAACTCTTGGGGATTTTAATTGGGATTGTGTTAAGTCTTGTATAGGTATCTTTACAGTATTATGAGTCTTTTGGGTATATGCCAAGGAGTGGTACAATTGGGTCATATGGTGGGTTCATTTTCAGTACCTTGAGAGTTCTGCACACTGCCTTCCATAGTAGCTGCAGGAGTCTGCATTCCCAGCAGGAGTGAATGAGTGTTCCCCTTTCTCTACACACTTGCCATGTCTTGTGTCCTCTGTTGTCTTGACGTTAGCCAGTCTGATTGGGGTGAGATGGAATCTTGAAGTGGTTTTTATCTGCATTTCTCAAATTACTAAGGATGTTGAGAAGTTTTTTTTAATATTTTATTTATTATTATTACTTTTTGTGGGAAGTAGTTCTGTTAAACCTTTAGCTTGTTTATATTTAATCTGATGACTATTTTAAATGGAATTCCAAACCAAACACACACACAAAAAACATCTCTGTATGCCTGTCTCTGGTAGTGTTTTGATTTTTCTGGGAGTGAAAACTTGTTAAGGTTCTTGGAAACCTTGAGGGAAAAGAATGTTGTACTTCACCCCCAGCAATGGGCAAAAAGACACCTCTTTGGTGGTCTTGTTCTTTTTTTTAACTGATGCTTTGTGTATTTCAGACATCATTTTTCAATTCAGTTCAGGCATATTCCCCTTTCCCTTCCCTCACCCCACCCTACCCCAGATCATGCATTCTGCTATAACTGTCCTGCATCTTTCTCTCAGTCTTTTTTTTTAACCTTAGGAATTCACATTTTCCTCCATTAATTTTATATTACTCTAAAATATGGATACATACTCTCCACCCATATACAGTAATTACAGAGTCTGTAAATAATTGGTCGGTAGATTCTAGAGCCTGTTGAGAGATTTACATTATAACAGCATAGTTGCTTTCAGGTATACAGAAATGTAACAATTATGTTGTTCAGCTTGCCTTTCATCTGGGGGAGTTGGTGTTTGTATCCAGAAATGAGGGATACCATATTCTTTTGTCTTTCTGGGACTGTGTTACTTCACTGAGCATAATGGCTTCAAGCTCCATCCATTTACCTGCAAAGTTCATAATGCCATCTTTCTTCACCGCTGAATAGTACTCCATTGTGTAGATGTACCACATTTTTGTCATCCACTCGTCTGTTGAGGGGCATTTGGGTTGGTTCCAGCTCTTTGCTATTGTGAAGAGAGCTGCAATAAACATGGATGTGCATGTATCTTTGCAGAAAGATGAGTCTTTGGGGTATATACCCAGGAGTGGTATGACTGGGTCAGGTGGTAGGCTCATTCTGAGTCTTTTTTAAAGCATCGCTTAGACATTTTTCTTTCCTCATTTGAGAATTCTCTGCTCAAATCTGTAGCCCATGTTTTTATTGGGTTGCTTATTTTCTTTTTTATCCATTCTGCTAGTCTGTGTATTTTGACAGGGGAGTTAAGGCCAATGATATTTAATAATATTACTGAAAGTCGTATATTGGCTACAGTCCATTTAATTTCTTTAAGTTCATGTACCTATTTTGAATTTCCATTACTATACCCTCCTTTTTATCTTTCTGTAGCCTCTTGAGTATGCCCATTCCTACCTTCAGCCCTTTGTATTGTTTCAAGTATTCTCTGTAGAGCTGGTTTGGTAGACATGAAGTTTTCAACCTATTCATATCACGAAAAAATTTCCATTCCCCTTCAATCTTGATAGTTTTGCTGGATAGAGTATTTGGGGTTGGCATCCACATTCATTTAGAGCTGGGAATAATTTAATGAGGTCTCCTGGCATTCATATTTTTCATTGAAAAGTCAACTGTGATTCTAATGAGTTTTCCTTTATATGTAAACTTGTTTTTGTCTAGTAGCCTTTAATACACTCTCTTTGTTCTGTTTATTTAAAATTTTTACTGTGATACGCCCTGGAGATTTTCTGTTCTTGTCATGTCTTATGCGCTTCTTGATTTTCTTTTTTATTCTAATATATATATATATATTTTTTAATCAAATCTAGACCCATGTCCCCCCATCACCCTACCCCACCAGAGCTCATGCATTCTGCCAAAACATGCTTTTCATCTCTTTCTCAGTCTTTCTCAATATTCTCCATGTGGAAGTTGACTGTTTTGAGCAGAAGCTTCTTGATTTTCTACAGGTAGGTCTTTCCTTAATTTTGGGAAGTTCTCATCTATAATTTGTTGAAGGTCTGGTCAATGCCATTGGTCTGAGGTTTTTCTCCTTCCTGTATGTCTGTAATTCTTAGATTCAGTCTTCTTATGTTGTCCCACATTTCCTGCATATCCATTCTTGTGTTTTTTTTTTTTTTAATTTTACATCGTCTTACTTAAGGACTGAAGATCTTCAACTTTGTCATCTAGCCTGTTCTGTTTTTCCGTGTCATTCATTCTGCTTGTGAGGCTTTCTGCTGCTGTTTCCAATTGGCTTATTGCTTTCTTTGAATTCATGAAGATTTCTGTTTGGGGTTTCTTTGCTATTTCTATCTCTTTTATGAATTCAGTTTTCAAGTCATGTTTGGAATACCTGAAGGGGGGCTGAACCATGTATGCTAGGGTAGTTGGCAATTCAGAGTTAGGGAGTGACTTTAGTGAAGGGATTGGTGTCTGCGGGGGTTCCTGGTCTGGGTGAGAACTGGGTGGGGGTGGGGAGAACTGAGTAGGGTTGCTGGTGGCTTGGGGTCTGACTTACCAAGGTCCTCTCTGGGCAGTTCTGTGAAGCAGGTTAGGGTCAGTGAAGTTGGGGTTGGGGAAGTACCACCTAATCTGTCTCAGGGTGTTTAGCAAGTTTAGGTCAGGGGGATTGGTCAGAGGTCTAAGGTGGAAAATTTGGTTGCTGCTTGTGTCTCAGGCTGGCAGGTTGGGGGTGGGGAGGCTATGAGGAAAGGAATAGGGATAAAAGTGAGTTTTGACTTACCAGCATCTTAGGTAGGATGAGACTGCCTGGCAGGTCAGGTGTGCCAGGAGAGATGGGATTTGGAATACCTGATGGGGGACTAAGCCACCTATACTAGGGTCGTTGGCAACTCTGGGTAAGGGAATTAGACCAGAGAAGGGATTGGTGTCTGCCCAGCCAGTGCTCTTAGCCACTCAGCCTTCTTTCCATTCCCCTCACTTGTTTAATTTTACTTATTCAAGAAGTGGTTGGTCATATGTTTTCTTAACTGTTCAAGGTGGTTAAAATTGGAGAGATAGTCTAGATCCTATTACACAGGTGTGGACAAAAGTCAAATATAAAATGTATTTTATTCCAAATCCAGATTTTTGTTATTCTCACATTTCTGTCAAAAACTGAGCAATTCTCTCTGCATTGATAGGTTTCAGGAGTGGCTATTCTGTTCCATGAGCATTTGTCTGTCCTTACACCAATGCCATGCAGTCTTCCTAGAGTTTTCTAAAACATTTAGCATAATGTCCTTTAAGTTTAGAAGAGCAATCTTCTTCAGGAATGCCATGGGATTGCATAGATATTTGCATTGCTGGTGAATTTTGAATTCACTGTATTTATCTTTATGACAATTGATGAAGTTTTGTATATGGAAGATTTTCAAAGAATTTTAGCATTATTAAATATTCTAAATAATGACCATAGCATATATGTTTATTTAGAACATTCTTTAATTTCTCTCTATTACATTTTATAGTTTACACTTGGAGTTACTGCAACATTTATTAAATTTATTTGATTTATTTAATGTACATAAAATATTTTAAAACTTCACTTTCTATTTGTTTACTGCTGATATATAGCTATTTAAATGACAGTGGCCTCTAGTTTAATGAACTTGCACCTTGCAGTATCATAGAATCTATTTTCTTGCAATTTTATAAGGATTTTTAGATAATTTTATTTATTCATATATATATATGTGTGTGTGTGTGTGTGTGTGTGTATAGTGTGTGTGTGTGTGTGTGTGTGTGTGTGTGTGATTTGTAGTATTGGGCTTTGAATATGGGCCCTTGTACATGTGGGCAAGCACTTCACCAATGAGGTACATTTCCAAGCCCTCTTTTTACTTTTTATTTTGTACAGAGGTTCACTAATTTTCCAAGACTGGTCTTGAACTCACTCTGTAGTCTAGCCTATTTTTTAAAATTGCAAATCTCCTGAGAAGCTGGGATTATCGACCTATGGCAGCATGTCAAATTATGCATAATTCTTACACAATTTTTGAGTTTGCATTCTGATGCTGGCTAGCTCTCCCAGTACTACTTTGTCTAATCAGTATGAAGGCATCTTTCTTTATTTAAATTCCCTCTCTATCACGAGATACTGTCAACATTTTTCTATTGCATATGATACTTGATAATTGCTAGATAAACATTTATTTACATTTCTAGAATTTTTATTTGTTCTAAAGGTTGTCTGCAAACCAATACTATGAACTGATGTTACAATTACCTACAAAAAGTGTAATTACCTACCAGCAGGGCTGGGTCAGTTTTTTGAGCTCTTGTGCATGAAGTTAGCCTCATTATTATCAGCCTTCCTGGAGGCTCCACAGGTCTACAGTGTACAATGTCTGCACACCATTAGAACAAATCTGAATTTTCGTGATGTGAACAAAATCACACATAATATATGAAGAAATTGAAAATGTAATAAGAAACCTCCCAACTAAAAAAAGCCCAGGCCCAGATGGTTTCATGGCAGAAGTCTATAAAACATTTCAAAAAGACTTATAATCATTATTACTCAAACTGTTCAGAAGGATACAAGCAGAGGGAGATCTCCCAAATTCCTTCTATGAAGCCAGCATCACTCTAATACCAAAACTAGGCAAAGATACAACCAAAAAAGAGAAATATAGACCCATCGCATTAATGAAACAGATGCAAAAATTCTCAACAAAATACTCGTAAACCACATACAGACCCACATCAAAGAGATCATCCATAATGACCAAGTTGGATTCACACACACAGAGATGCAGAGATGGTTCAACATACAAAAATTAAAGATATCAGAAAACACACAAATAGACTGAAACAGAAAATTCACTTGATCATCTCAATTGATGCAGAAAACACCCTTGACAAAATCCAGCATCACTTCATGCTGAAAGTCCTAGAGGGAATAGGAATGGATCATTCCTCAAGGTAATCAAAGTCAAATACAAAAAACCCAGAGCCAACATCATCCTAAATGGAGAAAAGACAGAAGCATTCCCCTTAAAGGCAAGAACTTGGCAAGGCAGCCCCCTGTTGCCACTCCTCTTCAATAAAGTCCTTGAAACACTTGCTAGAGTGATAAGGCAAGAAAAGGAAATTAAAGTACTAATTGGAAAAGAGGAAGTCAAGCTATCCCTTTTTGCAAACAATATGATAGTTGACCTAAGGGATGCTAAAAACACCACCAGAAAACTCCAACAAACAATTAAGAGTTTCAGTAAAGTGGCAGGATACAAAATTAACCTACAAAAATCAGTAGCCTTTCTTTGCAGCAACAAGCAACTGAAGAAGTCCTCAAGTGGATTGAACTAGTAAATGAAAAGCCAGAAGGAGCCAGGGCCTCCCTCCCCACAAAAAAACCTGAGTAACATATTGAGAAAACAAAACCATTGGGTATTTTGGGCTAACTGTGTGGCCTTAAACATCCAAAAGGAAAATATAACTTGAAATAAATAAAAAGTAAGGCCTGAGAAATTGTATTTCAGGTATAAAACTTGAGATCTTAGTAAAAAGACAAAAAGGATATTTAAAAAAGAGCACAGTTGTTTTGCCTGTCTTACTGGCAAGAGCAGCTACCCTGTGCCTGCCACTTTTTTGCCATCCTTCAAAGACATGAAGCATATCTTTCAACCTTCCAGTATGAACTGAAGACTCATGTCTCTCTAAGAATCCTCCAAAACTTCAGTGCCAGGTGGGAACTACTGAGATATCCAAGTTGTGGACTGAGCTACTACTGGGGTTTCAGCTTCTTCAGAGTATGGATAGACTGCCATTGTTGGACTACCAAGGCTGTATCACTGAGATCAGTACAGGAAGAGCAAGACAGGACGTGGTGCTTACTGGACCTCATTTGGTGACCATGGAAAGGGAAAATCCCAGAGTGGAGCACAAGGGCAGAACTGATGGTGGTTTGGGCTTGCCAAGGAGGAGCCTTCAAACATGACATCTTTCAGCCTAATAAAGAAAAAAATCATAAGCTGAAGATGCTAAAACCTATGATATATGTGGCATGCATATGTGCACATTTTGGAGTGATGCATATTAGAAGGAACAACAGCAATGACAGCAAAAAGACTGGGTCAAGGAACTGACTGAAATGATGAAATTTGGCTCCAAACAATAAACTTCTGCATCAAGAATTTTGAAAGAGACTGGAAAAAAAGATGAAAACATGTTTGGCAGAATGCATGATTTCTGGTGGGGTGGGGAAAGGAGGGGGCATGGGTCTAGATTTGATTTGAAATTTTGTTTGAAATTCACGATGTTTCGATAAAAATTGGCTTTGAAAAAAAAGAAAGCACAAATGAAGGAACTAATACTGCAGCTAAAAGCACTTGAGAGACAACAACAAATTAACCCTAAACACAAGAGACAGGAAGATATAAAAAACCTCAGAGTAGAAATCAATGAAATGGAAACAAAGAAAACAATCCAGAAAAACAATGAATCCAAAAGTTAGTTCTTTGAAAGAATAAACAAGATAGACAAACCTCTAGCCCAGTTAATAAAAAGAAAGAGCAACTCCAAACCAATAGAATTCGTGATGAAGGGGGACATCACAACAGACAATAAAAAGACCTAGACAATCATAAGGGGAATACTTCAAGAACCTAGGCTCTACTATGTTTAAAAACCTAAGATAAATGTATGAATATCTGAAATCCTGGGAATCACCAAAGTTAAACCAAGAAGAGATTGACAGCTTAAACAGACCCATAATATATGAAGAAAATGAAAATGTAATAAGAACCTCCCAACAACAAAAAAAGAAAAAAATTCAAACAAACAAACAAACCCAGGCCCAGATGGTTTCACAGCAGAATTCTATAAAACATTTCAAAAAGACTTACAACCATTATTACTCAAACTGTTCAGGATACAAACAGAGGGAGATCTCCCAAATTCCTTCTATGAAGCCAACATCATTCTAATAGCAAAACCAGGCAAAGACACAACCAAAAAAGTAAACTATAGACCCATCTCATTAATGAAACAGATACAAAAATTCTCAACAAAATACTTGCAAACCACATATAGACCCACATGAAAAAGATCATCCATAATGACCAAGTTGGATTCATACCAGAGATGCAGGGATGGTTCAACATACAAAAATCAATAAATATCAGAAAACACATAAATGGACTGAAAGACAAAAACCACACAATCATCTCAATTGATGCAGAAAAATCTTTGACAAAATCCAGCATCTCTTCATTCTTAAAGTTCTAGAGGGAATTGGATTGGAGGGATCATTCCTCAATGTAATCAGAGCCATATACAAGAAACCCACAATCAACATCATCCTTAATGGAGATAAGACAGAAGCCTCCCCCTTAAAGGAACTTTAAGGCTGCCCCCATTGCAACTCGTCTTCAATATAGTGCTTGAAACACTTGCTAGGGCAATAAGTCAAGAAAAAGGAAATTAAAGGAATACTGATTAGAAAAGAGGAAGTCAAGCTATCCCTTTTGCAGATGATATGATAGTTAACCTAAGGGATGATGAAAACTCCACCAGAAAAAGTCTAGAAATGATTGAGAGTTTCAGTAAAGTGGCAGGATACAAAATTTACCTAGAAAAATCAGTAGCCTTTCTTTACACCAACAACAAGCAATTCAAAAAGGAATACAAGGTGAACTTCCCATTAACAGTAGCATCAAAAACAATAAAAATACCCAGGAACAAACCTAACCAAAGACACCAAAGATCTCTACCAAAAAAAAATTAAAACTCTGAAGGAACTTGAAGAAGACATCAGAAGATGGAAAGAACTCCCATGTTCATGGTTTGAAAAAATATAGTAAACATGCCCATTCTACCCAAATTTGTGTACAGATTCAGTGAAATCTTAACTAAAATCCCCAAGTTTCTTCACAGGCTTGAAAAAAAAAATCCTTAAATTCATATGGAAAAACAAAGACCCCAAATAGCCAAAGCAAACCTGAGAGAAAAGGGGGACCTCTATACCAGACTTTAAACTATGCTACAAGGCTATAGTCATAAAAACAGCTTGGCACTGGAACAAAAACAGACCTGTAGACAAATGGAACAAAACTGAAGATCCAAACTTGAGCACATACAATTTCAGCCACCTCATATTTGACAAGGGGGCCAAGAAGACACAATGGAGGAAAGACAGCATCTTCAGCAAATGGTGTTGGCAAAACTTGATCACCACTTGTAGAAGAATAAAGTTAAACCCCTATGTCTCACCCTGTACAAAATTAACTCCAAATGGATCATAGACGTCAATGTGAAACCTAAAACTCTGAAGGTGATAGAAGAAAAATTTGGTAGCAACCTAAATGACATAAGCTTATGAAACGATTTTCTAAATTAGACAGCAGCTACGCAGGAAAGAAGGTCAACAATTGACAAATGGGACCTCTTTAGACCCAAAAGCTTATGTACAGTACAAGAAACAATCAAAGAAGTGAAGAGAAAACCCACAGAGTGGACGGAAACCTTCACTGCAAATACATCTAACAAAGCATTGATTTCCAGAATATATAAACTACTCAAAAAACAAAGAAGAAAGAAAACAAATGACTCACTTGAAAGATGGAGCAAAGAGCTGAACAGAGACTTCACAAGTGAGGAATTATAGATGGCTGAGAAACATCTGAAAAAGTGTTCAATGTCCCTAATAATTAAGGAAATGCAAATTAAAGCCATTTTAAGATATCATCTCACTCCAATAAGAGTGGCCGAGATCAAGACACCAAAAGACATCAAATGCTGGAGAGGTTCTGGGGAAAGGGGAACTCTCATCCACTGCTGGTGGGAATGTAAGCTCATACAACCACTATGGAAAGCAGTATGGAGAACCCTTAAGGGACTCAAAATGAGCTTGCCACCTGACCCACTCCTTGGTATATACCCACAAGACTCATCTTACCACAGAGATACATGCTCAGCCATGTTTATTGCAGCTCTCTTCACAATAGCAAAGACCTGAAACCAACCCAAATGCCCCTCAATGATAAGTGGATAGAGAAAATTTGGTACATCTACACAATGGACTTCTATGCAGTGGTAAAGAAAGACGGCATCATGAACTTTGCAGTTAAATGGATGGAACTAGAAGATATCAAGTTAAATGAAGTATCACAGTCCCAGAAAAAACAAATGACAATGACGAATGGCATCCCTCATCTGTGGATGCTTGCTCCAAGTTACCAGTTGTAAGGTAAACTAAGCAATGTTAATGTTATGTTCCTCATGATCTTAAAAAATAGCTCTTTTTATTGTGAATCGTGTAATAGTTTCTAGAATTTAGCTACCATTTATTTTCTGTCTTAGGCAGTTTTTTTATATGGGTGGAGGGTATGTATGCACAAAATCAAAAGAATGAGGGAAAAAATCTAGTTTGTCATGAAATTGTCTCTAACCATGGTATTTATCTTATGGGAATGCTTTGTAGTATTTCTTATACAAGGCTGCTTGAGCTTTTGTCCAATAATTTTCTAAAATATTATACAGTAGTTAATAGTATCAGGCTGGTGTAACTTAGCCTTTCTGGTTACTTAACAAACATACTTAAGGACTATACCAATATGGGTGAGGGACTTAAGGGATAACTTTATTCCTTGCCCTCAGTTCCAGTCCCAGGGAACTATGCATGGGGGAATCTCTTGAAATGTCCTCCAAATGGAAGTCACTAGTCTTCCTGTGCACCGAAATCTTGGAGATCCACTAATGGGAGTTTAGCCAGTGTCCAGTCTATAAAGAAGAAAGTCTGCTAATGCTTCAAAATGGGAAGCCTGGTCTAGTAGGACCTGACTTTGTCCTCGAGTAGATGGAACTGGTAAATGAAAAGCCAAAGGGGCCACGGGCTCTCCCTGCCCCCTGCAAAACAAAACAAAACACAACACAACAAAACAAAAAACCTGAGGACCAGATCCTCAACTGACCTTGAGAAAACAAAAACCTTGGTTAATCTGGGCTAACGGTTTGGCCTTAAGTGTCCAAAAGGAAAGTATAACCAGAAATAAATAAATAGTAAGTTCTGAGAAATTATACTTCAGGTATAAAACTTGAAATCTTACTAAAAAGTCTGAATAAATAAATAAATACAGTTGTCTTGCCTGTCTTATTGGCAAGTACAGCTACCCTGTGGCTGCCACTGCTTTTGCCATCCTGCAAAGACATAAGACACAGCTTTTCAACATTTCAATATGGACTGAAGACTCATGTCTCTCCAATAATCCTCCAAACCTTCAGTGCCAGATGGGGACTGTTGAGACATCTAGATGTGGACTGAGATATTACTGGAGTTTTGGCCTCTTCAGAGTATTGATTGCCATTGTTGGACAATCCATGCTGTATAATGGAGACAAGTCCAGGAGGATCAAGACAGGATGTGGTGCTTACTGGACTCCATTTGGTAATCATGTGAAGGGAAAACCCCAGAGTGGAGAACAAGGGCAGGACTGATGGTTGTTTGGGCTTGCCAAGGAGGAGCCTTCCAAACATGACATCTTTCAGAATAATAAAAAGAAAAAAAAAAAAAAAAGAAAGAAATCATAAGCTGAAGATGATGAAAGATATATGTGGCATGCATGTATGCATATTTTGGAGTGATGCAGACTGGAAGGATCAACAACAAAAAGACATCAAAGAACTGACTGAAACGGTAAACTTCTGCTCAAAACAGTAAACTTCTGCAATGAAAATTTGAAGAGACTGAGAAAAACATGAAAAACATCTTTGGCAGAATGCATGAGCTCTGTTGGGGTAGGCGGGGCAAGGTAGGGGAATGGGTCTAGACTTGACTGGAAATTTTGTATGAAATGCACAAAGCTTCAATAAACTTGGCTTTGAAAACAAAAACAAAAGCAAAACAACAACTAAATAAATAAATAAATAAATAAATAAATTCAAGAAGCACATAGAATAAATACCAAATAGACAAGACAAGAAACAAAATTCCCCATGGAATATCACAATTAAAATCCTAGATGCTCAAAACAAAGTCAAAGTACGGAACACCATAAGAGAAAAACAGCAAGTTACATGTAAGAGGAAATCCATCAAAATTACCACTGACTTCTCAGTGTAAATGATGAAGCAAGAAGAACATGGACCAAAGTATTCACAATACTAAACTACTTTAGATACCCACCTAGATTACTATACCCAGCAAAAATGTCAATTATAGTTGAAGGAAAAAGAAACTCTTTCGTGACATAAATGAAACGAAAGAATACATGTCAAAAAACAAATACTTCAGAAAATACTCAAAGTAATTCAAACGACAGAGGAAAGAAGCAACCAACCCCAAGCAACTAAAGAGAGAAATTAAAAAAGCATAACAGTAAACATAAACCTAGACCAAGAATGCAAACAAAAAAAAAAGTTGAAAGGAAGCAACACACATCTCTCAATAATAACCTTAAATATTAATGGTCTAAACTCCCCAATCAAAAGACATTGCCTGGGAGAATGGATTAGGAAACAGACTCTATCTATATGTTGTCTACAAGAAACCCATCTCACCCTCAAGGACAGGTACTACTTTAGAGTGAAAAGATGGAAAATATATTTCAAGCAAATCGTACCAAAAAGCAAGCAGGAGTGGCTATTCTAATATCAGATAAAGGAGACCTGTGAGTAAAATTAATCAGAAGAGAAAAAGAGGGCCATTACATCCTTACCATCAGAAAAATTAACCAGGAAGATTTCACAATCATAAATTTTTATGCACCAAACTCTGGTGCACTGAACTTTATAAACACAATTCTTCAGTACCTCAAGACACAGATTAATCTCAGCATGCTAATAGTGGGGGACATCAATATCCCACTGAGTCTTTTGGATAGGTCAACTGGACAAAAAATAACAGACATTGGAACTGAACAATACAATACACCAAATGGACCTCACAGACATCTACAGAATATTTCAACCAAACACTAGAGAACATACTTTCTACCCAGCACCCCAGGGAACATTCTCCAAAATCGACCACATAGTGGGACACAAAAGAAATGTCAACAAATACAAAAATATTGAAATTATTTCATGCATTCTATCAGACCACAGTACATTAAAGCTCAATATGAACACCAAAATAAGCTATACTAGCTATAAGAACACAAAGAGACTAAGCAACACGATCCTGAATAAAAGTGGGTCAGAGAAGAAATACAGAACAAAATAAAACCATTCATGGAACTAAACGAAAAGAAAATACAATGTAACAAAATCTGTAGGATACATTAAAAGCATTGCCAAGAGAGAAATTTATAGCCCTAAGTGCCCACATTTAAAAAAAAAAAAAACCTGAAAAGGAATAAACATTCAATGTAGCTAAAAACACTAAAGAGACAACAACAATTGAACCCCTAAATCCAATAGACAGGAAGAAATAACAAAAAACAGAGCAGAAATCAATGAAATAGAAACAAAGAAAACAAAACAAAACAAAAAAATAAACGAATCCAAAATCTGGTTCTTTGAACAAATAAACCAAATAGACAGACCTATAGCCCAGTTAACCAAAAGAAGGAATGAGCAACTCAAATAAATAGCATTCCTGATGAAATGGGAAACATCACAACAGACAATAAAAAGATCCAGGCAATCATAGGAGAATCCTTCAAAAACCTGTACTCTACTAAATTTGAATGCCTAAGAGAAATGGATGAATATCTGAAATCCTGGGAACCAACAAAGCTTATCCAAGAAGAGATTGACAGTTTAAACATACCCATAATATTTGAGGAAATTGATGATGTAATTAAAAAAAAAAAAAAACTCCCAACTAAAAAAAGCCCAGGCCCAGATGGTTTCACAGCAGAATTCTATAAGACATTTAAAGAGCTCTTAAAACCATTACTACTCAAAATTTCAGAAGGACACAAACAGAAGGAAATCTCCGAAATTCCTTCTATGAATGAAGCCAGCATCACTCTAATACCAAAACCAAGCAAAAAGACACAACTAAAAAAGAAAACTATAGACCCATATCATTAATGAACAAAGATGTAAAAATTCTCAACAAAATACTTGCAGATCCATACAGACCCACATTAAAAACATCATCCATCGTGATCAAGTTGGATTCATACTAGAGATGCAAGGATGTTTCAACATACACAAATCAATAAATATCATAAAACACATAAATGGACTAAAAGACAAAAACCACACAATCATCTCATTTGAGCCAGAAAAAAAAGCCTTCCGCAGAGTCCACCATCCCTTCATCCTTAAATTTCTAGAGGGAACTGGACTGGAGGGAACATTACTCAATGTAATCAAAGCCATATATGGCAAATCCAATGCCAACATCATTCTAAATGGAGAAAAATTAGGAGCACTTCCCTTAAAGGCAGGAACCCAGCAAGGCTGCCCCCTAATGCCACTCCTCTTCAGTATAGTGCTTGAAATGCTTGCTAGAACAATAAGGCAAGAAAGGTAAATTAAAGGAGTACTAATCAGAAAATAGAAAGTCTAACTACCCGTTTTTGGAGATGATATGATAATTTACCTAAGGGATGCTAAAAACTCCACCAGAAAACTCCTAGAAACAATTAAAAGCTTCAGTAAAGTGGCAGGACACAAAATTAACCTAGAAAAATCAGTAGCCTTTCTTTACACCAGCAATAAGCCACTGGAAAAGGAATATAAGGAAACCTTCCCAATCACAACTGCCTCAAAAAAGAAAAAAATATAACACCTGGGAACAAACCTAACCAAAGACACAAAAGACCTCTACGAAAAAAATTTAAAACCCTGACGAAGGAGATTGAAGATGAAATCAAAATATGGAAAGACCTCATGGATTGGAAAAAAATAATATAGTAAAAATGTCCATTATCCCCAAATTAATATACAGATTCAATGCAATCCCAATCAAAATCCCAATGAGCTTCTTCGCAGACTTGGGAAAAAAATCCTTAAATTCATATGGAAAACAAAAAGCCCTGAGTAGCTAAAGCAACCCTGAGCATAAAGGGCAACACAGGGGGCATTACTTGTCCAGACTTCAAGGTATATTACAGGGCTAGAGTCATAAAGATAGTCTGGTATTGGCAGAAAAACAGACCTGTTAACCAATGGAACAAAACTGAAGATCCAACTTGAACTCCTATCATTTCAGCCACCTCATATTTGACAAAGGGGCCAAAAAAGCTCAATGGAGGAAAGATAACATCTTCAGCAAATGGTGTTGGCAAAACTGGATCAACATTTGTAGAACAAAATTAAACCGCTACCTCTCACCCTGTACAAAAATCAGTTCCAAGTGCATCAAAAATCTCAAAGTGAAACCTGAATCCCTGAAGGTGACTGAAGAAAAAGTTGGCAGCAACCTACAAGACATAGGCATAGGAAAAGACTTTGTAAATGAAACAGCAGCTGCACAGGGAGTAAGGTCCACAGCTGACAAGTGGGACCTCATCAAACTTCAAAGCTTCTGTGCAGTGAAAGAAACAATCAAAGAAGGGAAGAGAAGACCCACAGAGTGGGAGGAAACCTTCAGCAGTGATACATCCGACAGAGCATTAGCATCCAGAATATATAGACTACTTAAAAAAAAAAGAAGAAAACAAATGACCTGCTCAAAAGATGGAGTAAAGAGCTGAACAGAGACTTCACCAGTGAGGAAGTAAAGATGGCTGAGAAACATCTTAAAACTTGTTGAAAATCATTAATAATTAAGGAAATGCAAATTAAAACTACTCTAATATATCACCTAATTCCAATAAGAGTGCTCAAGATCAAAACAACAAAAGACAACAAATGGTGGAGAGGTTGTGGGGAAAGGAGAACACTCATCCGCTGCTGGTGGGAATGTAAACTTGTTTTGTTTTTTTTTTTAATTTTTTTTTATTAATTTTATTTATTTCCGTATGTGTATGAATGTACTGTCTGCATGCAAGTTTGTGCACCCGTGTCGTGCAATGCCGCGGAGGTCAGAAGAGGATCTTGGATTCCCCTGGAACTGGAGTTCTCCTGGAATTGGAGTTTCAGACGGTTCTCGGCCGCCATGTGGGTGCTGGGGATCGAACCCGGGTCCTCTGTAAGAGCGGTCAGCGCTCTTAACCACTAGGCCATCTCTCCAGCCCGGGAATGTAAACTTGTACAACCACTATGGAAAGCAGTGTGGAGAATCCTTAAAAGACTGAAAATGAGCCTACCACCTGACCCAGTCATAACACTCCTGGGTATATACCTAGAAGACTCATCCTACCACAAAGGTACATGCAGATCTATGTTTATTGCAGCTCTCTTCACAATAGCAAAGAGAGGGAACCAGCTCAAATGTGGGTGGCTAACAAAAATGTGGCATATCTACACAATGGAATTCTATGCAGTGGTAAAGAAAGATGACATCATGAACTTTGTAGGTAAATGGATGGAAATCAAAACCATTATGCTAAGTGAAGTAACACAGTCCCAGAAAAAAAAAAAGATGAATGGTTTCCCTCATTTGTGGATGCCAATATCAAATTCCAGTTGACAGGCAAGCTGAGCAACATTATTGTTATATTTCTATTTGAAAGCAACTGTGCTGTTATAATGTGAATCTCTTAATGGGCTCTAGAATTGACCTACCACTTAGAGTCAGACATTTTACTTACTGTATATGGGGGGCAAGATATGTATTCATAGTTTAGTGTAATATAAAATTAAAGGGAAAAATGTGAACCCCAAAATAGAAGAAAGAGGGAATTGAATAAAAATGATGAACATGGGCATGCAGCAAATCAACAATCACATGGAGTGAAGTTTGATTCAAGTTATAGAAGTTTTCCACATTTACAATTTTATTTAGTTATTATTTCAGTTATAGGAAGCATTTTTGACTATGAGAAGATTGACATTGCCACCATTTGACAGACTTTAGGCCACCCATGCCCAGACATCAGTGAAAGCAAATCTCTTAATCTAAATGAGGAAGAATGGCTTCCACATAAGCTTGAACAGAAAGTATTGCCAGAAAAATGTCAAACCAAACTGAAACATTGCAATACATTTCACATAAAATACATTTCCTGATTAGGAAACTTTAAGGCATCAGAGTGCAAGCATAACATGGAAGCCGATCCAAAGTTAGACAGTGCAGCAGCTTGCCAAGGAGTGCCATAAATGTTTGAAAAGGAAGATGGAAGTGTGATTCAAAGTTCTGTTGGAAAGCTTTTACTTGGAAATAAAATACTCTAAGTCTCAAGTTTCTAGTTTGCATAATTTTACATTACAATTTAAATTATAGTGAAATAAAACATAAGTGTTACTGTTTATATATCTCTCTACCATACAGTATCATAATTAGATTTCAATGTTTTGACAAATATTTTAAAGTGACAAGGCACAGGGAGAGGTTCCTGATTGACAGTTATGACTGTTTTTCTCAGTTTTCATTTTTGTTTTTGTTTTTGTTTTCAAGATCCACACTACTGTGTAAAAGGAAAGGTGGATATATCTTAATGTGCTCTGATAGCTAAACTAAATGGCGATACATGAATTTTAATATGAGTATTCTTTAGCCTTTCTGAGGGACTGACATTGTCAGGATACTTTTCTTTCAAAGGAAGGAAGGCATCTTCTGGTTTCCCAGAGCCACAATCAGAATGAAGCAAGAACAATCTGAGCTCTAAAGTGGTTGACCTGTTTAGATTCTTGCCTACACCTGAGACCTTACCTTCCTTTTTACTCTGTCTTTTCTGTCCGTTGTTATATGGGTGATTTTCATTATCTTGAAGACCTTCAAACTTGTTACATTTCAACTTGATCTGAGTTTCCTTCTACTGTCCATTCCTATTATTTACTTGCATTATGCAGAAATTAAATTAACTAACAGCAATGGTGACAGCATGTACAAGTCCCATACAAACTCAAACCAGATAAAATCCAAGAATCAACATGGGGAAGTGTGGAAGAAATCCCAACCCAACCTAGGGAACTTTTGGCAATTGTTTGCAATGGAGAGAGAGAGAGACAGTCTTTCAGGGATGGGACTATTAGGACATTGGGGGTCACAAATCAGACTCTAAATTGATTGGACTTATCCCTACAGTATTTTGATGAACATAGAGGCCTATAATTTTTTACTAAAACACATATAAGTCTGTTTGCCTAAATTGGAATAGAGTGCTAGATATGCAATATAATACAGGCTCATAATTATTTAGCGTTTTTCAAACTCTATTTTATTTATATACTTTATTCCACATATATGATTTTTCATTATTAAACTATTTTAATGATAATAAACACAAACCTAGAATGTATATGACCCTGGATCCAATCTATATCACTGAAAACAAAACAAAAAATAAGTATATGTAACATCCAACTACTTTTTATATACTGACTTTACTTATTTTTATTCACTGCTGGTGGGAATAAAAATTAGCACAGCTATTATATTTATAATTACTTTATACCTGTGAGGCTCTGCTATTGAAATAATTACTTTCACTACCACTTATATTGGTAATACAATCATCATAATTATTTTATTTCTCAAAATTACCTAAGGTAAAATTATGCATTGTTTCACTTGAAATGAATAACAAATAAATAAATGAAACTGAATAAAAACTTTAGGTCACAGTTGGAATAATACTGAATTCACAGACTGAGGAGAATTAAAATCACTTTAACTTCACTCGAGCATATTATATGCTATTTTCTGTGTATTGAATTATATTACATAAAGATTTCAAAATGATCTTGATACTTGTCATAAATTGTTTGGATATGTGGGGAGTCCCTACTTTTAAGACCAGAGTCTCTCACACATGAAAGGCAAGTGCTTTACCATTTAGCTACTTCCCAGCTGTGACTGAATCCTTCTTAAATTGATTTCTAAATAGGTACAGCTACTCCAACTGGAAAAATGTATTCTGGAACATATTTATAAACGTAAAATATATGATACACATGAAGAATTTAAGTTCTTCAGACAAAAAAAATAATCTATACAGACACATTTAAATGTATTTATTTTTATTTTATGTGTATGAGTATTTTGCCTGCATGTATGTAAATGCACCTCATGCATGTAAGGCTGGTGGAGGTCAGAAGAGGTTGTTGGATTCTGGAGTTACAGATTGTTGTTAGCCACAAAGATGTAATGGAAATCACACCTGGGTGCACGTAACTGCTGAGCCATCTCCCCAGCCCCACAAATGAATTTTGTATTGATTTTTGAACTCCATGTAGTGAGTGTAGACCATCTTCAGACCCTGACCCTATCTACTCCTAACTCTGAAGCACTTTCATTATGTCTTCTGTTATTATTTTCATGTCTATTGAATACAGTTTGTTTCCCAGATGTTCTTGATGTATGTCCATCCCCTTCAGCCTGATCAATGGACCTTTATTTTCTTTTTCCCAGCAGCTATCAATTGCAGTACTCTCTCAGATAGGGCTATGGGTTCTTGCCCACCTCCTTTCTCCATGCTGGGCTTTTGTATGGCTTGAGCATGCTCTCTTATGCATGCTGTCCCAAGTGTTGCCGGTTCATGTGTACAATTGCCTTACTGAGTCTGGAAAACACTGTTTTCGTGTCCTCATTTGTCACCTCTGGGTCTTACAGTCTTTCTTATTCCAACAATGTAATGAACACATAAACATCACCTTACCTTCAAATTAAGTGAAAATACATTACTAGCTTACTTAATTTCCAATTTCATGGCTCTCCATGGCTGACTACTTCAGGACTTAGAGACCTCAAATATCAATTTAGTTTGCCTATTGGTTTGCAATTTGGGAAGTTTGGTCAAGATCACATGTCTTTGTTCCTTTGTTCAGTATCAAGCAAAGTGACTTGAACAGGCTGGAAGCAATTTAGAATTCATCCATCTGCGTATCTGGAAGCTGATGCTATCTATTGGCTGAGTTGTTAGAGGTCTAACATCTGGAACACCTGCATATGACCTAAGAGGCAGAATGTAGCTGTGTTTAAAAAATTAGCATCACAATATTATTTGTATAGGTGTAATGTATTAATTTATTCCTGTAAAACAATTTTCCTGTTATATTACTGATGAAAATTAGGATAATTTGTTATTGCTTTTATGAGCAATATTTTTTGATATGTTCCAAATATCTCTTGGGCATACTTTTTTTGAGACAGGTTCTCCCTTTAGCCCCAGCTGGCCTGGAACTCACTATGTAGACCAGGCTGGCCTTGAAGTCACAGAGATCCACCTGCCTCTGCCTCCTGAGTGCTAGGATTAAAGGCATGAATCACCCTGCCTGGCTGGGCATACATTTTCATAGCACATATCTGTATGTTAGAGGGTACAAATATGTGCTATATAATCACAATATTCTTTATCATATAGTGGTATGAATGCATGTAGTAGCAAGTAGTGAAAGAATATAGCTGACCCATATGTGTTTATAAATTATATTAACAGGATTTTCATTCTTGCTCATCTTACTGTAGCTTCATTCTAGCTTGGTTGATGAGATTATGGTACTACTTTCATAGTGTTTATATGTGTGTGTCTCTCACATACTTCTTTTCTATTATTCTTTTATAATTGATAGATGGGAATTTTCATTATTTGGTTTATATTTCAATCTGTGACAATGTACACTTGTTACCAGGTTTTTTAAATTTTTTCTTATAATTTTCTTGCAGGATCCCATTTGTATAATTCTAATTAGTCCGTCTTTTTTACCTTTATTATATTTTTGTGTATGTAAACATTAAAAGTCATATGCCTTTTCCCAAATTCTTGAAGATATTCTCTTATGATAAATTTTTTAAAATTTTTATTTATTATTATTTTTTAAATTTTATTTATTTTTGTATGTGTATGAATGTACTGTCAGCATGTAGGTCTGTGCACCCGTGTTGTGCAATGCTGCAGAGGTCAGAAGAGGGCGTCGGATTCCCCTGGAACTGGAGTTCTCCTGGAATTGGAGTTACAGACGGTTCTTAGCCGCCATGTGGGTGCTGGGGATGGAACCTGTGTCCTCTGCAAGAGCAGTCGGCGCTCAACCACTAGGCTATCTCTCCAGCCCCAAATTTTATTTATTATTTTATGTGTATGAGTATACTGTCTGCATATAAGTAGGTACACCCGTGTTGTACAATGCTGCGGAGGTCAGAAGAGGGTGTTGGATTCCCCCGAAACTGGAGTTAAAAGATGGTTCTTAGCCCACATGTGGGTGCTGGGAATTGAACCTGGGTCCTCTGCCAGAGCAGCCGGCCCTCTTAACTGCTGAACCATCTCTCCAGCCCCTATGATAACTTTTTAAAGCCTAATTTCAGCACTACTGCTTACCACTTTATCCATGGAAATTGGTTTCTGTTTCTCTCTCTCTCTCTCTCTCTCTCTCTCTCTCTCTCTCTCTCTCTCTCTCAGAGTGAGGTCTGTTTGAGTACATGTGCTCCAATGCTGAGGCACAGATGTAGAGGTCACAGGACAATCTCAGACAGGGTCTTTCTGTTGTTGCATATGCCAGATTAGCTGGCCCTTGAGCTTCCTGTCTTTACTTACCACATAATACTGGGATTCCAGAAACATCGTGTAACATTACATGGACTCTGGACATTCAAACTCAGGCTTCATGCTAGCACTCCAAATGCATCGCCCATGGAGGGAGCTCCCCAGAGCCTCATGTCCATATTTCTTATAAATTAATTTTAAAAAATGGGAAATCAGGGTAAAGGAGGGTGTATGGGGGGAATAAGTAACACTAAAAACCTTTATAAATTTCGTATACTAGCCAGGCCATCTCCCTTGCTCTTGCTAACCCACCAGAACTTGACAGTAAGACCCTATTACCTAAGACACTACATATGTGAGCTATAGAACAAACATGGAGCACTCTGAAGACCCACAACTACTCAACATACAGAGAAGAGTGTTCAGAGTGCTGAGCTTTGAATTGGACACCTGTGTCAAACTTCTGCTTCCAACATTGGGGATCATTGTAGAAGAGATGGCAGAAAGACTGTAAAAGCCAGAGGTGGAGAATGACCATAAGGCAACAGAGCTTTCCAGAAACCTGCACAATTCCTCATAGCAATGGTGTCAGCATGGACACCATGACCAAATTCACAGTAATGGTGACAGCATGGACAATTCCTAAGTAAGGTCAAACAAGGCAAAATCCCAGCAATGAGATGGGAAAGTGGGTAAGAAACCACAGAATTATTGGAAGCCAATATCTTCTGGGGGCCGGGGGGAGTTATTCTCAATTAAGCTGAGACTCTTGCTAGGTTTACTAGGCTCCAGAAGATGGAAAACCCTGAAGGCCACTTGTAGCTAGTATGTGTGTGTATTAGAGTCCATGAAATTTGGCAGCCAGTAGTAGGAGGGTGCAAATTTGATCAAAACATTTATTATAAGATGCAGGAGAGTTATGGCAGAATGCATGATTTGGGATGGGGTGGGGTGGGGGGAAGGGAAAGGGGAACATGTCTGAACTGAATTGAAGGGAAAAATGATGTATGAAATACACAAAACATCAATAAAACATATTTATTATAGCAAATTAATAAAAACTCCATTAAAATGAGAAAAATATTTTACTGATTCTTTAAGAATTCATACAATAGGGGCTGGAGAGATGGCCTAGCGGTTAAGAGCGCTGACTGCTCTTGCAGAGGACCCGGGTTTGATCCCCAGCACCCACATGGCGGCTGAGAACCGTCTGTAACTCCAATTCCAGGAGAACTCCAGTTCCAGGGGAATCCAACGCCTTTTCCTGACCTCCGCGGCCTTGCACGACATGGGTGCACAAACCTACATGCAGACAATACATTCATACACATAAATAAATAAAAGAAAAATAAAAAAGAATTCATACAATAAACCTTGATCATAGTCAAACCCTCCCTCTTACTCTACTCCCCCACATCATGTCTTTTATTATTATTATGCTTTTGGTTTGGTTTTGTTTCTTGAGGTGAAAAAAATTCTCCTAAATTTTAACTACAAATATCACCTTTGGCAGGTATCTCACTCATCTGTTTCTTAAATTTTCACCTCTTCCTCCTTTACATTTCTGCATTTCCAACAATTATTTTTATCCATAACTCCCCTTAGTGTTTCAAATAAATTGTTTTTAGATTAAACATAACTTACTAAAACTTCTCTTATTTCAATTATAATTTTGTTCCATTTTTAAAATTTAATTTTTTGAAAGTGATATATTCAATATGAAAGCTTACATATTAATGGGTACTATATATATGTTAATGTTCTTTTTGAAATATTAAAATTAGGTTGACCATATCTAGTTCCTCAAATATTTATGAGCTCTTTTTTTCAAATTTTATTTATTTCCATATGTGTATGAATGTATTGTCTGCATGCAAGTCTGTGCACCTGTGATGTGCAATGCCGCGGAGGTCAGAAGAGGGTGTCAGATTCCCCTGGAACTGGAGTTCTCCTTGTATTGGAGTTTCAGACGGTTCTCGGCCACCATGTGGGTGCTGGGGATCGAACCCGGGTCCTCTGCGAGAGCGGTCGGTGCTCTTAACCGCTAGGCCATCTCTCCAGCCCCTTATGAGCTCTTTTGATGAGAGCACTAAAGACTCTGACCTATAGCTGTTTGAATGGTCCAGCACAGTATTCTATGTATCCATTCCACTGTACAAAAGCAAACGGAATGACCCTTCATATTCCTAAAGGTTTGTAAATTAGTTTCTTGGAGCACAGGCTTCATTTCCTTTGGAGTTGATGGGTGATCCAGTAATTCTCTTTCTAAACCATTTTTATAAATCCGTTACTCTTGTTTCCTTATTCTTAGCCTTGGGAAGGCAAGAGTTTATTTCAGCTTACCAATTACAGTCCCTGGTTGAGAGATGCCAAAGTGGGAAATAAAAGCAGGAGTGGAATCCAATACACCTGCTGATTTGGTTCCCCTGGCTTTCTCAGCGATCTTTCTTTTATAGTTCAGTCCTAGCTACAGTGGTCAGGGCTCTCTTTCATCATTTAGCAATCAAGAAAATGTTCTACAGAAATTCTCACAGGCCAATCTTATTGATAGAGGAAATTTTTCAATAAAGATTCCCTCTCCCAAGTATATTTATGTTTATGTTTGTTTATGTGAAGATGACAAAAGTACCTATGACAGCCCCTATACTGATTCTCATTATATCTGTTTTAATCTTTCCACCAATAGTATACAAGACTTTCCTTCTTTCCACATTCTTATCAGTACTTATTGACCCACCCCCACCCCCTATAATACTCCTTCTACTTCTATTGGAATCAGGTGATATTTGATATTTCAAGGTGATTTTGCTTGTATTTGCATTTCCTTGATACATCTTGAAGTTGAGCAGTTTATCTTATACATATTGGTCATTCATAAGTTATAATGTCAGAAATACCCATTTGGGTCTATTGCTCACCTTTTTTTATATCTTTTTTTAAATTTTATTTATTTCTGTATGTGCATCAATGTACTGTCTGCATGCAGGTCTGTGCACCCGTGTCGTGCAATGCCGCAGAGGTCAGAAGAGGGTCTCGGATTCCCCTGGAGCTGGAGTTCTCCTGGAATTAGAGTTTCAGATGGCTCTCAGCTGCCATGTGGGTGCTGGGGATCGAACCTGGGTCCTCTGCAAGAGCGGTTGGTGCTCTTAACCACTAGGCCATCTCTCCAGCCCATCACCTTTTTATTTTTAATTGAGCTTTTGTAAATTTCATACAACAGTTTTGAATAAAATTTAGATTGCCAGCCCTGCATCCACACTCCCACACAACCCCTAACCCCCAGAACCTCATCTATTCCAGAAAACATGTTAAGACCTATCCTGTCAAAGATTTGTATCCAGATGTCCTTCAGTGCAAGTTAATCCACTGGTGTCTAGTCAGTGGTTGCTAGTCAGAGATTGTAAGTAGGGTCTATTATCCCTCACCCAGTAGTAATCAGTCTCCAACAGTTCCCAAGCTAGGGCCAGCCTGCTGCCCATTTCTCTCATCCACTCTAGGCTCTTATCACATGGAGGTGTCATGGGTCTTGTGCTCGATGTCACTATTGCCACAAGTTCACATGTGTAAGCTTCCAGTGGCCTGTAATCCTCTGTTTTCCTATGTGTATGGACAAAATCTGGATCTTAAAAAATTTCTGCACCTCTCTTCCACAATGTACCTTGAGCTGTGAATGGATAAGATTTATTATAGTAAACTTACCCAGGGACCCACACTCTATAGTCGCTTTTTCTCTAAAATATGGCCAGTATGGCCTTCTGTGTGCATCATACTCTGCTGTATGAGGAGCCATCACCGGTAAGAGTTGAGGAATGCACTTGTGTTCTTCACTCTCCCTGTTCCACTATGTTCCATGAACCTAAGGTGTAGAGGTTTCACTGAAATATGTCACCTAGGATTGGCAATCTCTCAAATATGCATTCTCTGTGTATGAACAAGTGTGGAACTCTGTAGTAACCTCCAGCTGTTGCAAAAAGAAGCTTCTTTGATAAGTGGTGTACAGTATACTTGTCTGTAAATATAAGAAAGTATATTTTGCATATTGTAAGAAATTTCATTTGTCTAGAGGTATGACAGAGAGATGGTTTACTCTAGCATCTGTGATTCTCCAGCCATGTGTCTTTAGCTGTATTTATAGTGCCACACATGAGTTCCCTCCCATTGAATGGGCTTTAAGTCCAATTAGATAGCTGTTGATTACCCCTCCTCCCTTAGATCACAGTGCCACTACTATATCAGTAGAGGCAGTATGGTGTGCCACTCATTATGGTTATTTGGCTTTAGGGATGTGTTGGACCACTAATCGATTTTCTCCCTTTGTGGCTTGCATAGTATTCTCTAGAACTATGAGAGCAAAACTTCAGATAGAAAGCAACCAGGTCAATTCCTACTCCATTGGTTTAGATTCTATGTCTAAAGTATTCCCTGTCTTCAGCAGTAGGATTTTATCTTTCAGTTCTGGGAGTTAAACGAAGGCTAAAGCAGTGTCCTCTGTTATTGTGGAAGTCTCTAGGACCAGCCACTTGGAGAGAAATCTCTCCTGTCTGGCACTGTGCTCCTCGCTATATAGCCCCCAAGTAGACATGTGCACAAATGCTCAGACACTGTATGTGAATGTGAATTTCTCAGGGGTTCCTAAGCCAACACATTTCCCTCTGGCTTCCCTACCCCCAAGGTCCATTCATCACTCCACTCTCTTCTCGCAGTCCAACTTCCTTCCTCTGTCCCAGTCCAAGTGCCCCCACTATCCCCACAATCCTACCTTTCCTGAGTCCCCTCCTTCCCCACAAGCACGGTCCCCTGCATGTCCCTCCCTCCTCCCCTTCTGGTCAAACACTCCCATTTTCTCCACTTCCTCCCTGAAGAGGTCAGCCACAAACAGATATACAGACAGGATGAGTGTGTTAGATTTGAAAAATGCACAGAAAAATCTCTCAAGCCCAGGACTCAGTCTTTGATACAGAATTTATTTAATTTGCTAGTCCACCAGGGAGCCAACTGAGAAAAACTGGCGGACCAGGGATGCACCCACTCCATGAAGAGAGATGAGTACAACACTGACTCTCTGTTACAGAGAGCTTTTAAAGACAAAATCACAAACTAGAGGAATTTGGTAACATTATAGAAACACGATTGTGAGTCTATAGAAACACAATGCAAGCAGTGGTGACCTTTAAGCTGATTGGTTGTGTTTAACAGGGTGAAGCCCCTTGGAGAAGAATGGGCTCCTTAGGGGGTGGGAAGCACTCCTTCAGTGCTGGGAAAGTTCATCCTGACCTCAGGTAGCTCTGGGAACTAAGGACTCAGGAGCAGAGTAGTAGGAAATGCACTCTTGCAATTATGGTCAGAACAGGAGAGGTAGTCACGGAAGCAATTGAACTCAAGGAGTGAGGGAGTTACTATGGGAACCAAATTTACTTCACAGGCTTGCTTTAGCTAATTCAATTTTCCAATTAACTCCTTACTTCTGATTAACTGTTTCTGACCTGTTCCCAAAAAGTCTTTTTGGTATATGAAGTATAACCAGATCACATGGTAGATTTATTTTTACCTAAGAACTCTCCACACTGCTTTCCAAGGGATTAAATGAGTTCAAATTCTCACCAGCAGTGAATGAGTTTTCCTCTTTCTCCACATCCTAACCAGCATTTGTTTTATTTTGTTCTCTTGATCTTAGTCAATGTGACTGGGGTTAGATGGAATCTTAAAGTGATTTGTAATTACTAAGGAGGTCGAGAACTTATTCGTGGTTTTATTGAGCATTTGTACATTTCATACAATGGTTCCTAATCAAAAAAGAACCCCCCATTTTCCCAGCCTCCCATCAGAACTCATGCATTGTGCCATCCATGTTAAGTCCTGTCTAGTCAATCTTTTGTACCCAGATATCCTGTGCGAATTCATCCACTGGAGTCCAGTCAGCTCATCTAGTAAGCAGGAATCGTTGCGGAAGAGTGGGTGGACAGATTGTAAGAGCTAGGGCTGGTTCAGGAATGGGGAGGGGGGAAGGGGAGGCAGAGGCTTTCATGCCTCAGGAACTTTGCGCACGTGAAATTGTGGCAATGACAGCATTGGGCACAGGACTCACGCCAACTCAATGAGACAGGGCCCAGAGTGGAGCGAAAGAAATGGGCCAGACCTGAACGGAGAACTACCAGAGTCTGATTACTGCTGGGTGAGGGAGAATTGAAGATTTTTTTCTTTTTTTGGTCTTTTCGAGACGGGATCTCCCTGTAGCCCCAGCTGTCCTGGAATTCACTCTGTAGACCAGGCTGGCCTTGAACTCACAAAGATCCGCCTGCCTCTGCCTCCCAAGTGCTAGGATTAAAGGCGTGCGTCACCACGCCCAGCCTGAGCTGAAGACTTTTTAAGGTGTTTCTTATCCATTTTTATTTCTTCCTTTGAGAACTCTCTGTTCAGGTTCATAGCTCATCCTTTTATTGGGTTGTTTATTTTCTTGTTTCTTGAGTTCTTTGTATATTATGGATATTAATCCTCCATCAGATGTGTAGCAGGTAAAGTAAACCAACTATGAATGGATCATCTTCCTACTAGATGTTAATGCTTTTTTTGTTTGTAAATGAATTATTTTTTCAGGAATATTTACTGAATGATGTTAACAGACAAGTTCGTAACAATTGCATTCTAATCACAATACACACAATGCAAAATGCCTTAAATTGCAACAAGATTTCCATCATAAAAATGATTATTTTGTTGAATGAATTTTAGTGCAGTATATGAAGTTACCGTAATTTTAAAAATATTTACAAAACTACAGTGCAATGTCACTCATATTTCAGTAGATTGGTGAGGTTGGGGAGATATATCAGTCGGTAGAGTGCTTGCTATGCCAAGAGGAGGACCTGAATTCAAATTTCTACCACCCACATAAAAACGTAGGTGTGGTGGAATGTACCTGTAACTCCTGTGTTTATAGAGGGGCAAGGAGAATCCCTGGGGCTTGCTAGCCAGGCAGGCTACTTAAATCAGTCAGTTCCAGGTTCAATGAGGGACCATGCCTCAAAAAACATGGTAAAATGTAATTAAAATGGTATCTAACCGTCTTCTGTGCTCAGCTTGCATGACTATGCAAGTACAAAAACAGTTGCCCATGCATAGCTAAATGTGCTACACAAACACGTGTTCACATCACCACATTGGTGCTACAATAACAAGCATCTTTCTAGCCTGTAAGGTTTTCCTTGACTGCTTCCATCTTCTCCTTCTCAGTCCTTATGGTTTACAGAATTCTTGGAAATTTCCACATGCCAAGGCTCCTGACCTGCCTGTGTGAACAGTAGACAGATAGTGCGGTAACATGTTTATTCATATGTTAGGGTTCTTTCTTAGCATTTTGTCTCCTTCTAGGTTACAGTTCCATAAATACTTGTTATAGCCATTTCTACAAGTTTGTGGTCTGGTCTAACTCAGATATATTCTGAGTCCAGAAAGGTGATTGCCCATGTGAAAGACAGACATTATCATAACTTTTAAGTGAAAGTGAGTAGCTAACTAGAATAGAAGGTAGACTTATCACACGATGAAAGACAAGGTTTAGAGAGATAACAAGATTGGATACCGCATTACAATTTGGAACTGATAGTATGTAGAATTAAGCATAATGTTACATTTACATGAAAATACACAGAGATTTTCAAAAAAGAGTTTTGAGATATTTTGTGAACACAAGTATACATTTTTAAATCAATTGATAACTTGGCCAGTGGCAATGAGATAATGTTACATAAGCTCTGAGACCAACTAGAATATGTGCGGTTATAATCCTATAGCATTTTGTCTTAGGTACAAAATCTGTCCTACTGTGCTCAGAAAAATGGAGTATTAAGGAACCTCTGGCTTCATTCAGGACAAGCTGCGCAGGGACCTTGCCCGTGCCTCTTCCCTTCAAGATGGCGGTGCCCAGCTTGCACGGAGTCTGTGTGGTTGCAGAACTCTTCGTCTTCGGAAGGAGCCAGGGACTATGCTGCTGACTTTGGAATGCCCCCGGTCTAGATTTCCCTGCCAGCCCTGAGGGCTGGAAAGATGGCTCAGAAATTAAGAGTTTTGACTGCTCTAGCAGAGGACCCAGGGAGCATGCAAAGTTCAGAGGACAAATTGCAAGAATTAATTCTTTCTTACCATGTTGATTCTAAGCATGCTGTGATAAATATCATGATCAAGGCAACCTACAGAAGGAAGAGTTTATTTTGCTTTCGGTTCTAGAGAAGTAAGAGTCCTTCATGGTGGCGGAGACAAGGCAGGAAGCAGCTGAAGCAGACAGCTGAAGGATCACATCTTTAAGCAGGCACAGGAAGCAGAGAGAAACTGACTAGAAATTGGCCTCGCTTTAGGCCTAGTCCCAAAGTCTTGTTTCCTCTAGCAGTGCTACATCTCCCAAGGGTTCCATGAACTCCTCAAACAGCGCCAGGAACTGAGGGCCAAGTGTCAAAATACTTGGAGCCTATGGAGGACACTCATTCAGACTACCACAATTGGATTAAACTCAGGTTGTCAGGCTTGGAAACAAGCACCTTTACCCACTGAGCCATCTTCCTGCCCATTAATTTTTATTTTTTGAGACAGGATCTCATTCTGTAGTTCAGGTTTGCTCCAAGCTCAGTGTGTGGTCCCTGCTGGTCTCAGATTTAGGATAATCCTACTGTCTCAGTCTCCCACATACTGGCCAACACACCTAGTATTTCTCTTTGAACTTTTATGTAGTTATTTGGGAGGACGGATGGCTAGAAAGTCTTTTACAAAAGAATCCTGCTGGGCGTGGTAGCTCAGGCCTTTAGCCCCAGCACTTGGGAGACAGAGGCAGGCGGATCTCTGTGAGTTCAAGGTCAGCCTGGTCTGGTCTACAGAGAGAGTACAGAGAGAGTTCCAGGAGAGCTGGGGCTACAGAGAGACCCTGTCTCGAAAAGACAAAAAAAAAAAAAAAACAAAAAACAAAAAAAAAACGGCCTGATCTTATGTAAAGTTGTTAATAAGCCCTTCTTTGATGGCCACTTGAAGTTAATTCTGAAAAGGTTTGTTTCGTTTAAAATCTGGTTTTGGGCTAGAGANAAAAAAAAAAAAAAAAAAAAAAAAAAAAAAAAAAAAAGGAAAGCTATTGGCATCCCTTAGTAAAAGAGTTATAATGACCTCAGAGAATATTATCTAAGCTTATGTGTCTGTGCCATAGAGTAACTTGTTATAATATTTAATATTTGTTACTATTTGCTTTATTACTAGAAGTATTTCTGCCGCACTTTATTTGTCTATTATCCAGCAGACAATTTTCATTCTTAACATAAAGACAGTACATACATACATTGTATATGATATAGTAAACATATCAGCCCTTGCAGATCACTGCTTCTTAGATAATTTGGTAGAAAGAGGAATGAGCAGGAATGAATGAAGATCTTTCTGCAGCATTTGTCTAGCAACAGTTGAAGACATAAAAGTTTTCTTTTTTTTCTTTTTAATTTTTAAAGCATTTAGGGTAGGAAGAATTCTTGGATCCCTTACCATCAGTCTCAGCTAGGGTATTTGTAAACATGTCACAGGTCCTTTTCATTGCCAAGTAACAATAGATTAGAATGTGGAACATTTGGAAATTTGTACTTTCTCCTCAAATGTGTGGTAGCACCTCATTATTCACATGGTCTTTCTAAGGTTATTAATAATTTTCTTTAAAAAAATATCTCTGTTGTTATGTTTCTGCAATCATATTATGGTGCTTTTTGCTATTTTATGGCACTCACAGAGAGAGGCCGCCAGAATCAATGGGGAGACAGAATGTGAAGCAATATCTCTGAGAAAAGAGACACGTTTGTGAGGTTAGTGTTTGAAATGTTTTTTCAACTAACCCTTATTATCTGTACTCCAGAAAAATATAGACCAGAACTGAGGTTTAGATAAAAGTATGTGTTCTGTGGTCATCAGTGTGATTACTGGAAAACCATTATGATGCCTCATTGACATAGTAATCTTGTAAACTGGAATTAATAATTGATAAGAATATATTTGTGGGGGTGGTCTTTTTAGTCAGGGTTTCCCTGTAGTCCCAGCTGGTTTGGCACTTTCTATGTAGACCAGCTGGCTTTGAACTCAGAGATCCACCTGCTTCTGCATATTTTTTTAAAAATATTTTATTTATTCTTTTATTTTATGTATATCTTTGTTTGACCTGCATACATGTGAGTGCATCTGTATTTAGCAATGACTGTAGGGTTTTGGAACTCCTGGAACTGGAGTTATATGCAGTTGTTAGCCTCCTTGAGGGTACTGGGATTAAAACCTAGGTCCTCTGCAGGAAGTTAGAGCTTTTAACTGCTGAGGCATCTCCCCAGGCCCAATAATTCTATTTTTTTAAAGCAAAATACATCATACAATAAAAAATTAAAGCTATACAAAGAATATGACATTGATATTCACATAATCAGTTTATTTTTATCAACTAAGGTTGATCTTCTGGTCCCCCACCCCCCCACCCCCGCCCCGTGCTTCAAGGAAGAGCCTTCTCCCCTGCTGTTCCTTCTCCTCCAAGTTCAAACACTCTGCTTCCTATTGCAGATGAAGGATACTGGAACAGTAAATCCAGCTTCATAATTATCAGAAGAGGAAGGAGAACTGTCCATGCAGAAAAGGGCCTCCCCTTTTTCCAGATTTAAAGGCTACGACTATGTCTTGTATTTATGGTCATTGTTTTCACATGTGTCTGTCATGTGTCTAAGATTTCCTGTTTGATTTCTCATGTTGTTTCTGTCAGACAAAGTAGCCACTTCCAGTTTCTTTCCATCCTTTATGTGCACAGACTTCTTGGTTTTGTTTTAGCATACCAGAATAAATCCACATGTACAAACATTAAATATGGATATTAAAAATGCATTTAGAAAACTGGATACTGTAGACATCTTTAAATTTATTACCTCTGAGTCTATCAAATGCTTCACAACTTTTGGGTGACAATTGTTCATAGGAATCAGTATCTGAGGTGGTTGTTTAAGCATCCTATTTTCTAGGTGAATTTTGGTTTGTGTTTGCTTTCAAGATGATTGGGTGAGGTAACTTGCTTGATTTGGAAGTATTTTGCTCTGAATGTTCAGTCTTAGACCTTTGTGGTCCTGAGAACATCTGGCTGGATGTAGCCCTGATTTAACATATTAACTCATGTTCAGTGCTGGGAATGAATTCTGAGACTGGCCTTTGTTCTATCTTTCCAGCTTTGTCCTAAGTCCCTTTCCTGCAGCCCTACTCAGTTTGGTTGGGGGTTGGGCATTTTCTCCTAAACTTAAACTGCCTCTTGGGCCAGGCATGGTGGTCCATGCCTTTAATCCCAGTCCAATTTTAATCCTACCACACCTTTAATCCCAGCCCTTAGGAGGTTTGGGGAGTTCCCAGTCAACTGCTACAGGGAGACTGGGTCTCAAAGGACAAGAAATAAACTGCCTTTTGTTAACAAGTAAAATTCTCATCTGCAATTAAACACAGGAATCCTGTTCTAGCTTGGGTGAAGGGAATTCCTAGGTTCCTGGGGAGCCCACGTGGAAGTTGCATGTCCATTTCTCTGGTTTAGGACCCATTGCATTTCTGGCACCTACTGCATGGCTTCCCTGGGGTGCATGATAGGGACTGGACTGGATTTACAGGAAGGCCTGGGCCACTCACCTCCTAGGGGTGGGGAAGGGCAGCCAGGGCCAGCTTTGGGGCTCTGTTCTGTTTCTGCAGTAATTTTTGAGTCTGTTTCCCTCCCTCTGCTCCCTTCCTCCTCCTGGGAGGCAAAGGGACCTCCCTGGGCCTGTGCCCTCCTTGATGATCTGGCAGGCAGTCCCTTCTGTGTGCTGTGTGCTTGTGTTTGAGAATTGGTGAATTGAACTCATGAAAACTGTACTTCACTTTGTGCTTTTGGTACTATTAATCTTTAAGTGGTCTTTAATCATGGATTAATCTCTATCCCTTATTAAGACTAAATATTTCTTGTCATCCTATTCTTTGTCTTTGGAAGGAATTGTCTGTAAAAAAAACTTTCAATTGTTAGCTTGTTTTGATCATGCTGTGATCATTGGTTATGTTTGGCTCTGAGTGCGAATGGGATGTATAATTCTGTTCTCTGTCACTTTTTGAGTTTGAAACCCAGTTAGGGATATTTGCTATATTGAAATATAAATAACATCTATGATGAGCTTTATTCTATTGGAAGCTTATATGTTTGGTAAGATATAAGCTTCCAATAGAATTCACACATGATATTATATATACATATATTATATAATATGAAGTACTCTTGGCTTTTAAGAATTCTGTAATTTAGTTATAAAATATTAAGGATCAATCAGACCATTGACAGGCCCTTAGTATGACTTTATAAAGTACCATCATTATAGGGATTGTTTGGGCATTCTCCTGTAGACAGTCTCCCAGGCCTGCTGGGAAATTTCAGGGTCTGACTAAAGGAAAGGGGGTGAGAGGTGCAGAGTCAAGGCACAGACCCCTGGAGTTGGGCGAACACAGACAGAGGGCGTGCTGTCACAGACTCATTTACTGGGGGCAGGGTTAGGGGTTATGTACTGTTTGCATTCCCCTGATTAGCCCAGGTCTGCAATGCTGCTTGTATGGTCTCACCTGCCTAGGGCAGGTTAAGTTGATGAGGGACAAGCTTTGCACATGCATAATTCTCAGCATACTGGCTACTACATTTCCACCCTTTGTATTTAATTTTGTGTGAGGAGTGGTCCAGTGGGAGCTCAGGTGTCATACCTGAACCTTGTTGACCCACCTCTGGTATACTGACATTTGACTGCATCTGTCTTAGGTTGCCCTGGTTTTGCAGGGTATTTGACTGGCCAGCCACCAAGGGGAGAGTCCAGGAGCAGTACTGTGGAGGGGAGAGACAAGCTCATTCCTGTGAATTGTGGATGGAAGAGAGCCAGATGCAAATCACCTCATCTGGAGGGGTGCATGCAGAGTCCCTATTGACCATTGCTGAGAGGACCTAGGCCTTGTTTTTTGACCTGGCATTGGCTGCAGGCAAAGTGAAACAGACACCTGAAGATAAAGAGGCAGAGAAAGGGCAGGAGGTAGAGGATGCTTCAGGTGACCAATGTAGCAGGATCAAAAATGGACTTTAGCTTAGACCACACCTGTGAAACAAAGCTAGTATCAAAGGCTATGACCTGGGGGCAGATAGAGTTAAATGAGACAACTTGAGAACCAAGGGTCAAGGTGTAGTTAATAAATTGTTGCCACCAGGGGCCTTTAATAATCACCAAGTTCACCATGTAGACATGTAATATTGAGGACTTGGTAGGGGGTCAGGCAGAATGAGGAAAACCTGGGGTCACAACTCATCTCTCCCTCTCATTATGTGGCCTTCAGATCCTTGAAGGAAGTTCACAAGAGTGAACTACAGTTGGTGTCTCTAAGATGGAATGATCTCTTCTAGGGAGATTGTATTGGGTCCTTAGCACCATGATTTTAATGGAATTCACCTACTGGTCAATAAATCTGACAAGTGAGTTAAGGATGTATGAGCCACGAGTCAGAGCAACCAGAAGTCCACTGCAGATCCAGGAAGTCCTCAGCTCTCAGCTGAGAAAGAAACTGGTTCTTTGGGGGGAGGGCGGTCTTGACCCTAAACTGCTTAGCCAATTTTTAGCTCCTACTTTTATCACATTACCCTCTGAGGAGTTTACCCCAATTTCCAAGAAGGAATGGGGCACTGAACATTCTGACTTCTTCCATGCTGAAAAGGGGCATAGGACGTGGCAACTGGGGTACCCCTGCTCAGTGGATCTATCTAAAAGACCCCGAAAAGTATATGTACAGAGAACAAAATCCTTGACTAGTGCCTGTGAAGGCAAGAGTAGCAAGATACATTTTCTAGGCAGGGAACCAAGAAAGGAAGAGGGTGAATTAAAAAAAAATCTTCAAAGTCCATTAGAATTTCTCAACCAGGGGCTCCGAAGCATCCATAATTGGGCTTCTTCTTTTTTTCATTTGTCCATGATGTCTGGACTCACCAGCTGCTTTCCAGGATATTTCAATAGTCATGTGGGTGTGAGTTTTCCCTTAGATACTTGCTTAAATAGAGAGAAGAAACTTCGTTATTTGGTAACAACAAATCATATATTACTTTAAATGACTTAAAATCTAGTGTTTGGAGGCATAATCTCTCAGACTTTAAAGGAAATATAATGATTACTTATCTTTTGGTTATACTTTTCTCTTGATCCATACAGTTAGCCCAGATTAACCAACTTTTGTTTTTGGCCAAATTGGTATGGGCATTATGTATGGTGGTTATCCATACAGAAAGGCTAAGATACACCAGCCTAACACTTTTAATTACTGTATAATATTTTAGATAGACCTTGGACAAATTTCAAGCAATCTTGTATAATACTGACTGGAGGAGGGACTTAACACCATACATTAAGCAGGCATAACTCGCAAGATGGAATTAAACAATTTCAGGCTTATTTTAAATGTAAAACTGTTCATTATGATTACTACAAATGGGAACAATCTTTCTTTTTCAGACCCTTTATCCTGATTTATAGTTTTCCCAGAAAGTCAGGAGTTGTAACACGTACCAGAAGACAGGAAATAAACTGATAAGGATTACCACGCCCATCCAAACTGTCTTCTTCTGGACTGCATGCAGCTTGTTCAGGAAGATAGAATCTAGCTTTTTGAACCAAATTATCTGGTTAGGTCAAAGGAAATATCAAAAGCAACTCTTGCAAGAAACATACAGTACATTTTTCAGTAACCATGGGTAACCTTTTGTTATCTTGAGTCATAGCATTTATAAACAGATTAACCCTTTATTGTGCAGATTTACTAAGTAATTAATACTTATTTTCCATGTAATGAGATGGGACAGTTATCTCAAATACACTAGTATAAACTGTGAGCTGTTCATGCCAGCTTGGGAGCAGGTTTTGAATGACCAATTTTCTTTGAGTGCTTAGAGGTACTTTACCTAGGCCTGGCAAATGTCCTCACATGTGTAATGTGTGGAAATAAATTGTACCCTAGAACAGAAGTGATTATTCCTTAAAATGAACTTAAAATATAAGGACCAAGGACCATAGTGTAATTTAACAATTTTACCTCACATGACAGTTTACTTGTGAATCAACTTGATATTAAGTAAATCATTAGCATTAGATGTGAGCCTATTCATTTAAACAGCTCCATAAAAAGAATGTTTAACTAGTTTCAAACCCAAAATTTCAGCACCTTGATGAAAACTCTAAATTACAGATGAAAACTTAAATCAGAGTAAAATATGACTCTTAAATTTGTAACAGTCAACATAACAACACCTTAACCTTCACAGTTTATACAGCACTGAGGTCATCCAGCTGTGAGGCAAATTTTCCTATTTTTAATTTAGGATTAAATAGGGTCAGTTATTTGTTTCTGAATCAGAAATTCTAAAGTAATGATCTTTACACCTAAAGACCTTGGCTGTGCTAGGATTAAAGACATGCTAGGATTAAAGGTGTGGCTAACCACACCTGGCTGGGGAACTTCCAGGAGTGGCCAGACCAGCCGGGACACCAGTTCAAACCCAGGGAGGTAAGCTTGCTTCTTAAAAGGAGGAAGGGGGTGGGGGAAACAGATAGGAAACACAATAAAGCCCATTAGCTACCCTAGGAGGGGCAGCTCTCCCACCCTGGAGGCAAGAAACAGAGCTGGCCCAAGCCATTCTGGTATCAGTTCTCCACCCAAACCAGACCAAAATATCCACATGCTTTTGTCTCCCAGGTGCTGGAAGAGAATTTGGAAAGATTTATTTTTATTTATTTATTTATTTATTTATTTATTTATTTATTTTAAATTAGTTTTTATTGATGCTTTGTGCATTTCATACATTTTTCCCAATTCAGTTCAGGCTTATTTCCCTTTCCCTCCCCCCCCCCCCCCACCCCATCCCAGATCATGCATTCTGCCATAACTGTCCTGCATCTTTCTCTCAGTTTTTTTTTTTTTTTCATTTTTAGCTATAAGTGATAATCAATGAGTACAAGCATCCTTCATGTAAAAATCTATCTGCAGGCTGTTGTGCCCAAACACCTACAGCCCCACCATCCAGTGGGGGGTGACAGGTTGTTTGTTCAATCAAGTTGATCAAATGAGTGTCCAGACTACATTGCTGTAGTTTCACCATTCACCCCAATCGCAGCCCTTACATTCTACCACGCCCCCTCTTCCGCAGGTTGTTCCCTAGGCTTAGAAAAGGGGCACAGGTGGATGAGAGGTAAAACAGTCCACTCTCTCTGGAGCTGTTGACTTGGACTCTGGTCAATTCTGGCTGTTTCCTTTCATGGGCTGACAGTTTTAAGTACCCAAGTTATACCACTAAAATATTTATATTTCTGATTAGCCATGTCAGAGTAAGATTTTACTAAGTATGAGGGCTTAAGTCACTTACACCCTCAAAATAGGTTCTTATCCATAAGCTTAACTGAGGTTCCATAGTTTAAAAAGACTCAAAAACATACGTTTAAAACATCAGGAGACTGGAGCAGGGGGCTGCTCTAACATCTTAAGTAATCACAATAATCTATTTTTTGTCTTTTTTGAGACAGGGTCTCCCTGTAGCTCTGGCTGTCCTGGAGATCAGGTTGGCTTTGAACTCACAAAGATCTGCCTGCCTCTCCCTCCCAAGTGCTAGGATTAAAGGCGTGTGCCACCACGCCTGGCTAGGAGACTAAAAGCATGGAGTAAAGTACAGTTTTAATGAATTTGAGTCACCCAGTTCTCTGAGACCAACTCTCCCTCAACACAAACACACAGTCTGCCAGCCAGATCAGCAAGGAGGGCACAGACCCAGAGAGGTCCCTTTTCCTTCTATGAGGAGGAAGGGAGGGAGGGAAACAGGCTCAAAAATTCTTGCAGAAACATAACAGAGCCCCAAAGCTGTTCCAGACTGCTCTCCCTCACCCCTTGGAGGCAAGAGCCTATAATGCACCCCTGGAAGCCATGCAGCACCCCACTGATCCAGGTGCCAGACCTCTAAATGGGTCTCTAGCAGAGACCGAAAGGTTGCTACATGGGCACTCTAGAGAGCTCAGGAATTCCCCAAGTTCTAAAGACCTCCTCCCAAGCCAGACCAGGATTCCTGACTAACTGCTGATGCAAATTTTGCTAGTTAGTAAGAGGCAGATTATCTCTGGTCCTTTGAGATAGCAGCTGGGTGGAGGAGACTCACAGAAGCAGACCAGATGGGCTGACCTTGAGCTCACAAAGAACTGCCTGCCTCAGCCTCCCCAGGACTGGGATTAAAGTTATGTGCCACCACACCCGATCCAAGAATTCATTCCCAGTCCCTAAGGCTAGTTAATGGTAAATCAGGGATACATCCACCCAGAGAATCTTGCCTGCGGAGGTCTCAAAAAAAATAGGTAATTCCAAAGCAAGCAAGTTACTTCACACAATCCCTTTTGAAAGTGGACACAAACCAAATTTTAGCCTTTTAAATGCATTTTTAAATATCAGTTTTTAAAGTTTGCACGTGCGTATCTAGTCTAGCATGCCAAAATGAATGGTTCTGTGCACTTTAAAAGATTGAAACTTGAAGTGGCCAATTTGTTTGACAGAACCAACATGAGACAATTATAATTACTGATTTACAAACACACATAAAAACTTAGACACATGCTTAGACACACAGAAGAACAGTTACCATAAACACAAGACATATTCAGACAAAGAGGAGATGGTATATGCACGGAGCCAACACCCTGTCGGTCCCAGAACCAAAAATCCAGATCCCTTGTTTGGATTCCAAATCATTGAAGGGACACAGGTGTTCTTATGGCAGGCTGAGTTATGCTCACACACAGAACATCCTCTGCCGAGGAGCCCTTATGGCTTGCAATTATGGCAAGGAGGAGCAATGCAAACAGCCTCCTCCCAAATGAATCCAAGTCCAGGGATTTCATTTCAAGGCCATGGGTCTGGAGTGGTGGGGCAGCCCTTCACAATAGCAAGGAGCTGCAAACAACCCAAGTGCTCCTCAACTGACGAGTGGATAGAGAAAATGTGGCACATCTACACAATGGAGTTCTATGCAGCAGCAAGGAAAGATGACATCATGAAATTTTCAGATAAATGTATGGAACTAGAAGATATTATGTTAAGTGAAGTAACACAGTCCTAGAAAAACAAATGATGAATGGTATCCCTCATCTGTGTAGATGCTAGCACCAATTACCTAGTTGTAAGTATTTCTTGTGTATGGCCCCTTGAGCTTTTGTCCAAGTAATTGGGAGTGATGCATATTGGAAAGAACAACAAAAGCAACAACAACAACAGAAAGGACTGCATCAAAGAACTGACTGAAACAGTGAACTTCTGCTCAACAGTCAACTTCCACATTGAGAATTTTGAGAAAGACTGAAAAAAAGATGAAAAAAATGTTTGGCAGAATGCATGAGCTCTGGTGGGGTGGGGGGCATGGAGGAGGATACGGGTCTAGATTTGATTAGTAATATAATCTTGTACAAAAAATATATACAAAAAATTAAGCCAGGCACGGTGCAGCACACCTTTAATCCTAGCACTTGGGAGGCAGAAGCAGGCAGATATTTGTGAGTTCAAGGCCAGCCTGGTCTAAAGAGTGAGTTCCAAGACAACTGGGTCTACAGGGAGACCCTGTCTTGAAAAGGCCAAAAAATTAATTAATTAATTAAAAAATAAATTAGTATAAGTACTTAACTTAGTTTACTAATGGCCTGAATAGGATTGTAAATATACAGAGTTGTTAATTTTCAGTCCATTCCTGGCTTGCACTGGATTCCCTGTTACATATTTGGATTAAATGGACAGAGACAAATAGTGTGCTACCTACTGACAGATGTACTTTATGTTTCTCACAAGTGATACTTTTGATATTTCCTTTGACCTAACAATATAATTTGGCTCAAAAAGCTAGCTGCATGCAGTTCAAAAGAAGACAGTTTGGATGGGCTTGGTAATCCTTGTCAGCTTGTTTCCTGTCTTCGGTATGTGATACAACTCTTACCTTTCTGGGAGAACTATAAATCAGGATAGGGGGATCTGGAAAAGAAAGAGACTGTTCCTGTTTATTGTAAATTGTAGTAAATAGTTTACATTTAAGATAGGCCTGAAGTTCCTTAATTCTTTCTTTTGTGCTATACCTGCTTAATTTATGGTGTTAAATCTCTCTTCCAGTCACTATTATATAAGGCTGCTTGGGTTTTTGTCCAAGCCTTATCTAAAATATTATACAGTAATTAAAAGTATCAAGCTGGTCTAACTTAGACTGTCTGGATAGTTATCCACCATACTTAATGCCCATATGAATTTGGCAGAGGGACTTAAGGAACAACTTTGTTCCTTGCCCTCTGAGGTCAACTAGGTTTCAGGGGACTATATATGGGGGCATCTCTTCAAATGTCCTGCAGTAATGAGTCACCAATTCCCCTGTGCATGGAGGTCTTGGAGATCCACTAACAGGACTCCAGCCAGTGTCCAGTCTGTAAAGAGGAGTCTCTTTATGCTTCAGAAAGGGAAACCTGGTTCAGCAAGACCTGACTTTGTCCTTGAGTGGATGGAACCGGTAAGTGAAAAGCCAAAAGGAAGTGAGAAGCCAGAGCTCCCCCCAACCCCACAAAATCCTAGTGGCCCCTGAGGAGAGATCCTCATCTGACCTTGAGAAAACAAAGCTTGGTTAATCTGGACTAACTGTATGGACTTAAATACCCCAAAGCAAAATATAATGAAAAGGTAAGTTATCATTATATTTCCTTTATAGTCTGAGAGACTGTGTTTCCAAACTTTAGACTTAAAGTCATATGAGATCTATTGGTGTCAAATAATAAAATTTCCTCTCTCTATTTAGCAACTACCTAAAGGGAAACTCAGACTATAAGAATGCCTGGAAGACAGATCCTGAATCCAGATACTATGGCCTAATGAACAAAAGGAGAAACCCAATAAATGGATACTTTGGAACCCCCTCATTGAGAAATTCTACTGGACTTTTAAGTTAGACATTTAATATACCCTGTTCATCTCCTAGTTCCCTGCCTAGAAAATGTACATAACTACTCTAGCCTTCACTTCTCCTTCACAGGCACCAGTCAAGGACTTTGTTCTCTCTATAGCTATACTTTTGGGGGTCTTTTAGATAGATTCACTGAGCAGAAGGTACCTCAGTTGTCACCCTATACACATGAAAGAGTGGTCTATGCCTGATTCCCTCTTGGCAATTGGGGTGACCTCCTCAGAGGGTAATGTGATAAAAATAGGAGCTAAAAATTGGCTAAGCAGTTTAGGGGCAAGACCCCTCCCTCCAAAGTGCCAGTTTGTTTCTCAGCTGAGAACTGAAGACTTCCTGGATCTGCCAGTAAACCTACCCTTCTAGTTACTCTGACTTGTGGCCCATGCATCCTTAACTCACTTGTCAGATGGATTAACCAGTGTGCAAACTCTTATCCTACCCATGGTGCTAAGAACCCAATACACCCCCTCCCTAGCAGAGATCATTCTAGTTCTAGCACCCCCTCCCTAGCAGAGATCATTCTAGAAACACCTACTGAGGTCAGCTCTTATGAATTTCCTTCAATGATTTGAAAATCTCACAAAAACACGAGTAATGAAATAATGGATTATAAAATCTCAGGGATAGTGTTCTCAGATACCATTAAGTCATTTTCCCTGAGGTCTTCTAGGCATAAAAACTGATTTGCTTGGTTTGCGTGCTTCCCCTTGATTGGTTAAATTTAACTGTTGTCTCTTGCTTCTGTAACTGGCTTGATGCTTTGTGTGCTTCTCCTTGATTGGTAACTTTAACTGTTGTGTTAAACTCTGATTGGCTGGTGTATTTATAAAAAGCCCTGTCACCTCCACCTTGTGGCCACATTCCTCCCAAGTTGAGTGTTGGCCAGGCCTTGTAATTGAATCAAACCTTCCTTTAAAAGTCAAAATTAATTAATTAATTTAAACAAAATATATCATACAATGAAAAAATTAAAGTTATACAAAGAATATGACATTGATATTAACATATTCAGTTTATTCTTATAATCTTTTATTTAATTTTTTATTTTACATGTATGACTGTATATACCTGCATGTATGTAAGTACACATTGCAGGCTTCAGAAGAGGGTGTTGGAAATCCTGGAACTGATGTTGGGGACAGTTGTTAGCCAGAATGTGAGCATTGGGAACAGAACCTGGGTCCTCCACAAGAGCAGCCAGTTCTCTTAAGTGCTGAGCCCTTGCTCTAGCCCCTCAGTTTGTTTAAAGTAAATTAAGTGATGCTTCCTTGGTGGTTTTGTTTCTCATTTCAAGATGTCAATGCAAAACCCGGAATCAGGGGATTATGCTATCGTTATTTCAGATATTATTTCTAAGTGGCATTTCTAATAATGTACAGAAACTATATTGGGAGAAAAGCCATGAATAATGAATATTAAACCCACTAAACTTGGGCTTTTTCCTCTCACACAGCTATACACATATGCAAAAACAAACATCTTGTGAAACTTCAAAATTCTCATTGAAATTCAGGTTGCAGCTGAAAACAGTTCAGAACAAACCAATGAAATCCATTCAGAGTGCACAAAAACAAATAAACAAAAACACCAGGCTCCCACATTGTCAAAATCATACTGCTGAGTTAAGAAGTTAGGCAAGAAAACCAATTTTCCTGAATACATGAATTAGATAATAAAAACTCAATATGAAGACAGAGGGAAAATAACCTGGCATTCATAAGCTAACTTCAAAACTCTCTTATAAAGGGAAAGATAAAGAGTTTATCTGCATAACATTACCTAGACAAATGTAATTTTTAATGCCTAAATTAGCAATGCAATTTTGAAATACAAAATAGATCCTCAGTTAGTGGTGATGTTTTGGGATTTCAGAACATTTAAAATCTGGAGGAGTTCAGTCATCTGCACTTACCCTAGAGATTCCACATAGCTTGGTCTTGACTAACTTTTGTTTTTTGTTTCTTGATTGACCCAGATATGAACCCTGGGCTCCTGTCATGATAAAATATAACAAAGAATATGGTAAAGGATATTAAGCCTAAGAAGCAATTATAAGAGGCACCTCTAGCAGACTGAAAGGGTAGAGGAAAAATTGGTGGAAGATGTGACATCTTTAAAATGGAAAGCCCACTATGCATGAGTCAGACAAGTTGGCATAAGAATATTCTAAGCAAATTAGCAAGTGCTCAGGAGGAAAGGAAGAACTTGTGGACAATTTGTAGGGCAAAACTGAAATAATTCTGTTTGGCTAAGGCACAATATAGGAGCTAGATAAGTGCCAGTGATATCTACAAATGATATATAGTGTAAGCTTCTGTGCTCTGTGGCGGTGTTGGTGACAATTAAGTAGAGAACTCTACTGATTAGAGGAACCATTGGCCACCAGGTTTAGTCACAGATAATTTGAACAGTTGGTATTTCACAAGTAATTGTATGAAAATTCTTATTTGGTAAGAATTATGAGAAGTGCAGGAGTTGATATCTGAGTTTTCTATCATCTATATTTTATTGTTTTTGTTATTGAAATGATAAAACTTGGAAATGAAGGGCTCCATTCATACAAATATTACCTACTAAAACTATGAAGTAATAGCAGAGCCTGTGAACTACCTCTCCTTCCTTTTTGGACCACAGGACTTCCTGGAATATTTATGATTCTACATTCATGGTGTTTGAAGTCGTAACTGTCTCCTACCAATCTGGAAAAATTATTACATTTAAGATGAGGGTTGGAGTCAGGTGGGATGGCTCATGCCTTAATCCAAGGTCTGGAGGCAGAGGCACGTATATCTCTTTGAGATTCAGTCCAGCCTGGTCTACATAGAGTTCTAGGCCAGGGAGACCCTGTATCAGAAGAAAGAAAGAAAGAAAGAAAGAAAGAAAGAAAGAAAGAAAGAAAGAAAGAAAGAAAGAAAGGGAAGACTGGAATTAATAATAGTGAAATGTATTTCAGACATTATGGGAAATTTCTTTTCTGAGATTGGCATAGAATATTCATAAAATTCAAACTAGGTGGGATTTCTGAAGTATTCGAACACAGACTATTGCTTCTGGTAACTTGGTACAATGAAGACTAAGACCTATCTATGTTTGTTTTTCTCATCTATGGTGGAAACTATTTTGCAAATGAGTATTAGAGTTTTGAATAATGATAATTATACACTGAGTTTGTGACAAGGTCTTTTAATTTAGAGCCCATTTAGTGCATATATGAAATATATAAAGAACTATGTTCAAAGACTTTTTAAAGCTATAAAAATACAGGAAACAAGGCATACAAAAATAGTTTATAAATTCACTAAAACTACTGAAACCTTGAAATTGTGGGTTTTTTCCCACACATGAAGAGCAACACTTTCTCTGATCCATTGAACCACTACTGAAAACTTGGCTTGATTCTCTGACATAATCGAATGACCTTCTCTTTGTCCTTGTTTTATAGAACGTTCTTTCTCTTCCCATTCTAAGTACCACGAGAGCTTCTTTACAAGCTTACCTATTGTGGAAATGCAGCGAGAATACACACATGGTTTAACACATGTAAAGTCATAGATTTGATGAACTGATGCATACCTGTCTTTGAAATAAAAGCATATAGTAGAGAAGAGCCAGCAACTGTTTTCTTTTCTCAGTGTTATTTGTGAATGAAGACAACCCCCCACTTGTCAAGGTCTAACACAGAAAGTGGAGATTCAATCTTAATGAAATAATGGTTTGAATGCAAACTATTCAAACTTAATTAAATAATAGTTTGAATGTCACCAATTGGGAACAAAAAGTCCCAAAACTTGGAGCCTATGGGAGACATTCTTATTCAAACCATCACAGATGGGTTAATTAAGCTCCAGTGGATAGATACACTCTTGAAAGGATAGACCTTATTATGTATGACAGAGTAAGTGAAAAGTGACAAGAGTGTGGGGAGGGCTGTAAAATGTGCACATGAAGGAGAGGGGTTCAAAATGTGAACACAATTGGCTCTAGTTGTTATGGTGGTAATTTCCTATAAAACAGGCACAACGTATTAACTGATTGATAGGCATAGGAACTGTGAAAGGATATTTCTCTATCTAGAGCCAAATTCAATAGTAAAGTGTTTATAAGTTGTGTAATTAAGCAAAATATATTACTACAGGAAAGCTCTGACATCAGCAATGAATTATTCTGCCTAGGAGATGTTGGCTAGGGGATTCAAACCCGCCCCCCCAAATTATAAAGGCCTTTTGCCTATAAATGGGATATATGCAAGGAGAAAGGCAGTAAGTCCCTGTTGTCGAAGACCTGGTGTGAGCATGAAAAATGTTATGAGACGTCACCTGCTAGCGTACAACTGGCCTCTGAAATGCTAGAGAGCGTTACCAAAGGCCACTACAGCAATACAGCAAAATATTGGTCTCCCTGAGACAAACAAGACTCCTCCGAAAATATCAGCTACACCTCAACAGCCTGGAGATACAGTGCAACAGTGGCAGCCAAGTGTCTATATTATATCCCAAAACTATTTGGCTATTAGCTCTCTCCTTGGAGGAATAACTCACAGCGGATGCCACAAGCTTATGTCCTCTAGTGGTTAGGCGATGTTATAAGCCACAATAAGAACTTGTCACCCTTTATAGAGAAACCACAGTTTGCGGATTAGCATACCATCCAAGCATCTGTGTCTATGCTCACAGCTTAGCTTGACACAATAAGTGGTACTGCTTAAATGCCTGTACATCCAATAGCTTGAGCTTTGTTAGTATGACTGAAAAGGGTATCACTGTGAAAGCTGTCAATCCGTGAAGGGAAACAAACTGAACAGACCGGAGTCCAAAATGACAACTCCAAAGAAATTAGACTGTTTTCTTCTCACCCACTTGTGCCCCTTTCCCAAAGCCTAGGGAACAAACTGCGGAAGAGGAGGCGTGGTAGATTGTAAGGGCTGTGGAGAGATAGGGGTGAATCATGAGACTATAGGAATATAGTCTGGACACCTGATTGATCAACATGCCTGTGCATACAAGCTTCTCCAACTGGACTATGGGAACCTTGGGTTGTTCAAAATTTGGACATAGATACTTGCAAAATGCACCAATTACTTAATTGTATGACATACTGAGTAACATCATTGTTATCTGCAAACAACTGTGTCATTGTATTGTAGAATCCCTTAAAAATAAAAAAAAAATTAAAAAAAAAAACAAAAACAAAATGTGAACACAATACAATGTATTGAAATCACAAAAATTCAATTAAAATATTTTTTAAGTATATGTCAACTTGTGTTGTACAGTCTATATAGAACTTGTAGGGGAATATATATATATATATATATATATATATATATATGCTCTTAACCATCTAGGAGGATCCATGCTCCATGTATATGAAATCAAATGGGGGCTGGAGAGATGGCTTAGCAGTTAGAACACTGGCTATTCTTGCAGCAGCTCCAGGTTCAGTTTCCAGCACCCATATGGCAGCTAACAACCATATGTAACTCCAGTTCCTGGAGTTACCCACAACCTCTTCTGATCTCTATGGTCATTGCATGACAGGGGAGCACTTACATACATGCAGGAAATACGATCATGGCATAAAATAAAAATAATAAATCAAATATTAAAAAGAAATCAAACTGACTCACACTCAACCTAAAGCAAATGCAGAATCCTTGATCAAGGTGGTTCAAGATTGCTCACTCATCTATCATATTTTTATTTACTTCTCATACATTTGCTGATGCTAATGATGCATAATTTTGAGTAAAAATTCATAGTTATGAAGTATATATTGCTATAAATGTATATTTTTTTCTTCTTCAAAATAGTAGATGCATAGTTCTCTGTAAGAGAGATTTAGAGATGGGTTGGTAGCTTTACTCCAGATTTACTGACAAACATTTCTTTCAGTTCCCAAAGCATTTGCTTCCAAAGTTCCTTGGATGTTATCATTTAAATATCCACTAAATTTAAGAATTGTCTTTTGTATCTGAAAAAGTAATATATTTGGTAAGGCCATTTTAAATAATAAATTGTGTGTACTCTCTTCTTTTTTTTTTAAAAATTACTTAACCCCACTTATTTATATATCAAAGATTCATAGAGTATTTCCAAACAGTTGATGGAGATTAAAATGCACTTGTCATTTTTTTTAACCTAGTTAGATTGGTGCTTAGCTCCCAGAACTTTACTTACTACTACTGATCGCTGGAAATATGTGCTATATCTTGTTTATTTCTGAAGGTTTTTTTATATTTAATTCCAGAACATATTTAGGGATTCATAGTTTAACAGTAAACTTGCATGCAGGTAAAAAGAAATACAGCTTCACATTCCTAAATTACATAGCAAGTTGATGTATGTTTTATTGTACTTTTAAAATTCTTTTTATTTATTCTTGTATGTGTGTGAATGAACTGTCTGCATGCAGGTTTGCGCACCCGTGTCGTGCAAAGCCACAGGCGTCAGAAGAGGGTGTCGGATTCCCCTGGAAATGGAGTTAAAGACGGTTCTCGGCCACCATGTGAGTGCTGGGGATTGAACCCAGGTCCTCTGCAAGAACAGTGGGCGCTCTTAACAGCTAGGCCATCTCTCCAGCCCCCAGTTTTATTGTACTTAAAAAAAAAGAGAATAACACAGTCTCAGAAAAACAAACAACGTATGCTGTCCCTCATTTGTGGATCCTACCACCAAATCCTTATATGTAAGTCGAGGGGTTTAATTTGTTAGCAAAGATAATAGATAATACTACATTGACTAGTATATATATATATATATATATATATATATATATATCTTGAAGTTTTGTCACTATTTTCCCCATTTCTAAGATTTATGAGAAAATTATTCTCTAGTCTTTAGAATGGACAATTTTCTTTTTCTTTTTTCTTTTTTTTTTTTTTTTTGGTCTTTTCGAAGAAGGGTCTCCCTGTAGCCAGCTGTCCTGGAACTCACTCTGTAGACCAGGCTGGCCTTGAACTCACAAAAATCTGCCTGCCTCCCAAGTGCTAGGATTAAAGGTGTGTGCCACCATGTGCCCAGCCTAGAATGGACAATTTTCTATTAGCAAATTCTCTTCCATATCATCTCTTGCATAGTCTCTGTGGAGATAGCAAACAAAACATCCATGTAGGTTCTGACATTTTCTGGTGTTTCTGTAATATTGAGCTTAATGTTTAGAAGCATTTTAGATCAAGTGGAGACTTTTCATTGCAATGAAATTTACTTACAGCCATCAGCATTGATGCTTTGACATCTTAGACATCGTATATAGACTTTTTTTTTTTAATTCCAATCAGGTCCTATGTTCCCAATGTAATTCCACCCTTTTAACCCTAATAATTTGCTTTGAAAATGGAAAGAAATATGTGAGGAAGAGGAACAAAAAAACATTTAGGGGTCCAGAGATGGCTCTGGTTAAGAGCACTGGCTGCTCTTACAAAGAATCTGGGTCCAGTACCTAGCACTCAGGTGGCTAACAACTGTTTGTAAATCCTTCTGCTTCCAGGGGACCTGGCACCTTCTGCACCCTCCATGGGTACTTCACAGGAGGACACTTACTGCCACATAGGCAGAAGTCTCATACACCAACTAACAAGAAATAAAAAGAATATAATGATACTTAGGTTGAATCTTAAATATCTTTCAAGTCTTACAAAACTGACAGTACAGTTTTGAAGCAAATGTTATGTTTGGGCATACAACAATTAACATTAAAGCTCTTCCTTGATAGAAATATCACTCAGGTACTCCATGTGTTCTGAAGAATTGTCTTACCTGATTGGCTGTGTGGAGATTTGGGAAATTTATTTACAGATAAAAAATTCTTTCTTTTAATATTTTTCCATGCACATGTGCTAAATGATTCAGTGCCTTTTGTCAAAAGATAATAATGCAAATTTAGAGCTGAGAACAGACATAATTTAAATAAAATCAAATTTAATATTTTTAAGGGGGAGAGCACCATTCCTCCACCCAAATCTAGTTCATCATGAAAATATGGGCTTTTTTACTCTACTTACATAAACAAATTTTATCATTCACAATAAAATATGCAGAAAATATATGATGAGAGCTGGTTCATTTTGAAAGTCCAATAAATAATCTAACATTGTGCAATAAAAATGAGGACAGTTCATCAGGAAGAGGTGCTTTCAATAACATATTATAAAAGATAAACTTGTTCTTTAAAGCTACTCCACATGCCACAGGCTAATTTATGACTGCATTATTACTTGCCTCCAGAATTTTGAGAAAGTGTGGTTGGGAAAGATTTCGCACTTATCAGGGGTTCTAAATCCTTAAATTTTCATTGCTTTGCATTTTCAATTCTTTATATACTAAGAGGTATAAAATGTTTCAAGCTCTCATTTTTATTTCTGTTCAGAGCTGGTACAGAGGCTGTCACAAAGAGGATTATAGAGACACGTTCAGAATCTGAAGCATGGATGTGGATGGAAAACTAGGATTCGGAGGAAATGGAAATACTTCCCATGCAAATGTGTTTTATTGCAATATCTGATCCCATGTAATGGTTATTGTGCAGATGGGTTGGAGTCACCTAAGTATTCTGAGTTTCTAACACTGTGTAATTAAATACCCACCCTTCCCTTTGTGCTTCCAGGAAAACTGCTGCAGAATCCTCTTCTTTGGCTGTTCTCCAAGCTGGTGGGTCACGGTGGCAGGATAGCTTAGGTGTCTGATGATTTAAAAGTGTAAAAAAAAGTGTATTTGACAGATGATTCCACACTCCAGGATGTGAACAGCAGCAAAAGGTATGGGTCTTTGGGAATTTATTTAAAGAAGTTCTTCATTAAATATTGATAGGTTGTTCCAACAGTATTTAGTAGATGAACAATGACATACATATTTGCAATTATCATACAACGTTTTTGGATAAAGCAAAACCCCTTTGCAAGTGTGTATCCAGATCATAAGTATTTGAGCCTGGAAGTATAATAATTGGGAAAAACTATGAAGTCTAATGTAAGTTGAAGGTGAGGCTTTGTAGGAATTATAATATAAGCTATGAGGGGAGAGAAGAGATTAGATATAAATGCCAGGGAGAGAAGAAAAAAAAAATATGACTAAAAAAGTATTCCTAAGAAGAGATAACATCCTAAACAGTGTCTGAAAAGTTTCAAAAACTCAAGGGTTTTCCTCAGTGATTTATAAATGTACAATGCGGCATAAACAAAGGAAGTGTAACCCTCAGTACAAGGAATTCCAAATCCTCATCCAGTTTCAAATGTCTTCCTACATCCATGGGCAGGTGAGATTCATTAAGGACAAAACGCCCTGGTGATATTTGACCTTTTAAGACTGGTGCTCTTTGGACTTAGGGGTACTATTCTTCATTGGAAGGTGTTTTACAGCATCATCCATCTATCCATGAAATGTCTGCCAGTAGAATCTCACCCTATTATAAACACAAAAATGTCTGCAGGCATTGCTGTCTGTTCCTAGATGATGGTGCCTGGAGCTAAGAAGCCCTGATGCCAGTTATATCTGGAACATTACATTTTTTTCAGGGATGAAATGGTTTAATGAATCACACATAAGCATAATTTATTTAGCATCAAATCATGCTTATTTATACATTAATCTATATCTTATATCTATGTCTATATTCTAAATAAAGCAGCTTTATTTCCCCCAATATCCCATTCTAGTTAACGATTTTTATATTCATGATGAATTTAGTTGGTGTTGGTTTCTGGATGTTGGCTTCTATGTTCTAAAGGACAATATATAACTGACAGTATGTTTGCAGTTAGACTTTAATGTTTCTCTTTAATGTTAAAACTCAGAAACTTTCTTTATAAGGGCTCAGGAAAGAATGAAAGTCTACATGTCTCTTCTGGCCAATGAAATGTCATAAAACAACCAGATATTTTATTAGATGGCAAATATTGCCTTTGGAACTAGAATGAAATTATTGAGCAAATTTGTGATTGTATATGTATTGGGAAATTTGTGATTGTATATGGATATGGGAACTACCCCATACAATTTTTGCATACAATACTCATTTGGCAATTCCTATGCTCTTTGTTACAAGGATGAGGGAGGGCATATGTGTGTTGCCATCATAAATTGTCAACAATATCTTCATTTTCAGTTATTTTTTTTTGCTAACTGTCTGTACATCATAAAAACACCTGGGGGTCAAAACGGTTATTCTAGACAAAGTCGACCTAATTTTAATAGGAAGGAGCATTAGTAAATCTTTTGTCTCTCACCTTATACAGATTTAAAGCTATCAGGATCTCCATAATATATTCACTAGACTTCAAATCGAACACTGATACTGTCTTTCTCCTGGCTGTTCTATTTCTGCCCCTCATCCACATTACCATCCACTGATGGCCATACTTTGTACTCAATTTAGAAATCAGATATAGTCAGACATGTGTTCTTTCACCTTCCCTGTCAATTCACATGCATTTGTAACACCCACTTTGTCCAATTTTCACTCTGTTACTTGGATGAAGTATCCCTCTTCCAATTAAACCTGTCAGGTGTGCCCCAGATTAGGCTTTCTTAAAACATGCCCTCTACAATTAGTCATCTCTCTCCTATCACTCTACAGAGGTAATGTCAGCGTGAACTATGACATATGTGAAATCATGAAGAGCATCTACATGGAGGATTTAATGGGGGACATCAATAAAATTATTAGTTGATTTCATGTGCAAATAAAGGAAGATTATATCGGAAAATTGCAGCAAATCTTTAAGCAAGTAGAGACATGCCATTGACAAGACCTAAGGAAGCCAGAGGAGAAATGTTAAATTGGGGAGAATTGATTGATGGATTCACAGAAATAAAATTACTGCTTTCTGCCTTTCTCAGCTGGGGTGTGGGAAGGCTTTGTTGTTGTCTCTGAATTTGAGCATTCTTAGACATCTGTGCTTTGTCTAGCAATGGTCTTTTTAGTGCCTGCTTTCACCACTTTTACCTGAGGCTGAAACTTTCTTCATCTTCTTACTAAAATTGGATTTTGTGCATGAAAACAATTCCCGAGTTCTCCCTATAATTGAATCTTAGAGTTTTTCTTCTTATGATATTCTCTTTTTTCTTTTTTATTATTGTAATTGTGAAGGACTTAGTGATATTAAAATACTACAAAAATGAACATACAAGTTTTGATTGGATGTCGCATATTGCTATAATTATTAATTATTCTAACTGTATACTCAAATGATTTCTACCACAATGTTATCAAATATTAGGTTTTGGTGCAAGGAAAGACAACTCAACAGTCAAGAGAACTGGATGCTCTTGCAGAGGACTTGTGTCCGGTTGCCAGCACTTACATAGCAGCTAAAAACCATCCATAACTCCAGTTCCAGAGGATCTGATGCCTTCTTCCAGACTCTATATTACAGGGTGGCAGTTACATACATGTAGGGAAAACACTCATACACATAAAATAAAAATAATAAATAAAATATTCAACAATATCAGATTTTTTATATTCTAGATCCTGAGGATTGAACCTACTGCCTGCCAACTTACATTCCAACATTTATATTGTTTTATTTTGTGATAATTGTTCCCAATTTCTCTGGCTGTCCTTAAATTACTCTAAAATTGTAATTGTCTTGGTCTTTCAAAATAGTTGGGTGACTTATGTCATATATTTTTATTCCATATTATTATTTTTATTTTGGCAGGATTTACTTACTAGTCTATAACTTTCACTTAACAGATTCAAAGTATTCTAATTGATTCAACCTTACTATTTTATAAATTTATTGAAACTTAATTAAGAAAGGGTTTGAGTGGAAGTATCTTACCTGGGAAGGTTGATTTTTTTTTTCCAGAGGAGCAATACAGCAATTCCAGTGTCAGGGGTAAGAACCTCCCTTCAAGTTATTAGTCAAGGGGTCCCAGGAATCCCCAAACAATGCAGATTATTGCCATTGCACTTGGTCACCCATGAAAATTGATGTTATGAGCACATTTCTGAAGACTTTATACACTTTGGTCATGGGACGTGGATAAATCAAGCTGCTACTAATGTAGAAGTGTCTTCCCTTGCTGACTAGCTTTCATAATCCTGGAAGATGCTTGGTAAGCTGAGAACTCATCAATAATCTTATCCAGATGCAAACCCCAAGGAGTTAAATATATGGCCAAGCTGGCCATTATTTTACCCCAGGAGTAACCAATCATCTTCTGATCTGGATTTTAGATCCATTCCATAGGAGGAAACTCATTCAATTGGCTATAAATCTGGCTGGGAGCTCATAGGCCCTTGGAGAGATATTACTTGAATTAGTTTGCTAAATGGACATAGACTTAACCTACCTTATGTATACTCATATTTATACCCAATGGTTAGTGTAGCTCTCAGCCAGGTCAGAGAAGCTTCTTTTTGCAATGGACAAAATTAATAAAGAGACTTACAGCTGGTCAAAGTGCAGTGATATATAACATATATGTTATATATAACATACATATGTCATATATGCTATATAAATATATATATATATATATTATAAATGTAAGTTGCTGTGGAGTGTGTAGTCCTAAACTGGAACTATATATTATTTCCTTTCCTTAAAGCTCAGGGAATTATCATGGAAGTAGAAGCAGAAAGAATGTAAAAGGCAGAGGCTAGGAAGCACTGTTATGAGAGAGTGTCCTCTGGACATGCCTTGGCAAAGGCACTCATGAACTCACTGTACCTATGATTATCTGCATAAGATCTGTACAAGTTTGGGCATGTCCATATTTCATTGTGGAATAGAGAAAGGGTCATGAGGCTTCATCTCCATTTGAGGGACTGTTGACAGTTAATGATGCCTGGGAGAAAGGGTGTCACTTCCTTTAGTGGTACAACTACTAAACTGTCCTTGCTCTAGTAAATAACCTTCCACCATGCTCACTCAGGCAAACATGCTCAAACTCATTGGGTCACACAAAGAAATAAACACATGAAAGAAAGAAGATTTGTTAGAAAGAAGATGGATTCAGTGAGAGAAAGATGATAAAAAAGCAGGGGAATAGAGATGAAAAAGGATTAAAAAATATACATCTCTAAAACTGACAAAGGATAAAAAATAAATTTAAAGACATTTAGAGAACTATAATTTAACATATTATGCCCTAGAATTGATAATGACCACAAGTTTTATTCACTTTGAAGCACCTAAGTGTGAAGATGCAGTTTGAGTTAGGGGCTAGTTTTTCAGCTAGCATCTCCTTGGGGCATAAGGTGGAAGTCCCGAGGTTCCCTAGACCCTGCCCCCAGGAGATAGGAACTTGTGACGTCATGATGCTGGGTGATGTATATAAGGGGCGTGATGCAGGGCTCTGGCATTGGCCCTGAGAGATGATGTCATTCTGCATATAAAAGTAACGTGCAGCATACATTAAAGTGGATTCATCATTACCATTAAAGCATGATCCCTGATCTGTTACTTTGTATGTATACAGGTGGGAGCAAGCCTGAATTTCCAGTGTTGGGTGCTATGGGTTAGAAGGGGGTCCATCAGACCACTAGCCTGGTATTCTAGCATGGGACTGGACAGGGACTAATCAGGTCACCAGCTGTGGAGAGTTGATTGCTGGCAGTCTAGCCTGGGGAGAGCCAAAGAGGCACCAGGATGAAATTCCTATCCAGAGGCCAGCAGTTTCTATGTAGGTGAGTGGACATGTCTAGATGGGGAGTGTCCTGCTTCCTAGGCTAAGGACCTGAGAGTTGGAAGTACCACTCAGGTTGGGCTACAAAAGTAGCCAGCACTGGGCATGGTGGCGCACGCCTTTAATCCTAGCACTTGGGAGGCAGAGGAAAGTGGATCTTTGTGAGTTCAAGGCCAGCCTGGTCTACAGAGTGAATTCCAGGACAGCTGGGGCTACAGGGAGACCCTGTCTGGAAAAGACAAAAAAAAAAAAAGTAGCCAGCTGACCTCTGTGCTGAGGGGTCAGCTCCCCACCGATCCCCTTCCCTTAGCAGGATTGAGCTGTACCTGATCGTAGCTGGAGGAGCTTAATACACATAAGGAGAATTTAAATTCCTTTACTAATAATTGTCAATATCTATGTAGTCAACATTTTAAATTTCATTCATTATTTTTAATATTTTATGTATATGATTGTATTGTCTACATATAGGTAAATGCACTTCTGTTGGGCAATACCAGAGTAGGTCACAAGAGGGCATCACATCCCCTGGAATTGGCATTATGGGGAGTTGTAAGCTGCTATGTGGGTAATGTTAATGAAACTCATATCCTCTGGAAGAGCAGCCAATGCTCTTAAATTTCCCAACATTCAGTCAAATATCCCAACCTTCAGTCAACATTTTTTAAATACGACATGGTTTTTATACAAATACAACATGGTTTTTATGCAGATACACAATGATAATAGGATTTTATGAACTATGATTATAATGTAGTGTTACAAAATGTTAGGATTTACAAGTCTAAATACATCATAATACATGTCCTCTTAAATATAACATTGTGTTTCATCACTTCTTTTGTGTCAAATTTATACTATTGTCTTGGAAGAATGTAAAGATATAAGAGTGAAGAAAATTACCAGTGGAAGGCATTCTGTCAGTTGAGGAGGATCTGTCCTCCTTTGACCAGCCTTCATGAGGACTATTAACATCCTGGTAAGTTTCAGCTTTTAAATTGTGTGTCATATTCCTCATGAGCACACATGAAATTATTGGGCATTCCTTTAATAGTATTTTTGTATTCTATCTCTAATGAATTCTAAACTTAAATTCTTTTTTTTTAAACATTTTATTTTTTTTAATTAATTAATTTATTTATTTTTATGAGTATGAATGTACTGTCTGCATGCAGGTTTGTGCACCCGTGTCGTGTAATGCTGCGGAGGTCAAAAGAGGGCATCGGATTCCCCTGGAACTGGAGTTCTCCTGGAATTGGAGTTACAGACGGTTCTCGGCCGCCATGTGGGTGCTGGGGATCGAACCCGGGTCCTCTGTAAGAGCAGTCGGTGCTCTTAACCTCTGGGCCATCTCTCCAGCCCCTAAACTTAAATTCTAAAGGTGACTATAATCCAATATCCTGAATTTGCCTTCTCAAAAGAAGCTAATCAAGCTCTTCATCAAAGACCTCGAAGTGGGATGGGGATCTCCCAAGACCACCTGAAGCACAGGAAAATGGCTCGAGCTAGAAGATATCATGCTGAGTGAAGTAACACAGTCCCAGAAAAACAAACGACGAATGGTATCCCTCATCTGTGGACGCTAGTGCCAATTACCTAGTTGTAAGTATTTCTTGTGCACAGCCCCTTGAGCTTTTGTCCAAGTAGTTGGGAGTGATGCATATTGGAAAAGCAATAAACATACAACCGAAAGCCAGCATCAAAGAATGACTAAACGGTGAATTCTGCTGAAACAGTCAACTTCCACATGGAGAATTTTGAGAAAGACTGAGAAGAGATGAAAAGCATGTTTTGCAGAGATGCCTGAGCTCTGTTGGGGTGTGGGGGGTTAGGGTGGGGGACAGGGCTCGATTTGATTAGTAACATAATCTTGTACAATTAATAATAATATATCTATATATATCTCTCTAATAAATATATATATATATAATAAAAAAACCTCAAAGTGTGATAAACAGGCTACTTTACATGATCACAATCATAAATCCTGTTTTGAAACTACAGTCTGAAGATAAGATTCTGGAATAATCCTTGGGAAACACTCCCACAGGAAGTTGGGCAGACTCAGTGTCCCCATATTACAACAGGAAGGTGGTCTGCCATCGGATGGCCCAGTGCAGGCCATCTCATCATTACTACACAGCTAACTACTGCTTCCTGTAGCCTCCTGGGCTTCCCCTTCTTGTTTACCTGGATGTCAGAAACATTTATATCTGCAAAAGTTTATATATACAAACACACTGCCTTCATGTGTGTTCATATGTACATACAGATAAAACACTCAACACAAAAAATAGATATAAATCTTTAAAATATTATTTATTTCATTTTCATGTATCTATAACACCAAATAGTATCCTGAATTTTCAGAAAATAATCATGTATTGTTCCAAAAGAAGAACTAATTCTATTCTTGAATATAATTGAATTTTTTCAAAAGTGCATATTAATTTCAAAAGTAAGTTGCTGGGCAAACCATTAAATTTAACACCTTTGAGAAATTCAGCCTGTCTTTTAAAATAAATGTAGTACACTTAGGCTTTGGATAGATTTAAATTTCTATTATATTAACTCTTTATGCATTTCAAATGTTCTTTGTTACTCTGATCCACTTTACACGAAGCAGGATCTTGAGCTTCTTTTACATTCTTGGATTATCAAGATATGTGTTTTGTCTTTTGAAGTTCTCTTTCAGTTTTTACAGGAATTTATTATTCTTTATGAAAACAAAATTCTGTTTTATTCATTGAAATAAGCATCCATTTTGGGTGGGATTCTTTTCAATATTCATGAATATATATTGAGGATGGAGCCAAGTGATAGAATGGTTGCTCAGTAGGCATAAGGTCCTGGATTTGCTACCAAGAAGAGGAAGAAATAAAGGAGAGAGAGAGAGAGAGAGAGAGAGAGAGAGAGAGAGAGAGAGAGGCATATAATCTTGTTCCTCACTTTGAAACCAATTTTAAAGTTTTTACTCTGCTCATTAATGCTTATAAGTAGAAATGGCATATGTCACAAAAATACAATACATAATGCAAAGGTCTGAAGTTTTTCACAGAAAGTCAGTAGTTTGAACTAAAAAAAAAATTGTTGGATACTTCGTATTACAGGCGTTTTTCCTCTTTTCACAGTGTTTAAGAGGATTTCAATTTTAACACATATAATAGATTCTATTTTAAATATTAAGCCAAGTTTACGACAATAGGGAATATGTGTGGACTACAAAAATCAATAATGTTTCATTAGAACACGTAGTCCCTAGTTATCATTTTACATTATAGATGATGACTTCGACTATCTTCAAGTTGCAATATGTGATTTATTATTTTTAAAATCATCCTCAACTCAGCCTGTGCTCTTTAAAATTGATAGAAGCTATAGTTCTGCTAGGCAATAATGCCTATATCTACTCAGAGCTCAAACAGTTAATGTTTCCAATTTGGGAACAATTTGGCTGACATGAAAGATCTTTGAAGTAGGAATGGATCTCAGTGTACTTAAGTTCGAAAGTGTCAGCAGTCCTTCAAATGAGAATTTATTTTGTTAATGGGCTTAATACACCTCTTGAGTATTTAGATGAGTTACTTTTGGATCAAACAAATTTTGTCTTTTGATCATCTATTAAGTAAAAATAATGGTTTTCCAACAGCAATGGATAAGCTTGTGTTCCATCAGGTTTAAACTTCGTCAGTTTATTTTGAAAACATTGAGTTTGAGTAATTCTATAAATCTGTCTTGGAGAAAACTAAGTATAAGCAAATGTGATGTAAATAGATAAGGCAGACAGACTAAACTTAACTTTAAATATCTTGGCTTATCTATCTGTGAGGTATGGCTTGATGGCAAGGATATTATTTCATTCAAGAAATAGTCACATTCAGTTTTCATGAAGAATGACCTCTCTAAATCTGGACAAGTGAACATAGTGGTGTGTAGGTAGAACTGAAAGTGATACATCAGAAGAGATGGAGTCTGGTTAAGCCATCATCCTATGCAGACAGGACAAAATACATGCATAGAGTCACTAGTGTGGGCAGATACCAGGTAATCTATGAGTTTGATTAAATGAACATTCCTATATTGCTTATAGATTCCGTGTCCAATGAATCTGTCAGATCATCTGCTACTCTGAATTGCTAGTTTTTCAAAATGATATCTAGGAGCTAGAATTGACTGAAGCTGTCTTCCGGTTGAAACTCCTTATTGTTTAGGAGAAAATTAAAGCTCACTCTCATCAACGGAACTCACTGTGTAACAGGGGTAGTAATGAGGTTCACTACTAGATCCAAACTCCACATACGTAGCTTTCCTTTACAGAATTTTCTTTCGCAGGTTCCATTCTAATTCTCTCTTGCTTATTAATGGGGTGGCAGCCACCTCTCACCTGAAGATTACATGAAACATCACAGGGAAGTGACCTTACAATAATAGAGTCCTAGGTTTTGCCTCTCTTCAAGTCCATTCTGCTGTAGGGATTCTACATCATGATCTTTGCTTGTTAACCTCATTAACACTGATTATCAGCACCTGTGTTTATAGTTAGTTGGGGACTTAAAGAGCACAACATCTTTGTACCAGAGCCTGGTACTTCCCTACCCCAAAAATATTTCACTCATGACCTAATGAAATGTAAAAGTTGAAGCAATGCATGTGGGGTCATGTATAGTGGAAAATAGGTGATCATGACTATTTTGTCCATATCTGTGTTCTAAGATGTTTCAAACAACAGAGGTTTGGGCGCCCTGCAAAGGAATGGTAAATGCAGTTAATTTCTTTTGTCTTTCTCTTTTCTCCGAGTGAGGTTGATGGTGTTTTGTTTGCTTCCCTAATGAGATGGTAATTTACACGTCTCAGAGAACTGCTATTTCTCTGCCCTGTGTGCATGGTTTCAGCTTTGTAAATCAGAATTGGAGTCATGTGTGATTTCAGAACAGATGTGTGCAGCTGGGCAGGCCTTTCTGCCATTGCTCTTCCTTGGAATGATAATCCACATGCAGAGATTTCAAATGCGTTTAATACACATTTTCTTGATTAATGGAAAATGGCAGAGTGTAGGAGACTGAAACAGTTCGTGCTTTGCTTGATTAATTAATAAGGGACTCTCTTTTCCCAGCCTCAACTCATTATGCTAATGAAGTGTCATCAATTAAGGCTTCCCCTTGATTATTGAATCTGTCAGGTAGTGCACAGTGAAAATGTTGCATTCATTGCTTGTCTGCATGGAATTACCATCACAGGTTTTTATGAACTACTCCTGCCATTAGATGCTGTTTCTTCTACTTCTCATTATTGTGCCTTTTTTTTTCTTGGCCTTGAAAGAGGTGACTGGAGAAAGCTGAGAATGACCTGGATGGTGTGGTAACTGAAGGGTGAGTCAGGAAAAGGTATCAGCAGAGACATACATGGCATTCTTCATTCAGAAGCTATTTGCAACTCTTATTCTAGAATAAAAAAATAATTCCAAGAATATGTTGAATGCCCTACAGTAAATCTTTGGTATTGCCACTAGCTTTGTAAAGTATCTCTGAAACTATTGTCATTAACCATTCTTATAACACTATTTACTTTAAGTTTAAAAGAAAGGACTTTTTCCTAAAGGAAATATCCCTGTTCCTTACAGGTAGAGTTTATTTTTCTCTTTTGAATGTTACTGGTATTTACAAACACATAGAGGTGGCAGTTGTGAAAAAAAATGGGTAGAAGCAGTGCAGCTTCTGATTCAGAAAAACAGGTGTGTGTTTATGTCTTATTAGCCTCTTTTCATCAAAAGTGAAGCCTTGGGTATGAATCAGCCTCATTACCTTATGTTGACTGGTAGGGAATACAGTCCTTTAAGAGAAGGTGGTGCTCATTAATAAGAGTCTGTTAAGTCATTTATAAAAATTGTAAGCAGAAGAACTAAATAAGATGCTCACAGTCACCATCCCATTCCCATTTTGGTAATTGACATCTTAGGGGAACAATGATAATGGATTTGTTTAATTTTCTCTTTCAACTTCACCTAAGGGAATGAAATAATTTTATAGCTTTATGGTACATTCCTATCCCTGGAGAAAAATAATTTTTTCAGCTAGTGGTATCATCTGTTTAATTAATCCATCAATGTCTCAGTTTCTCTAAATGAAGAATTCATGGCTAATTTTCTGAAGGCTTGGAGTAGAAACAAATGGAGAAGTAGGTGAGATATTTGATCACCTTTTTAGTGATTAAATTCATATTTTGTTTTCAGTGATTACAATTGAATAACAAAATGGAAAATAAAGATGGAACACTATATCACTTTGCTACATTTCAGTTATTTCTTATAAAATATATTTGCAAGTACCAGTATTTAAGAAGTCTGAAGTTCAATATATAAAGTTCAGATGTATAGTATTATGTGATTTTATTCAAGTAGGTTACTATCCCTTCATAAATATGAAATGGGATGCAACACATTTAAAAAATAGCCATTGCAACACATATTATATACACTTTGCCATTGTTCAAAATAATATGTTTTATTAAAGCTGCTGAGACTTTTATTTTAAATCCAATGGATCTACAGGTCAGTAGCAGAGAACTGATATTTGTAATGATGAAAAATCAAATATATGACAAGACACAATTTCTACAAAGTCCATATTCTTATTCACACACTTCCGTGTTTATTACTATTTTATGTAATTACACAAGTTAATATATTTTTTCCATTTTCTTTTTTTCTAGTACATTTTTTTATTGATGCTTTGTGTATTTCATACATCATTTCCCAATTCAGTTCAGGCATATTTCCTTTTCCCTTCCCCCGCACCCCACCCCATCCCAGATCATGCATTCTGACATAACTGTCCTGCATCTTTCTCAGTTTTTTTTTCATTTTTTAGCAATAAGTGTGTTTTATTCCTCTAATAAACAACTTCTTTTTGATAGAAATCATTGTGAGATGCAGTGTAAAGAAGTATTTAAATAAGTGAACCCTGGAGTGGAATAGCCTATGTGCGTATCTCAACTATTCCCCTTATTGAACAACTGCTCAATTTTCCCAGGCTCCATAAAAAAGTAAGACCTCATAGCTGGAGATATAGCTCAGCAGTAAAGAGCACTGGCTGTTCTTTCAGATGAGCCAGGTTTGAATATGAGCACCCACATGGCAGCAAACAATCGTCTGTAACTAAGTTCCGGGGGATCCAATGCTCTCCTCTTCCCTCCAAGGAGACTGCACAGCAGGGCCACACTTACACACATGTTGGCCTAACACTCATACAATTAAAATTGAAACAAATAAGTTTAAAAGAGTAAAGTTTACTTCATTTAGTTGCATATTAAGTGACCTACTAAGTGCCAAATTGCTAAAACTGTTGGGATTTAAATATATAAGTTAAGCAAATCATATGGTATTACAGGAAATAGAATGCCAATGCTTATGGGATTTTAGGGTCCCACTGAAAATTTATATTTTAATTTAAAATTATTTAATTTAAATCTACAGATAGCAATGTTCTTATCTATAGAGTAGACACCGTGATAGAATCTACAGGAATGGAATTAAGACCAGTTGTGATAAATAATAAATGCTTAATAAGTATGATTATTGAATTCAATTCCATTTGCATAAATGATGCATCAACGCACTAAAATAGCTTATTTTCCCTCAACAAATTAGAGATAACATGCCTTCATTGCAGGTGCATATCTACAAAGAGTCAGTGGGGTGCATGTGTTCTTGAGCCAATATCAATGGCATTGACTTTGCAGGCCAGAATTCTCCTTTCTTGTAACAACAAAATCCTGAAGTATATCAGAAAAGCAAACATGACAAGCTTAATAGAAGTGAATTATAAAGAACAGAAAATCCTTCCTGCTGTTAAAAATATTGGTTTTCTTTAAAAAGTAATATTTGTCTTTTTCACTGACATATATATAGCTAAGTCAAAATGATCTGAAATTATTTTATTGAAACTTGAATGTTGGTCCATTTCTCTCTCTTGTTCCCCGTCCTTCTCTCTTTCTCTCTCTCTCTCTCTCTCCTTTCTTTCTTTGTCTGTGACACTTGAAAATTTCTCTGTGAAATAAAATGCAAAACTTTGTAGCATAAATTACATACCACCATTACCATCATCATCCAAACATGCATGGATAAATGAAGAGGGTGAAATGGGAACAGTATACACGCAGTCCAGTATCTGAAGAAAAAAATTTTTTTACTCAATTGATAAATGAACATTAAAACAATACTTTTGTTCCATGTTTTGAAATACTTTTCCCTTACTTCTATAATCTCCTACTGGTTTCATGTTTTACTTAGATGCTCATGAGTTATATAACTGCTTGTGAGGTAAGGACCTTCCTAGAAATTTTTATTTTTGGTCTTTTCTGAGATAGGCTCTTTCTGTTGCCTCAGCAAACCAGATCCTTAACTTTGTAGATCACTCTGGCCCAAATCTCACAAAGCTCTGCCTTGCTTCTGCCTCCACTGCAGCGGGACTAAAGGTGCGCATCACCACATCTGACTTAGATCCATTTTATAATGAGCTTATAGACTGTATTCTGAAATGTTCAAGTGACAATGTATTCACCTTTGAAATCCACGTCCATTTCTCAGCTCACGTTATGACAATCGTCATGTGCACCCAATCTTCACATTACATTCCTTTTCTTCTGCCTAACTCTAAAGCTCCCAATTTGATACCACCCTTGATCATTGACTGGAATGTTCCTAAACAGATGTCTGAGACTATTGCTCTCCTGAAATATTGTATACAGTTCTCGTGTTTATATATTTAAGTCAGATGACCCTAAGTAATAGAGAAACTATAATATCATTATAGATTGCTGCTTTGAAAATGAATGTTTGCCAGGTTCGGTGGCACACACCTCTAATCCCAGCACTCAGGAGGCAGAGGATCTCTGTGAGTTCAAGTCCAGGCTGGTCTACATAGAGAGCTCCAGGCCAGCTGAGACTATACAGAGACCCTGTTTTAAAAAGACAAAAAACAGTTCTGATTTGTAACAAGTTTTTGTTCTTACAAAAGCAAAAACAAAATGAAAATCATGAAGTAGATGTTTGGGAAAAAAAAATATATATATAAACTTGCATGGATAGTTTTGGAGTATTCAGCAGAGAAACAATTTTAAAACTCTCACCTGCAGTTACTTAGAAGGTATATCAAGTGCTTACTAGACCTGGAGCTCTAGAAGAAAAGATGAGTTAAAGCCAGGATATTGATAAATGTGTGACTGTTACTTTCTGCATTGAGCCATGAATTATAAGAAGGAACTAAGCTAAGGCAAGAATTAGTGGGTTTTAAACAGAGCTTGAAAGGAATAAAGAAAGCCAGAGATTAAAGCACCATAGAGCTAGAAGACCCAACTGTTCTGAACCCTGAGAAACAAGAGATAAGACCGAAACTGGTTCTGAGAACTGAAGGCATATTAAGACTCTTTAATCAAAGGGCTTCAGTCTGTGCAAAAATCAGCTTAAGAGGGTATGGTTTCTTATCTCCTATTATTGAGAGAGAGAGAGAGAGAGAGAGAGAGAGAGAGAGAGAGCGCCAATCTAGCAGAGCCAGCTTAAAAACTCTGGCTACAAAAATAAGTTTGGAAGCATTTTCTGAAACAGACATGACTGCAACATGGAATTTGTCACAGGCATGATTTTAGTTAAATTTTATTGCTCATGAAACAAGGTCATCAGTTCACTAACCTTTCAAGAATTCAAGTGATATGAATTTGGACTTTTAACCATTGCTCATGAAACTTTCTGAAAGTTTAATATTAAGATGAAAAGGTTTTTAGAGCAACATTCTTCAGTTAAGAACAAAAATGAAAGATCTTATGTGTGTGTGCATGTGTGTGTGACTGCATGTGTGTGTGCATGTGTGTTTACCATGTGAAAGATAGACAAAGACTGGGGCTGGAGAGATGGCCTAGTGGTTAAGAGGGCCAACTGCTCTTGCAGAGGACCCGGGTTCGATCCCCAGCACCCACATGGCGGCAGAGAGCCATCTGAAACTCCAGTTCCAGGAGAACTCCAGCTCCAGGGGAATCCGAGACCCTCTTCTGACCTCCGCAGCGTTGCACGACACGGGTGCACAAACTTGCATGCAGACAGTACATTCATACACATACAGAAATAAATAATAATAAAAAAATTAAAAAAAGAAAGATAGACAAAGACTAATATGACCAGCACATACTTGAATTCGAGAAATTTTATAAGCATGGGGTGATTGTCCAAATATTTGGCCACTGTCTGCCATGCCTTGTCCCGAGGAGGTCACTAGAGATCACAAAGGAGGAACTGAACTGATGGCATAGCTAAAGGCCAAACTATACTGAAAGAGAAAAATAGCACACCGTCCCCTCAGAGGTAATTTAAAAACAAAGAAAAAAATCCAACAAAACCCAATTTTCTTTCTTATATCTTAGAAGGGACATTTCAAGCACCTGACTTGCAGGATGCTACTTGGCCCTGAACTGAAGATAGTCCTCTCTTTTCACATTCCTCTTTTTCATAATGGCCTGATGCTGAGCATGAGAGAATATCCATTGATTTTTGTTTGTCAATTCACAAGTCATTAGAGAACAAGGAACCAAATTAGAGCTTAAGGTGCTTCTCAGCTTAAGGGGTTGTGTGTTTATGAGGCTGTCTCACTTGACAAAGGCCTGGTGTTCACTAAGGAAAACTTATTTGCATGGAGGAGGGGCCAACCTGGAAAATGGTTACTTCTCAAAGAAACATCTTTGTCCTGGCTCACATTTTTCAGTCCTCCTTTTAGTTTCTTGTGTACTACTATATTCTCTTCTATAAAATATGGTCTTCTCCACTGCAGTCCCTCGAATCCATTTCTTTCCCATTTCCCTTCTGATAGTAGTCTGAGGACAGTCACAGGACCTGCATAGTGAAGATTCAAGGGGTGCACTCTGCTTTAATTCTGAAAAGATTTGCATCCCCATTTCCAAAAATATGGAAATTATCTGGACTATGAAAGCAAGGCATCAGTTGTTATATTGATTTATTTCATACCTGGGTCCAATTATTCCTTACTAATTAATACAAGGGATAATTTCTATCAAATGTACAAGTCTAAAAATAAACATGCCATATAAACTGGTCTAAACTGATTGGTTGAAGAGTTAATTTAAAAAAAACCCAATTAACTCTAAAATATTTCAGAATTGTCCTAGTAAGTATAAAATGAAACAGGGCTTAAACATATGTATATATGATGGACAGCCTATATTTCCTAACATAGTCTTGATAGCACTTTAAACAGATTCTGATGTTTTGTTTTGATGTATAAATGGAAAATAAAATCTGAAAACTTAACAAATTATGACAGTAACAAGGATGGACAAAAACCATCACTATTGCCACCTGGGATTTTACTCGAGTATTGAAGTGTTAAAAAATGTCTGCCATTTTAATTTTTTGAACATAAAAATCTCATATAATGAACCTGTATTCTTCTGGTAGCATGAGACTATTAGTATGATTCAGAATATATATGAACATTTGTTTGTGGGTGGTCGTGTATGTATGTGTGGTGCATGTGTGCTGGTACAGGCACCTCTGTGCAGAAGGTCACAGGAGCATGTCCTATGTCCTATTCTATTACTTTGTGGCTTATTGTTTGAGATTATGCCTCTCATTAACAGGAGCAAGATTGGTGACTCTTAACAACCAGCTGTCCTGCCTCTGTCCTTCATAGTGTTGTTGTTACAGGCCTTCCAGCAGCCATACCTGCTTTTTGTGTAGATGCTGAGAATATAAACTCAGATCCCCAGGCCCTTGGGATCAAGCTCTCCTGTTCCCTCTGCATCTCTCCAATGTACTATATGAATATTTTTAAACAAACTCCAAATAAAAAGTTTAGCAGCATTTGAGGTTCATATTTACTTCAGTGAGAAAACTCTCCTGTTATATACAACATTATTGAAAACTTATAATTTAGAAATGTTGAGTATCCTTCTGACACAGAAATAAATATGCTTGAATTTGATAGATTTATGTCAGCAGTACATCTTGTAATTTGAATTTCTCATATGCTGGAATTGCCTTTGCATTCACGGAAAATCTTGTTACACTGCTCAGTGTATTTTCAGGTGACTGAAATTGGAGTCTCAGATGGCAGTTCTTTGTTTTTTAAATCACTTTTCACTTCTTCATATATCCAAGAAATTGAAGAGTAAAACAGGAAACAAAATGTTCTGAGAAAAAAAAAACAAAAACAAAACAAGCAGGAAGAAGACAAAACCAAAAATGAAACAAAGCAAAGGGATTTCTGTGCCAAGGTCAGGGCAATCAGCCATCCTGGTGTTGTTACCGCAGAATCAGTGCAGATAGGAATGGGACAGGAATGCGCCCTGCCCGACGTTTGTCCAACACCTGCTGCTGCAGGTACCCTTCTATAACAACAGTGACATTTTCATGAAGGGTTTATTAACCTACACCTTATTTTTAAAATAAAGCATGTGATTGTTATGCTGTTATTTAACGGTTATTAGACAACCTGCTTTCTATATAGACATTCTTAAGTTACACCTGGGAATGGAGGACTGGATGGAGTACAGGTTGCTTTCCCTGGAAGGAATACAGTAAGGTTTAAATTCCAGCCATTACTCTTTGAGACAATAGAAATGTGATGTGTAAAATATATGTAAAAAATGTGTGGTAAAATATATATTCTGGGGGCTGGAGAGATGGCCTAGCAGTTAAGAGTGCCGAGCCGACTGCTCTTACAGAGGACCCGGGTTCGATCCCCAGCACCCACATGGCGGCTGAGAACCGTCTGAAATTCCAATTCCAGGAGAACTCCAGTTGCAGGGGAATCCGACACCCTCTTCTGACCTCCGCGGCATTGCACGACATGGGTGCACAAACCTGCATGCAAACAGTACATTCATACACATACAGAAATAAAAAAAAATGTATGCTCTGTAAATTATTTTCTTTTTTAAATAACGAAGGTAAGACACATGTTCATCAGAAAATGTACAGATAAATTTTCAGGAGTAGTTGTTTGTCTCCCACACATCTGTCCATCAACCCCTCTCTGCTGTCTGCTTTCTCAGTATTTCTTAGTTTATATATGTGCAGTGATGAGTTTCCTTTTTTTTTTTTTTAAATTTACTCATGGTTTCTAGTTTTACCTCTTACTACTATCTCTTTAAATATATATACTTATCTATCTATCTATCTATCTATCTATCTATCTATCTATCTATCTATCTATCATCTTTCTATCATCTATCACCAAACTACATAACTCAGATTTTGCTCCTTTCTTATTATAGATTATGAGTATTTCTTGGGTCACAAGATGAATCATGTTCTTCACCTAGTGGTTTAGAATAGCTAAACTATCTTTTTCTGTCTCTTTTAAAATTTTTGATGCAGAAGTTTATTGTTTCATGCAGAAATTCACCATTTCAGTCAGTTCTTTGACCCAGTGTTTTTTGTTTATGTTGTTGTTCCTTCCAATTTGTATCACTCCAAAATATGCATATATGCATGCCACACATATATCAAGAGTATGACATCATAGGTTTTAGCATCTTTAGCTTATGATTTCTTTTTTTCTTGTTTTGTTTTTTTTTCTTTATCAGGCCGAAAGATGAAAAACATGTATGACAGAATGCATGGGCTCTGTTGGGTTGGGGGGCAAGGAGGGAATGGGTCTGGATTTGATTGGGAAATATTGTATGAAATGCACAAAGCTTCAATAAAAATTGTCTTAAAAAGAATAGCTAAAGCAATTTATATGTCAACATATGGTACCTAAACTAGCCAAAAATAATATTGTTTTCACTTATGTATTTGATATTTGGCCATTGGAACTATGTTTATTCTGGTTAAAGAGGTTTCATCTCCTTGTATTTAATATATACTATACTACATAGTCCCCCATATTGTTGAGGCTACCTTGAACTTGCTAGTCCAAGACAGCCTCAACCTCACAGTCCTGTATCTGTCTTGGATGTAGGGACTACAGAAATGCCCATCTTTGCTGAGCTAGAATGAGTTTATTTTCATTGCTACTTTGTTTTAGGTATTTTTACTTTATGTCACTGTCTCATTCATTTCAAAGGAAAATGATATAGAAAACAATTTCTATAGAAGCTGAAATTATCTTTCCCTATAGCAATACAACTCTGCAAAGTAAAGAGCTTTAGGAATAGTTTTCCTAACTAAAACAATGTTTTTGGTTTAGTGAAACAACAAAAATGTGAATTAAACCTTAGTAAACTAGGTTATGGAATTCATTATTCATGTATAAGCTACATTGTGTTTATCATTTAATTACTGATTTTAAAGGTCTAGATATGCAAATTGAAATCAATTTTAAGGAAGTTAATTCTTAATCTACCTATGATAAACTGCTTTCAAGAATTTTAGAAATATGATTTCTATTCAAATAGATATATGCTAAGTTCAGCTATTTCTTGTCCTTTAAATAAGCAAGAGTTACAAAATGGGCTGATTCAGCGATGCTGTTAGCCGCTAGTTCTGTGTATGTGATTGATTTTACTTCTAAATCAATTACATTTGAAAAAATGAAGGACCATATTCAAGTAAGTATTGCTCTCTTCAGAACTGTAGCTTGGATCTTTCCATGCTGATGTAATAATCCCGTCACCATTTACAATCCGCTTACATTTTCTCCTTTAGAAATATGCTTACATGTTGTAAAATACTGTTTAAATATCTGTACTGGTTGCAGTATGGGTTTGATATTCAAAATTGCAAAACCTATGGAAGCAAGATATTGAATTAGGGCACATGGATGATTATCACACACTAGTTCATAGAACTGTGTGCATAAGGGACATTTTTCCTTAAAGCATTCATACATATTTTATGAATTTGTATAAAGCATAATTTTCACATTTTTCAAATTTTAAGAATAAGTTTGATTGATTTTTAGAAATTTAAACTGATACAGAATGACTTTCCTCATCATGTAAATATTTTCTTTCATAATGTCACACAATTATTTTTAGGCCCTATTAATTATTTAGATGTGCTTTATTTTATTTATCACATATTGATCTTCTGAGTTCGTGCTTTATACTCAAACATCTATGTTACAACTTTAGATAAAACTTTGTTCATATTCAATAAGAATTGCACCATAGGAAACATTCCTATAATTTATTTATATTTTAGGACACATAAAATGGCTTTTGATGTCAAGTCTTATGGCTTGAATTCCATCCACTGGACCCACATGGGAAAGTGAAGACCAACCTCAACAAGCTGTTTGTTGACATCCATGCACAAGTGCATGGCTCGTGTGTGCAAGTGCACATTCTCACGGAAGTACATAAATCATTTGTTAATTCAGATTGTAATTATCCATACTAAATTCCTGAGACTGTGAGCCTCTCCCTGATAGCTCTTGGTTCTGTGTTAGTGTTGGTCTTGTAACTATAGCTTCTGCAGATTCAAATCATTTTATAAAATGTGGTGCAATGCTCACACATAGACTACTGGATAACTATCCATAGAATAAAATTCTCACATTGCATGATAAAGTGCAGAACTCTTGTCCTTCTGAAGCAATGCTCTCCATGTGGCAGTGTTATGTAGGAGTATGGGAGATGGTGAGCCTCTTTTCCCACATCCTCATTCCCATTGCAATCTTTTGTATTTTTGGTACTATACTAGTTATTGGAGTGAAGTGTTATCTCAAGTGCTTTCAAGGTGCATTTCATGATAATTAGTATTTTTAATTGTCATTTTAAGATTTTGTTATTTTTTTTTTAAGACAAGGACATTCAGTATAGCTCTGGCTGGCCTAGTGATCAGTCTTGAGGAGCCTCAAGCTCATGCCAAACCTCCTGCCTCAGCAGGTTGACTGTTGGGACAATAGGCAGGCATTACTTACTATCAGACTTTTTTGATAATCTTCAATTTAGCCTCACCAGTTTTTATTAATTGAGATGTTTGTGTTAATGTGGTTATTCTGAAGTTCCTTACATGGTCTTGGATATTATTCCCTTGTCAGGTATCTGTTTACAAGCATCATCTCCCCTTCTGGAGACTGCTTCTTTACTTGACAGAATGGTATTGACTCCCATTACTCCCATTCTTCTACTGCTGCTTTTGGTATCTCCCCACATCAAAAAAGAATCATTAAAGGACCTCAATTATTTTTTTTCTCTAGTAGTTTCATAATTGTAGGTCTCACTTTAACATGTTTTTCTACTTTTGAGTCGATTTTATCTTGGCAAGAGAGTTCTAGCTGCACTCTTCCACTGAACATATACATTTTCCCTAGCACCATCTAATGAAAATACTATATTTTCTCCAGCGTTTGATCTTTGTATCCAAACTTCAATGGCTTAAGTAAAATGGTCATTCAATATCTGTGGTTTATATACCATTGGTCAGAATATCATTACTTATGCTAATACTGTGTTGTTTTGATTTTGATAACTTTCTATTGTATTTTACTATTGGGTAATATGACATCTCTTCCTTTGTTTTCCTTGTGCATTATTGTTTGAGGTATTTGGAGATCTTTGTGGTGCCATAGATTTCAGGACTTGTTTTTCTAGATTATGAGACTGTCCCTGGGGTTGTGACAGGAATTTTGTTGAATCTGTGGCTCACCTTAAGAGTCATATGGATATTTAAATAATTATTGTTTCTTTCAGATCCTGAGCACAGGCTATCTTTTTTGGACATATGTGAATCTTCTTTAATTTTATTCAATAATTCTTTAATTTTATTCTTTAATTGTATTCAATTCAATACTTCATGGTTTTCATTGTAGTGATATTTCATCTTGTGGTCAAGTTGGTTTCTGAGTAAATGAGGTGGCTTTTTCATATTTATTTCAACTAACATACTATTTGCATACAGCAGTGATTCTGATTTTTCTTTTATGTTGTGTAAAAAGTTTTTAATTATGTGTATGCCTGTTATGCCAGCATGTTTGCATGTGGGTATGGGCATCTGAGAGAGGCTGCCTGCTGATTCCAGAGACCTCATATCCTCTTGGAGCTAAAGTTACATGTGGTTGTGAGCCTCCCAATGATGAGACTTCTGGGAACTAAACTGTGTCCTCTGCAAGAACAGGATGAACTGTGAACTGCTGGAACTGCTGAGCCATCTACCAGTCACTGATTTTCTTTTCTTGAAATAACTCACATATAAAATACAAGAAAAAAAAAACAAAGAAAGAAATTGAGAGTCCAATGGTGATTAGAGAGATCAGAGAAAGGTGGGGGCTGAGGCAGTTTGATCAATGTTTCTCAAACACAAAGGGGAATTGGAAGTCCTGTTGTTCAGTCGTGCCAGATGTTAGCTTTAGAGAGCACTAATGCACCTCAAGTGTTGCCTAAACTAGTTCAAAAATCTGGAAATAAATCACCATTAAGATGTGTAGGGACATATATTTAATTTGATTTAACTACTATACAAGATAAAAATGTATCAAAGTAACACATTGCTTTATATATATATATATAATTTAATGTATTTGTTTAAAAACACTTGAACTGAGTCAGGTGTGATTTCATATGATAAAAGTATCTATCTAGTAAAATCTTATTTCAGAAAAACAGAAAGCAAACCAAATAAAATTTTTCATTAAATTCTTGCAATTTCTTATGCAATGTAACTGATGGTATTTAGAAAATCCCCCTTCCTGCTCCCATCTACACCCTTTACTGACACCATCTATTTAATGTACTTTTGTTGCAGATAATTTTCCTGGAGAGTGGTTACCCAAGCACATAGTGTCCTGTCCTGCCTCTGCCGCTACTGTTTCCCCAGTTAGTAGGCAAAGCAATGAACACACTCGCCAATCTTAGCTTAGAGAAAGACTGGAGAGTTTATTAGGCTTGCCTACAAAGTGATAGGAGACATCATCTCTGACATCCTGAGCAGCGATTCTCCTTTCCTGCTATGGCTGCCCAGAGACCTGGAATGAATTCTGTTTCCTCCGCCCATGATGACAAAATGGGTAGAGACCCACCTAGCCCAATATGGTGGGCATTTTAAATGACCCTGGCCCCAACATAGTGCCAGCGGCATCGCAGAGTTCCATGCGCCTAGCCTACTCGAGTATTGTGAGAACCTTGCTGAGGGCTCAGCTTTATTCTTAGCCCCTCCCTCCAAGAAAACAAGACTCCATTCTTGTAGCTTGCAGCTTTTCCAATGATAAATCCATTTCAAAAAAGATATATTTTATCCCACAACTCTAATATATAGTATATACACACATAAGTATGCACACACACACAAATAAATATGACCTATAAAGTCCACTTTGTATTCCAAGTGTGCTTCAGTGTGGGTCCATGAACTGGAGACTGGATTACCTACAAAAAGTTACATGACTCCCTCCTCCAAGCAATCATCCTGTTGTAAATATTTTCTTAGGGTAATGTAGGAGTTTCCATGATGATGATTTCCAGTTCGATCCATTTACCTGTGAATTTCACAACTTTGCATTTTAGGAGCTGAATAATGTTCCATTTTTTATGTTTCACACCTTCATTATCCATTCATCAGTAGATGAATATCTAGGTTCTTTCCAAATTCTGGCTATTATGGAAAGGGCAGCAATATAAATAAATGAATACAGATTTCTGTAGTAGGGTATAGGAGCTTTTGGGTATAGGCCAGATCATATGGTAGGTCAGTTTCAAGATTTCTGGAGAATTGACACACTGATTTCCATAGTCACTGCATTACTTTGCGCTCCCACCAACAGTGGATAATAATTCTCTTTTTTCAATATCCTCACCATCATCTGTTGCTGTTTGGTTTTTGAAGCTTTCCCATTATGAATGGAGTAGGATGAAGTCTCAAAGTGGTTTGAATTTGAATTTTCATAACTAAAGATGTTCAACATTTTAAATGGAATTTCTCAATCATTTGTGTTTAAACTTTAAGAGAACTCCCTATTATCTTCTTATTTGTTTTTTTTAAATATTTCGAGTTCTTTTTATATTATGATTTCAAAACCATTTTCACAGGAATAGCTAGTAAAAAAAATTCCCATTCTGTAGGCTGCCTCCTCATTCGAGTGATGGTATCCTTTGGTGTACAGAAGAATTTTAGTTTCATGTCATTGTTCCTATTGGTCAAATGGTTAACTTAATGCTTGCACTAGAGGAATCCTGTTCAGAAGGTCCTTTCCTGTTCCTGTAAGTTCAAATGTATTTCCTCCATCTGACTCAGGTCATCACTCCTTATGTTGAAGTCCCCAGTGCATTTGGAGTTGAGTTTTGGGCATGGCAAGCGGTAGGGATCTAGTTTCATTCTGCTACATGCTGCTTTCCAGTTTGACCAACACCGTTTTTCATGCTTTTTTCTTTCAATTGTATTTGAGGCTCTTTTGGCAAAAAAGCAGCTTGCTGTAAATGTGTGCTTACAAATCTGAGTCCTCAGTTCTAGTCCAATGATCAATGTGCCTGTTTTTATGCCAGTGTCATGTTATTTTTATTCCTTCAGCTCTGTAGTACAATTTGAGATCAGAAATAATAATTCCCATAGCAGGTCTTTTATTGTTCAGTAGTATTTTGGATATGCTGGGTGAAATTCTCGTGTGTTTTCTCATGATATTTGATATTATTTCTTCTGTTTTTATAAATAATTGTGCTGGAATTTTGATGGGTATTGCATTGAATGTGTATATTGCATTTAGTATGAGGGACATTTTCATAATCTTAATCCTATCAATCCACGAGCATGGGAGGTTGTTCAATGTTTTGGTATTGTCTTTAATGTCATTCTTCAAAATCTTTCCATTTCTATTGCACAAGTACTTTACTTCTTAGGTTAGATTTATTCCAAGATAATTTAGGATCATTGAGGATATAATAAACGGAATTGTTTCCCAGACTTCTTTCTTGGTATGTTTGTTTCTGGTATACAAGAAGACTACTGAGATTTTTGGAGTTAATTTTATATAGTGTGACATTGCTGGATGTATTTATTAGCTCTAGGAGTTTTCTACAATAGTCTTTAGGGTTTTTATTTATATGGAATCTTAATTTCTACAAGTAAGGATACTTTGAGATTTTCTTTTTGAATTTCCAAAAACTTTGCTTGTCTTATTGCTCTAGCTAAGACATTCATGGAGACTGAATATCTTGTATTTATCCCTGATTTTAATTTGGCTGTTTTCAATTTTTCTCCATTTAGTTCTATCCTGGCTTTGGACTTTTGGTATGCTGCCTTTATTATTCAGACACATATTCCCCACATCCCTTGATTTTCTATAATTTTATCATGAATAGAAGGTAAATTTTCTCAAAGGCTTTTTCAACATCTATTGAGATGGTTGTATGATTTCTCTCCTTGAGATTATTCAGGTGGTGGATTTATTTTATTGATTTTCATATGTTGAACCATCCTTGCATCTGTAGGATGAAGTCAACTTGATCATGGTGGAGAGTCTTTTTAGTGTGTTCCTGCATCGTGTGTGTGTGTGTGTGTGTGTGTGTGTGCCCATGTGTGTGCACACGCACGCGCGTGCACGTGTTAAAGCCTGTTAACTCATTACAGAAAAGTTGAAAAAGTAGATCTGTTATGCAATATCTTAAAAGTACCAGAACTTACATTATTCTCTGAACTTTGACTGTGGCCATTGGCATGAGTATATTTTAAATAATTCACTGCAGAGCTCTTGTGATAATTTTTATGAGAAACGTGACCCCTTCATACATCGCACATTCTATGGAATTCAGGGGCCATTTTTACTTCCATAATTTATATTTTTTGAGAGGCCTACATATAGCCTGTTTCTCTCTGAGTTCCTATCTAAGAAATGGGAAATATAGATGATATTCCTGCCATTTAACAACTACAGCCCAGTTGCATGTTCTGTGATAATGAAATATTATATAAACTTACTACTATACAAAATCACTAATCATGGGTCATTTTTTAAGGGCATGAACTATGTGGCATACAACTGAAAATTTCAATTTTTATTTTATTCTCCTTAAACTGATTTAAATTTAAATGGCCTTGGGTGGCTGTTGGTTTTTGGTTGGACACCACAGTTCTAATCAATTACTCTGTTGTGAATAATTACAAGTTACCAGCTACTATGGGGTATGGATTTATTATTCCCTTTAATTTGCCAGTTAATTTATGTCTCATGTTTGATCTGTAACAACTTACAGTTTTATTGCACATCAATTTGATAACACCTATACCACTAGGTTCACTGGTATTAAGAAAATTTTATCTAAATTCAAGGGTTTCCCTTTTGTCTTTCTGATATCAGGCTATGAAAAGAAAAGCATTACTCATTTATATTTATGTTTGTATCAACATTAATCCTGTCTTCTTTTGCTTAAACTTTATTAGTTGAAATGCTGCTATCATGATTGTGTGATAATCAATCATATAAAACCTTGCATGTGTATTACCCAGCACTGACTTGGAACAATGTAAACTTTTTGTTTCTTCTGCTTTCAATGAAATATATATAAGAGCATCTTAATATATGTTACCAGAGTACAAGCCTGACCATTTTGGTGTTGGAAAGGGATAGATAGTAAGCAAGGCAAGTAGGAGGGACAAAAATCTACTCTGCTTTCTCTGGGTTATACATTACCATACTTTACTATAATTTTTTGTATTATTCACTAACCAAACTTAAGTACTATCAAGCCTCAAAAATACTGTGGAATTATTACTGTTGCTATATTGTAACTCTGGCATTCATTACCTTTCCAAATTCTCCAGTGTATAGAAAGTTTTTCAATGTAGTGATGTTATTTTTAAAAGAAAGCAATGCTAAAAAAATTTGAAAATATATCCGATATTATGCTTAAAAAAAAGGGGGGGGGGAGCTGGAGACATGGCCTAGGGGTTAAGAGCTCCGACTGCTCTTGCAGAGGACCCGGGTTTGATTCCTAACACCCACATGGCAACTGAGAACTGTTTTTAACTCCAGTTCCAGGGGAATCCGACGCCCTCTCCTGACCTCCACGGCATTGCACGACATGGGTGCACAAACCTACATGTAGACAGTACATTCATACACATAAAAAATAAAAAATAAAAAATAAGAAAAAAGAAAAAAGGAGTCAGCTTGCCTTACAAAGGAGGGGGGCAGGGAAAGGGTACAAATTTGATTAAGAAAGGTTAGAAATTATGAAAGGCACAAAACTGCAATTAAAAAATTAAAAATTTAAAATACAAAAGAACCCATTATCTACATTAAAAATTTTTCAAAAATAAAAATGTTCCTGGACTTGTGGTGGCCAACCTGATCTACACAGAGAATTCCAGGCCTGTTTAGGATACAGGGAGATCTTGCCTCAAAAATAAAATAATAATAATGATATAATAATTTTAGTTTAAAATAGTTAAAAAAGATTCTTTACTTTGACCATGATTTCCTTGTATCCCACTATTCTAGCTAATTACCCGTTTTATTTGTAACAAATAAATAAAGAAATAGTTTAAGTTTTTTTAATTTGTGAATTTTATATATATTATATTTTAATTACTTCCACCCTTCTTATCCTTTTCCAACTTCTCCAATATGCCCCTCACAATTTCTTGTCTTCTTCTTTGATTATTATTGTTACATATACATACAATTATATACAACCATATATATTTATATATCTATATAGAGTGAGACGAGAGAGAGAGAGAGAGAGAGAGAGAGAGAGAGAGAACTGAGTCTATTTAGTGGTGCTAGAGTGTACATGTTGTCTTCAATTGCTGTGACAAAATACTCTGACCGACACCAACTTGGGGAGGAAAGGGTTTATTCAGCTTACATCTCCTGGGTCACAGTTCATCACTCAGGGGGCCCAAGACAGGAACTTAGGGCAGTAACCTGGAGGCAGGAGCTGAAGCACAGGCCATGGAGGAATGCTGTTCACTGTCTTGCTCCTCTGGCTCATGCCCAGCCTGCCTTCTTATACCATACACAACAACCTGCCCAGGGTGGCACTACTCATCGTGGGCTGGACCCTCCCACACTGCTTGACAATTAAGACAATACTCCACAGATGTGGCCACAAGCCAATCCAATGGAGCCAATTCCCCAATTGAGGCTCCCTCAACCCAGGTGTGTCAAGTTGACACTAAAGCTATCTAGCACACATGTATTTAAAGTTGCCCACTTGGGATTAAATAGCTTCCCATGGAACAATTTCCTAGAGAAAACTGATTCTGTCAATATGGAGATCCTATTAGGCTACTATACTTTATAGATTTATAGGTGTAGCTTCTCTATTGGTGTCCAGAATTTATTGACTGGCAGGATGTGTCTTGTCCCTCTGGCTCTTAAAATGTTTGTGTGCCATCTCCCATGACGTTCTCTGAACCTCAGGTGTAAAGATTGCATTGTAGATGTATCACATAGGGCTGGGCACCTCAGAATCACTTATTTTCCAGGTTTGACTAATGCTGGAATTTTGTAATAGTCTCCATCTATTGCATAAAGAGACTTTGTTGATGAGCAGTGATAGATACATTTGTCTGTGAATATAAGAATATGTACTTAGAATTTAGTAAGAAATTAGATTGGTCTATGAAAGTGAGAATGCTAGATTCTTCTACAAGGTCTATGACCTCTCCAACTAGGTGTAGTCAGCTCTACTATTATAGTTATGCTCTACTATTCTATTTTCTAAGTGCGCTGATATGGTTTCCTTCATCTGCATGCATTTGACTTATCAAAAATGTTTAGTGCTATCCAGGAACTTCAAAGTTTCAAACCTTAGTGACTATGTTTACTGAAAATATTAAACTCTACTTGCAGATTAAGTTCTGAAAAAAAACAGAGAGAAATGGAAAATATTGAGTGGCAGAGAAGACCATGTACTCCAATGCCAAGGTGGTCTGGTACTACCAGATGGAAGAATCAGTATGACACCCAGCCTCCAGGACATGCTGGGGTCCAAGCTGAGGCCTAAGGGAATGGTGAAGATGCTTGTTTCTGGTGTTGGAGAAATAAAGCTTATAGAAGATAGCATATAACCTGTTCGTGAAATGCAAATTCAACACTCAGCAGTCTATTTAACGGCAGTCATGACAACAGACCAGGATGACATAACTGGTGATGTTACCAATGTTCTCATCATGGGGAGCTGCTGCACCAGGTGGACTTTATTTCTGAGGGTCTTCATTCCAGAGTGTAACTAAAGGTTTTGAAGCTGCAAAGGAAAAGGCCCTCTAGTTTTTAGGACAAGTCAAAGTAAGCAGCAAGATGTGTAGGGAAACATTCATCAGTCTGGAAAGAACATTGCTAAGAACAAAAGCTTATGATGAGTTTACAGATGTCTTAATGGAAGCTATAGTATAGTGGACTCTATTTAGTTCATTGAAAAATATTAGGGCTCTAGATAGATGGATTAGAATTTAATAACTGGGTGCTTTTTACCAAGAACCAGGTTTTGGTTCCCAGCATCCACACAGCAGCTAACAATCATCTGTAACACCAAGTCCAGAGGATCCAATGCCTCCTGCTGGCATCTGCAAGGATTGCATGCCACAGGTGAACTTAAATACATGCAGGCAAAACACTCATACACATAAATAAACATACTTATTTTTAAAGATGAGCTGATTGATATCTTCATGGTTGACCTTATGAGATGAAGCATAAATCTGCAAATGACATATGCTCCATCAGAGGGCTGGTTTTGGATAACGGGGCACAGCATTCTGATACGAAGAATAGAAAACTCGCCAGGTGTGGTGGTGCACACCTTTAATCCTAGCACTTGGGAGGCAGAGGCAGGTGGATCTTTGTGAGTTCAAGGCCAGCTTGGTCTACAGAGTGAGTTCCAGGACAGCTGGGGCTACAGAGAAACCCTGTCTCAAAAAGACAAAAAAAAATAAAAAAAAAAGAAAAAAGAAAACTCATGCATCCTCACATGTAACATGTCCTTAGAATATGAGAAAACAAAAGTAAAAGTAAATTCAGTTATTTTTCTTTTTTAATTTTTTTATTTATTATTTTTTTATGTGTATCTACATGTACTATCTGCATGTAGGGTGGTGCACCCATGTCGTGGAATGCTGCAGAGGTCAGAAGAGGGTGTCAGATTTCTCTGGAACTGGAGTTAAAGACAGTTCTTGGCTGCCATTTGGGTGCTGGGAATCAAACCCGGGTCCTCTGCAAGAGCAGTTGGTGCTCTTAACCGCTGAGCCATCTCTCCAGCCCTGGTTATTTTTCTTACAAGATGTAAAAATGAGCAAAACCAGTAAAAGTTGTATAAAATTCATTGAAGAGAAATTAAAAAAAAATTGAACTGAGCTGGGTGTGGTGGCGCACACCTTTAATCCTAGCACTTGAGAGGCAGAGGCAGGTCGATCTTTGTGAGTTCAAGGCCAGCCTGGTCTACATAGGGAGTTCCAGGACAGCCAGAGCTACAGGGAGACACTGTCTCAAAAAGACCAAAAATATTTTTGAACTGAAGAAGAAAGTCTGTGCTAATTCAGTTATTAATCAAAAGGAAGTTGAGTCTTGCTTGTGGTGGGTATTTCTGAATTTCTGTGATGACCTGAATCCTCACTGATTGGAATACACAGGCCTAGTCTATGAGTATACACTGGAGCAGAGAACTCCAAGAAATTATAGATTCCTTGTTCATTTTTCCCATTCCTGTATAGAACTTTGGTTTCCACCTTCAGGAAACTCTAAAGTTGATGTCAATCACTCAGAATCCAGCCAGCTTGTGGGTGAAGATTTGAATACAGGTGAGCCAAAGGAAAGAGCAGGAAAAGGTTTTTTTGAGATAACCGTTGTATGAAAAAAAAAAAAATCCTTCCTTCTGCATTGTGATTGCCATCCACAATCTCCTGGTGGACAAGGTCATGAGAACTGGTGCACACTCCTTGAAAGGCTGCATTCTCCCTTTATCTGACCTGGGGGGCTATAAAAGCTTCTGGAAAAATTGCATTTTTGTACAAGCTCCAAGGAACTTTCAAAATTCAAAGGAATTTTTCCCATATAAATAAAGGAGTGGTATTTAGTCAAATTACAATGTGGGACAGAACTGCATGGGGTAAGTTAGGAGAAATAGTGAACCATGAATATTCACTCTATAGTTTTGATAGTTGGTCATGTAAGAGAAGAAAACCATGTTTTATGTAACCTATTTAATCTTTTTATAGTAATATAAGCTACTGTTTAGGAATTACCTCCTTTAAAACAATAACTTTGGTTTGTTAGTTTAAGAACCTTAGAAATTTTTCTATGTCATTTTGCATGTTGACTACAAAATGGGTTAAGTCGTGGTGCTCAGGAGGATATACATGCTTGGACTTTTCATTGTGGCTTCCCAGCTAATTTGAAAGGCACTCACAAATCTATATATTTTGCTTGATTGTATGAGGAACATATATTCCTAATTAGTTCAAGTTAGTCATTTGCTAAGGGCTTTATTCAGAAAGAATTTCTTTTTCATTTTGTTTTCATAATACTGGGGATAGAATTCCAAGATTTTTGTGTGCTGAAGATAAAATATGAGTCCAGCACTAAACCCCAAGCTATTCCCCAGTTAGGAAAACAACTTGCAGAGAGCTTTTATTATGATAATCTTTTGGTTCTGTTGAGACAGTTTTCAGACTCACATATTTGTGAGATGATAATATATTTTTTTCTTGATGGTATAAGCCAATAAGAAATTTTGAAATTATATTAAAATATTTGATTTACTACTTGATACAATTCAAAACTATTGGCTTCCAGATTACTATTGTTTTTACCATTTTGGAGTCTACAAACATTCTAGAATCAGAGGCATATCATATATTTATTTGACAGTCTGGCAATGGCAAATAAGAAATCTAGGTGGTTATTAATTTGACCATCAGGTTTGTGTTAGCAATATCAGCTATTGGACTTATACTTAAGATTGCAATTTAGTAAAATCCACGTCTATGTTCTTTGTGTTGTTCTCCTGGAAAACAGCCATCCTGAGTTTCGTAGTGCATTTACATTGATTTGAAATTTCCAATTTAAAAGATAATTTTACAAAAAGGTAAGTGTAAGTTTTGCGTTACTAATTAGAATTTTATGTCAACTATTCTTCAATATGTGGAAATCAAAAAATGAATAATTGTATAACTGTCCTCACTATGCTCTTCTAAACATTGAACTTTTCTTACACATCTGATCCATCCTTGTCACTCATTCTTATTCCTATCTTTAGCCTACTTAGAAAAAAAAATATGTGTATTTATTTATTTATTTATTTATTTATTTATTTATTTATTTAAAGTCCTTACTGCTATTGTAGTGTCTGATTCTGCCTGGGGACATATTCGCTTTTTATACACTTGCTTCAGAATACCATGAAAGTGTCCCTATGTCCTAACACCAACAATAACCTCATGTTACTCAAAGTTTTTGATTATTTATTTTGAATAATGAGAGACCTACTTCTTTGGATAGATATAAAGCATTATCTGTTTGTTGTTAGGGTTTTATCATAACACAGGACATAAAATCATTTAAGATGTAAATAACATTCACTGAAAAAGCACTATGGGTAGATAATTTTTTGATATTTTATTTATTATTTTATTTCATATTTATGAATGTATTGATTGTGTGTGTGTAACTGCTGCCATGTTGTTCAATGTCCAGGGAGGTCAAAAAAGGGCATCAGATCCCCAGGAACTGGAATTACAGACAGTTGTTAGTCACCATGTGGGTTCTAGGAATAGAAGCTGCGTTCTCTGCAAGAGCCATCTACCCAGTTCCAGAGAACTTTTGTTGTCTTGTTCGATTCATCATAAAAAGAAGAGAACGTCATATTTATGATGAACTGCATGAGGCAGCCTACTCCAAGTGACTGGTTGATAACTGCCCTCTAGCATTTTCATTTCATATATCTTGTGTTCACTTACTTTACAGTTCTTGCACCAGCTACGTTATCCCCTAATCAGAACAAAAGCACCCAAGCACCCAGGCTTCACCAATAGAAATGATTTTATCTCTTCAAAGTTCTTTTTATTTAACTTCTTTTATTTATTTTTTTATGTGTATGAGTGCACTGTCTGCATGTAGGTTGGTGCACCTGTGTCGTGCAATGCTGCAGAGGTCAGAGGAAGGCGTCAGATCCCCTTGGAACTGGAGTTAAAGACAGTTCTTAGCCGCCATGTGGGTGCTGGGAATTGAGTCCATTGACCCATAGATATTAGAATTGTTATATCTATTATTATCCAAATATTTGCAGGAATGTATATTTATATTTCATGTAGATAAATAACTAGGAGTGTGACTTATATATAGACTGTTCCAGATCCTGTGTAATATGGTCAATCATTTGTTGTAGGTATTCTGGTAATTATGAAGATGTATCTTGTAATCTCAATTTTATTTCTCTGACATCTAGTAATGTTGAACATGTTTACATTTTCCATATAACTATTGTGTGAGTTACTATTTAAATGGTTATATTTGTCTCAGTCATTTATCTACTGCTAATTTTTCTATTATTGTTACTAATTTGTGGTACTGAGAATTGACTCCAGGATCTTGTGTGTGCTAGGCATGCTCTCCAACACTGTGAAAACACAGTTCTGTTTCTTTATCATTTAGTTATAAATATTTTGATATATTCCCAAGATTATGATTTTTTCTCTTTTTTATTTATTATTTTATTTTTTTATGTGTATGAATGTACTGTCTGCATGCCGGTCTGTGCACCCGTGTCCCGCAATGCTGCGGAGGTCAGAAGAGGGTCTCGGATTCCCCTGGAACTGGAGTTCTCCTGGAATTGGAGTTACAGACGGTTCTTAGCCGCCATGTGGGTGCTGGGGATCAAACCTGGGTCCTCTGCAAGAGCAGTCGGCGCTCCCAACCGCTAGGCCATCTCTCCAGCCCCATTTTATTTATTTTTTTTTTCTCTTAATAACACACATTTTCAGTATTTTAATGATACCTTTTAAAGCAAAGTTTGTTTTTTCTGGTATTTGAGACAGGGTCTCCCTTTTGTCCCAGCTGACCTGGAACTCACTATGTAGACCAAGCTGGCCTTGAACTCATAGAGATCTGCCTGTCTCTGCCTCCAGAGTGCTATGATTAAAGGTGTGTACCACCACGCCGGACACAAAGTTTGTCTTTTTATCAAATACAACCTACTTATTTCTTAGTACTTTTGCTTCTTTGTGTTTTATCCTTGAAATAGTCTCCTCTGCAGCTATTGCAAAGAATTTCAGCTATGCTCCTTTCTATACATTTATACTGTCAATGCTAGAATGTTCTTAAACTTTTTCTTTCCTTCCTTCCTTCCTTCCTTCCTTCCTTCCTTCCTTCCTTCCTTCCTTCCTTCCTTCCTTCCTTCCTTCCTTCTCCATCCTTTATTTATTTATTTATTTATTTATCTATTTATTTATTTATTTATATTTTTATTTCATGTGTGTGTGAGAGTGTTGACTGAATGTTTTTAAGTACATCAGTGCATGCAATACACATGGTGGCCAAAAGATGGCATTGGATACCCTGGAACTGTAGTTATGGGCAGTTGTTAGCTGCTAAATAGGTGATGGGAACAGAACCCAGGTCCTCTGCAAGAGCAGCTATTGCTCTTAACAGCTGAGCTATCTGTCCAGCCCAGTGCTAGACTTTTCATTTGGCTTCCTTTATTTCTATTTCTCTGAGGACAAGTTCTACTTCTTAGTGGAAATATATGGTCTGTTTTATTTTATTCAACATTTAATAGCAACCTTTAAATACTTGTCTGTTAAACTTGATTGGCTTATTTCTGTTTGGCAGTCAATGGATTTTCTTTTAGTGATATAGTGCTCCGTTCTCTAAACTGTTCCATTTTGATCACCTATACTTTGCCTTGGATATTATGAATGTTACATTTTTGCAGCATACATAGGTTAATAGTTCACATTCCTCCAAAGACTAGTGTTTCCTTTCAATGGGTGCTTTGCATAATTGTGCTTAACCTTTAACATTTTGTTTCTTACTGTATGTGTTAACTCAAGTTTATAATCCCAGCACTCAGGAGGCAGAGACAGGAGGATGGAAAATTCACAACCAAATGGAGGCTATCTATAAAAATAAAAGGTTTGTTTATTTTAAGAAATTTTAGTCTCATTAGCTGAGATTGCTTTCTTTTTTTTTTTTTTTTAGTTATTTCTGTACGTGTATGAATGTACTGTCTGCATGCAAGTCTGTGCACCCATGTCGTGCAACGCTGCAGAGGTCAGAAGAGGGTGTCAGATTCCCCTGGAACTGGAGTTCTCCTGGAATTGGAGTTTCAGACAGTTCTCGGCCGCCATGTGGGTGCTGGGGATCGAATCCGGGTCCTCTGTAAGAGCGGTTGGTGCCCTTAACCGCTAGGCCATCTCTCCAGCCCTGAGATTGCTTTCTTTAGTTATGCTTCTGTGATTCTGTTTAGCACACGTATTTTAGGAGCCAATTGTATATTCATATAGGGTTTGCTATCACCCTCTCTGGTTTTTCTCATTCACAATTATTTTTATAGCTCATAGCTTCACTTTTCAATTTGCTCAGACAAAAACTAAACTTTTTTGAACCTGATTCACAGCTGCCACTGTGACCGTCTTGCAGGAAGTGTGGAAATCTTAACTATGAGTTGTGAGCACTGTGTATCCACCCTATCTTCCAGGAAAATAAGCCCTTTCTGCTTCTGCTCATGCTGAGGGACATTCAGATAGCTGCCATCTGCAATGTGTTCATACTGTATCTCCTTTTCTTCTTTGGGCATTAGCTAAAAATATCTTTACTGTGTTATATCTAGAAGTGCTGAGCAACTTGTATCTGAGTGTCTATCAGGTTTAAATCAGAAACCATCATAAACTCTGTTACTAGTTCCAATAATGTATCTATAAATGGTCAGCATTCTACTAGGAAAATTATATGATCCAGAGTAAAGTGCATTCTATTTCTTCCCATTAATACTTATGTTTGCATTTTTAAAACATTTTCAGTAGTCACTCCAGCATATTTTTAATATACCAAGAATGATGTCCTGTTTGTTATCTTCAAGCCAATGCATACATATATACATACATTTATAAATACAAATATGTATGTACTTAGTAAATTATCACTGTGTTGTTCCTCAGTCTCTTGAATAGATGAGACTATAGGCACATATCACCAGGCCTTACTGTATTTTTTTGAGATATGTCTTATAAGATCAAAGGAAAGCCTGTGATTTTTAGAATCTGTTGTGCTTTGAGAGTCCATTCACGGTGGGGAAGAGCCAGGTTTGCTATATTTTATAAATACCGTGCATAGTGTAATGAGTTTATAGGTATTTAATTATTGATAATGTGATTTTATTTTTCTATTCATATTTAAACTGTACTAATTGAATATCTAATTAATTCTTCAATTCATCATATAGAGTCAATATTAATTTATATATAACTAATTTAAATTTGTTATCAATTTGGATGTGCTTTTGCATATAAATGTGTAGCTGAGACTTCTGTATTAAGTTCTTTCCTTGGAAGGTTTTGGAATCAATATTAATTTACATATGACTAATTTAAATTTGTTGTTAATTTAGATGTGCTTTTGCATTTAAATCTGTATCTGAGACTTGTGTATTGTGTGTGTTTTTTTCCACTTGGTAGAGTTTTGGAATTAAGATTATAAGAGTCTTAAAAAATGATGTGAAGACTTTCCCTATTATAAGTCTTCCATATAATGGTGTTGGGAAATGAAATTATTTATTTTTTTACTATATTTTTACATTAGATTTTATAATGAAGTGTTTAATCATTCACTAAACAATTGTATATTTTTGTTTGCTTTTTTTCTGTATATGGTTGGAAAGTTGTATTCAAAAGTAGATGATGGCTGGGCATGGTGGCACATGCCTTTAATACTAGCACTTGGGAGGCAGAGGCAGGCAGATCTTTGTAAGTTCAAAGCCCGCCTGGCCTACAGAGTGAGGTCCAGGACAGCTGGGGCTACAGGGAGACCCTGTCTCAAAAAGACAAAAAAAAAAAAAAAGTAGATGATGTTTCTATACCTATAGTTTTACAATATAGTGGTTCAGTATTACAACATCCAAATTAATTAGTTACATGTTACAACCTCTAAATTAAGTGTATTAAAGAATATGTTTTAGAAACAGCATGAATTATATCTGCATAGTTTATTATAAATAATATACAGATTCATCTAACTTTTACAGTTTTAGACATTTTAAAGAGGATAGAACCAATCCATGATGAGTTTCTTGTGTGAATAGCTCTCATCCCTCATTGAATTATTCTCGACAAATGTAGACCAAGGTTGATAGCAGTAGAAAATATGACTCGTAGAAAGGGACAAAGCTTCCTATAGCCTTTCTCATTTGTGAACTGTCAGATCTGTGATTTCATGCCCTCAGCAATAAGATTTTTCTTTATGGCTTGGAAGTTTTATTATTTTATTTATAAACTGAAAGAACCTAATTTCTTTTATTTATTTTTTTAGCCTTGTGAATTTTCCTTTTTCTTTATTGAGCATTTGTACAACTCCTACAGTGGTTCCCAATCAAACCCAATCTCCCACCACCCACCCGTCATCTGAACTCATGCATTACAACATCCAAGCTAACCCTTATCTAGTCAAGATCCCAATCCCAGACACCTTGTGTAAGATAGATCTGCTGGAGTATAGTCAGCATATCTAGGAATCCTAGTTAAGGCATACTCTTCCTCACCCAACAGTACTCGGTCTCTTGTAGTTCCCAGTCCAGGGTCATCCCCCCACCCATTTCTCTTGCCCCTCTTTGAGCAGTTGTCCCTAATTTCTTTTCTTAAATCAATCTTGAGTTGCAACCACACTGATGGTCATGATTATTTATTTCTTTCAGTGGAGATTAAAGTTCTACTTACTGATTCTTCTGAAATGGTTTTCTAGCAAAATAATTATACATATTTACACAGATAATTGTCATTATTTTCTTGATTTTCCCTTTTGATGTCATCTTTCCATTTTCCCTGTTATGTTGAATAATATAATCTAGATTTTTTTGCTTTCTGTGTATGAATCCATTGTTTCATTTCATTAAAATTTGAATAGTTAAAAAGGTAAAAATCATTCTGAGTCTACAAACTAGCTTCAAATGCATTCTATCCATACTGTGCTATAGTCCTGCACCAAACTCTATTGACATTTTTTTTCCTTAGCAGCAGCTTGCCACATATCAGATGTGTTATAAATTTTTAGCCGGGTGTGGTGGCGCACGCCTTTAATCCTAGCACTTGGGACGCAGAGGCAGGCGGATCTTTGTGAGTTCAAGGCCAGCCTGATCTACAGAGTGAATTCCAGGACAACTGGGGCTACAGGGAGACCCTGTCTCGAAACCCCCCCCCCCAAAAAAATTGCCTTTTTAAATTGATGTTTCTATACTTTGATAGACAATCTAACTGGATATTTATTTCTCAGAAATTGATGTATTCCTCATTGGGGGCACTCAAAAGTTGATTGTTTTGGGTTAAATGATGATAATTTCTATCTATATAAACAGGATAGAGCTATTTAAAATAAAAATCAATCATTTGTTTCTATGTAAGCCATATTATTTATTTATTTATTTATTTTTAATGCTTTTATTGATGTTTGTGTATTTCTGACAACATTTTTCAGTTCAGTTTAGACATATTCCCCTTTCCCTTCCCCCAACCCACCCAGATCATACATCTTGCCATAGCTGTCCTGTATCTTTCTCTCAGTCTTTTTATTATGTTTAGGAATTCACATTTTCCTCCTTTAATTTTATGTTACTCTAAAATATGGATACATACTTTTCACCCATATATAGTAATTACAGAGTCTGAAAATAAGTGGTAGGTGGATTTTAGAGCCCATTGAGAGATTTACATTTCAACAACATTGTTACTTTCAGATAAACAGAAATATAACAATAATGTTGTTCAGCTTGCCTTTCAGCTGGGGATTTGGTGTTAGCATCCATAAATGAGGGAAGCCATTCACCATATGTTTTTCTGGGGCTGTGTTACTTCACATAGCATAATGGCTTCGAGTTCCATCCATTTAACTGCAAAGTTCATGATGTCATCTTTCTTTACCACTGAATAGAACGAGAATCCCAAAACCCTGAAGGTGATAGAAGAAAAAGTTGGCAACAACCTATAAGTCATAAGTGTAGGAAAAGATTTTGTAAATCAGACAGCAGCTACACAGGAAATAAGGTCAACAGTCGACAAATGGGACCTCTTCAAACTTAAAAGCTTCTGTACAGCAAAAGAAACAATTAAGTGAAGAGAAAACCCACAGAGTGGAGGAAATCTTCACCAGTGATACATCTGACAGAGTATTAACATCCAGAATATATAAACTACTCATAAAACAAAGAAGCAAGAAATTAAATAACCCACTCAAAAGATGGAGTAAAGAGCTGAACAGAAACTTCACCAGTGAGGAATTAAAGATGGCTGAGAAACATCTTAAAAAGTGTTCAGTATCATTACTAATTAAGGAAATGCAAATTAAAACCACTCTCAGTTATCATCTCACCCAGATATGACTGGCTAAGATCAAGAAAACAAAAGACACCAAATGCTGGAGAGGTTGTGGGGAAAAGGGAACACTCATCCACTGCTGGTGGGAATGTAAACTTGTACAACCATTATGAAAAGTAATGTGGAGAGCCCTTAAAAGACTCACAATGAGCCTACCACCTGACCCAGTCATACCATTCCTGGGCACATACCCAAAAGACTCATCCTACTGCAAAGATACATGCATATCCATGTTTATTGCAGCTCTCTTCACAATAGCGAAGAGCTGGAGCCAACCCAAATGCCTGCCCATCAACAGATGAGTGGATGCCAAAAATGTGGTACATCTACACAATGGATTACTATTCAGCTGTAAAGAAAGATGTAAGCCATTTTAAAACACTAAGTATTCCAACTTGGAAGTTATCTGCTTTGAACTTACTACAATGTCTTAAAGACTACTCTTTGAATGTTAAATTGGTTTTTATTTATCACATTTGAGATGATTTTAATATATTAGTTGAAAATTTCAAGATAATCTGCTGTGATACGATACATGGAAATCCACATCAGTTGTCAATGAGGAACAGTAATATTGAAGACAACATTGGATTGTGGAGGTGAAAACCTTGGCTGCAGTGAAATAATTGCAAAGATAGGGAAGATTGCCAGAGATAATGCACAGACTACTAGAGTAGAAAAGTATAATTAAAACACAGTTTCAAAAGTATTTAGTGAGAATCACTGGGTGTACATCATTCCTGATTCACTTTAATATGTGGTTTGTTGTGGTATTTCTAAGAATGTAGTGTCAGGCCGGGCATGGTGGCCTTTAATCCTAGCACTTGAGAGGCAGAGGCAGGCGGATCTTTGTGAGTTCAAGGCCAGCCTGTTCTACAGAGTGATTTCCAGGACAGCTGGGGCTACAGGGAGACCCTCTCTCGAAAACACCAAAAGGAAAAAAAAAAAAAAAAAGAATGTAGTGTCAATTTGTTGTATACTATTACTCTTTGCAAGTAAATGGATGGAACTTTTTATTTTGTTTTAATGTTTGACAATTTCATGCTGGAATTTGGTTATGTTCCCCCTGTATTGTCCTCCATCAATGTCCTGTCCATAAGCTGAACGTCTTTGTCCTAACAAGCTGCCTCCCAATTTGATGCCTTTTGCTCTTGTTGTTGTCGCTCTGAGTTTAATTAGAGTCGTTTACATGAACATGAGTGATGAGATATTTATTGAAATATGAGCAACTTATCACTGGTTATACCACTAAAGAACAAGATACCCCTCCCCCAGCACATATTAAGTGCCCATGGTCCCTCAGTGAAGCCTTCCTCCATGCATGTTAAAACCTCCCCCAGCACATATTAAGTGCCCATGGTCCCTCAGTGAAGCCTTCCTCCATGCATGTTAAAATGGTTGTGGTCCCAGTTTCATGCGTATTCCATGAGCCCTGGAGAAAGCAATATAAATGTCCTGTTTATAAGAGTGCACTTCACACTTTATTATTCTCCTCACTTTGACAACATGTGTCTGCATCCACACAATATGAAACAGATACTATGTGGATTTAGTGAAGTAATATTAGTAGATTCTCCTTAGGACCTTCCTAAGGATGAACAATTGATCAGATTTATAGTACCAGATATGATTCCCTATTGTAAAGAGGGCCTCAAATTCAATCAGAAAAGGGGTTGGTTACCCCAATACTCTATTGCATTACCAGGCAGGTCATCATTGTAGCCCATAGGATCAACATCTGAACAGCACCTTCTATAATGTGAGTCAGAGGGGAGGAAACTGTCAGCTGAGATCCAGTTTGATTTTCCATGTCCTTCAACTTTCATACATAATGTCTTCAGGAACAAAGACTTACAATCTAGTTTTAGTGGATGTCAAAGGGCAATAGTAATAGCTAATCGTGTTTTATGGGCCTCTGAAGTCTCCCTGGCCAGTAGCTTTTAAGAACATAATTGGTGCTGAGAGTTGATTTTTGTGGAAGGTGAAAAATATGAGTCTAATTTCATTGTTCTACAGGTGTAGGTCTAATTTTGCTAGTACCATTTGTTGAAGTTGATGCTATCTTTCCTCCAGTGGGTATTCTTGGCTCCTTTGTCAAATATTGGGTGTCTGAAATTGCATTTACTCAAGTTCGAGTTGTCAATTATGTTCCTTTGTTCTACAGGTCTATTTTTGTGTTAGTGCCATACTGTTTTTATTATTATAGCTGTGTAATATGGTCTGAAAATTGTTATAGTAATTCCCCTGCATTGTTTTTTTGTGCTCAGGATTGCTTTATATATCTTGAGTCATATGAATTTTGGGATGATTTTTATCATTCTGTGAAGAATGTCATGAGGATTCATTGGAATTTCATTAAATCTATAAATGGCTTTTGGTAGATGGTCATTTTCAAAATATTAATTCTTCCAATCCATAAACAAGAGAGGTCCTTCCATCTTCTCTGGTGTGTTTTTTAATGACTTTCTTTAAAGATTTCACATTTTCATTGTAGAGGTTTTTAATGTATCTTGACAGGTTTATTCCATGATATAAATTTGAGGCTATTGTGAATAGGAAGGTTTCCATGTAGCCTTTCTTCAATTGGTTGTTATTGGTTTAGAGAAAGGCCACAGATTTTGTAGATTAATTTTGTTACCTGCCATTTTAGTGAAAGAATTTTGGCCATTCTTAGGTATACTGTTATATCATTTCCAAAGAGGTATAATTTAACATCTTCTTTTGTAATTAGTACTCCTTTAATTTCCTACTATTTCCTTATTGCTCCAGAAGGAGTTTAAAGCACTATATTAAAAACGATAGTGGGCAGCCTTGACTCCTTCCTGGTTTTAATGGGAATGCTTCCTGTTTTATCCCTTTAGAACGATGTTGGCTATGGGCTTCTTGGATGTAGCATTATGTTGAGGTATGTTCCCTCCACTCTATTTTCATCTAGAACATTTAACATAAATTCATGTTGCATTTTGTCATAGGCCTTTTCTGCAACTATTGACATGAACTTGTCATTTTTGGCTTTAAGTCCATGTATATGTTTTATTATATTTATTGTCTTACATATATCAAGCCATCCCTGCATTGCTAATACATAGCTGTATTCATCATGGTGTATGATCTTTTCTGAAGTGTCTATCTGCAGTTGGTGAGTTCCTTGTTGAGTATATTTGCATCTATATTCATTAAGGATATGGACACATAGTTTTCATTTTGTTTGGTCTTTACCTGGTTTTGGTATTAGAGTAATACTGGTTTCAAAGGAGGATTTTGGGAGATCTCTCTCTTTTTTATCTTTTTTATATAATATAAGCAGTATTGGTTGTGGATCTTTTTTGAATGTCTGGTAGAATTCTGCTGTGAATCCACCTGGGTCTGAGCTTTTTTGTTTTGTTTTGTTTTTGTTTGTTTATTTGTTTGGAAGTTTTATACTATGGTTTCAATTTCCTTATTTGTTATTGGTCTGATTAAGCTGTTGATATCTTCTTGGTTGAACTTTGGTGATGCATATGACTTCAGAAATTCATGCATTTCTTTTAGATTTTCTACTTTAGTGGAATATAGATTTTTTACTATGTTCCTTTACATTGTTCTGGTTTTTTGGTCTCCCATTTCCTTTCTGATTTTTTAAATTTGGTTTTGTTCTTTCTTTTGGTTAACTTGGATAAGGGTCTATCTTGTTTAACATTTTTATGAACCAGATTTTAAATTCATTTTTTGGTAAATTTTTATTTCCTTTTCATTGATTTCTGCTATAATTTTGTTACTTCTTCTCATCTACTAGATTTTGAGTTGGTTTGTTTTTGCCTTTCCAGGGTATTAAGTTGTGCTATTAAGTCATTTACATGTTCTTTTTCTGACATTTTAAATGTAGTGAATAAGAATTATAAACTTACCTCTTGAGATTGCTTTCAAAGTGTCCCACTTGCTTGCTTCTTAGAGCCATTTGGTTGGAATATTCTTTCCAGCTTTTCATGCTCAGTCTCAGGTAGTGTCTATCCTCGGTTTTCTTTCTTGATCTATGCACCTAGCCTGTGTCTTTTGACAGCATTTAAATACATTTTATATTTGATGTTATTATTGAAAGATGTGCATTGGATGCTGTCATTTTAATTTCTTTGTGTTTGAGACCCTATTTTGTCTTCACATTATACATTTCTTTGTTTTCTTTCTGTAACCTCTTGGGTATACTAATTCCTATCTTCAGTCCTTGTATTGCTTTGAGTATTTTCTGTAGTGCTGATTTAGTATACATGAATTCTCAGCCTAGTCATATCATGAAAAAGTTTCCATCCCCCTTTTAGCATGAGAGATAGTTTTGTTGGATAAAGTATTTGGAGTTGGCATCCATGGTTGTTTAGAACTGGGAACACTTTGATCTAGGCTCTTCAGGGTTTCATAGTTCACATTGAAAAGTCAGCTGTAATTCTGATGGGTTTTCATTTATGTGTGACTAATGTATGTGGCTTTTCCTCAAACATATTCCAGTACCTTCTTTTGTTTTGTATATTTAATGTTTTTACTGTGATATGCTGTGGTGAGTTTTCTGCTCTGGTCATGTCCAGTTGACAGTATATGAGTTTCTTGAATCTCTATATTTAAGTCTTTCCTTAATTTAGGGAAGTTTTCTATTATAATGCTGTTGATGATCCATTCAATGCCATTGACCTGAGATTCTGCTCCTTGCTGTATCTCTATGACCCATAAGTTTGGTCTTTTCATGTTGTTCCACATTTCCTGTGTATTCCATTTCTGCATTAAAATTTTACATAGTATTTGCTGAAGGAGGCCAGATTTTCAATTTCCTCATCCAGTATTGATATTATGTTTTCTGTTTTATTCATCTGCTTGTGAGGCTTTCTCCTCCTGTTTCCAATTGGCTTACTGAGTTTTTAAATTCCATTTGAATTTCCATTTAGGATTTCTTCAATATTTCTATATCTTTTGTGAATTCTCTTTTCAAGTCATGAATTGTTTTGATATTTCATTAAGCCACATACTTGTATATTTTTGGGTTTCTAACACAGGCTTATGCCTATTTTGAGTTGTTTGTCTGTGTTTTCTTTAAGTTTTTTAATCATGTTTATGTTTTGTTTTTTTTTTTTTTAATTCTATGTCCTGGAGTTCCCCAAGTTGGTTCTCATTGTTGGATACTTGTGTAGGACTAGTGTAATTTGTTGGGAACATATTCTGTTATTTTAATTTTATTTGTGGCTTTGCATGCTGTTTATGCATATGGATGTTCTTTGTTGGTTATGTGTCCAGTAGGGACCTCTATTCTACATTTGTTTAACTGAATTTTTATTCTGTTTATATCGTTTATGTACCTTGTTGACTTTTTGTTCAGATATGAAAAATAAATTGGTAAATAAATTGGCATGCATCCTGTTCTTGCAGGGTAGTAGGCTGGTGTGGGTGGTTGGTGGGGTAGGGTAGTAGGTCAGCTGCTCAGGTTAGTAGGAGGATTGTTTGGTCTGTATCAGAAAGAACAGAAGCCATGGAATATGTGCTAGAGAGTTAGGCTAGTCTGGGTTAGGAAGCTAGTCCAGAGATTTTAGGAAGATGAATTGGATCAGGCCTCGGTCCCAGGCTAGCAGTGGGCAGGGTAGGGCTGGGGTAGAAGAGTATAATAGAGGGATTAGAGAAGTGGTGCACAGGATCTGACTTACCAGAGTTCTAGGTGAGCCAATATGTCAAGCATATAGGAACCTAGTCTAGAGAACTGAGGCAGATGACTTAGAGCAGGCCTGGGTCTAAGGCATGTAGAAGACAGGGTAGAAGTTGGGGAGAAGAATGGAATAGAGATGCAGTGGACAGGATCAGATGTACCAGAGGTCCTAGGTGAGCAGACCTGTTAGTGTTATGTTATGTTTTGTTTTGTTTTGTTTTGGTCTTTTTGAGACAGGGTCTTCCTGTAGCTCCAGTTGTCCTGGAACTCACTTTGTAAACCAGGCTGGCCTTCAACTCACAGAGATCCACCTGCCTCTGTCTCCAGAGTGCTAGGATTAAAGGCATGTGCCACCATGCCCTGCTCTAGTGTTATGTTTTTTAATCTCCATGACTTTGTATGTTTTCTGTCGTTTCTCATACTATTGATTAATAGCTTTATTCCTTTCTGTTGAGTTAAGGTACAAAAATCTATTTTGATTTTTTTACATATATGCAGATTTGCTTTGTATCCTAATATGTAGATTTTAGAAAACATTTTATGGGCTTCAGATTAGAATATGTATTCTATAGTGTTTGATTGGAATATTCAGTAATCAGACATCTTCTAGGTTCATTTTATGTATGGTGTTATTTAGCTCCAGTGTTTGTCTAATTGTTGCCTGGATGTTTGTAATGGTGAAAGTAGGCATTGAAGTCTCTGCTTATTATGATATTTGGATATTTGGACTAATCTGTGGTTTTATACCTAGATGTATTTGTTTTATGAACTTTAATCTACCTTTGTTTGGTGCATATACGTTTAGAATGATGGAGTATAAATTTAATCAGAATGAAGTGACCCTCTTCTGCTTAGATTTGACTTGTAGTGTATTTAGACACATATCTGAATATATTGTGTAGCAATTTCATCTGTGTTTAACTATTCCATATTGCAGGCAGGCTCATGAGACTCAGGAAGTGAACAAACTTTACATGTTTGGAAATGCTGAAACTTGAAAATTTTCACAAGGCCATTCTCTAGGGTTATAGAAGCAGTGAACAAGTGTTGGTGGTGGTGGTGGTGGTGGTGGTGGTAGGGTGCTTTGACCAGTCAAGCTGCTAGAAGGAAACTATCTAATGTATTTAGCTGACCACCAAGTCATGAAGTGAGCATTAAGGTTGTGAAGAACAGTCTAATCATGTTGATAACGGAGCCCTGTAGATAGGCTCTGTTATTAGGAGCAGTGGCTCTCTGCAGATAAGGGAAAAGCGCAATAGAAACCTACTTACTTCTTTGTGTTTAGAGTGGGAGATCTATTCCAGAGCTCTGTAAACACTAGGCAAACCCTCTATCACCAAGCTGCATTCCCAGAGAATAACTAATTTTTCTGCATCAGAGTTTTTTTAGTGCTGCAGAAGATACTTAAATTTTCAGATGTAGTAATAATTTTACCTTTTGTCCCAGGATGGTAAGAAAAGTAGGGGCACCTATGTCCGCACACCAGTTTACTTTTAGAATATTTATAATGTTTTTCTAGAAATATTCATAAACATTTTTCAGGGATTTTATAATTTATTGAACTTGTGAGATATTATTAGATAACCTTACAGATATGTAAACAGAGGCATGAAAATTCAATAGTTTGTCCTGAATTCACTTGGTGAAAAAAGACAGAGTTGAAATACAGCCACTTGGCATGCGATCATTGTCCTTTGGTTATAGCTTCCCAAGAAGGACTCATATGACCCTGAAAGGAAATTCAAAATAATGAAAACCAGAAAACAACTGAGGTCAACATCAGGCTTAGCTGTTTCTCCACACACTTTAAGTGAACGTTTACTGAAATTATCCTAATTCTATATGTATATATCCATATTAGTTTATAAACTTGGTTTCAAGAAAACAGTTCAAGGCATAGATTTTTGGTAAAATGTCTTTAAAATAATATTTGTATGTCCATACTTCTTCTGGAATTTCATACATGAAACAGATATTATAGTTTCTATCTGTACTGAGTAGAGAAAGTTCAGTGCACAAAAATGAACACTGATTTTATTTCTGAATTTAACTTTCTTATATAAAACAATTTAGTATAAAATAGTTTAGTAAAGAAAATTCTATTTAAGATTCAGAAAGCACTTTGCACCTTATCTCAAAATGGTCTTCATTTTTCAAAAACTTTTGTGCTCTATATATGAAAAGAAGATTAGCAAAATAGTCAGAAGCTTTATTGATTTATGCACATGGCTCTCTCTTAGTATTCTAGGTAATCTTTTAGTTTTTCTATCCCTGTCAGCAAAAAGTGTGATTAGCATTTACTCAAGGTATTATTTTTCATCTGGAAGTTGAAAATCTGAATTCTTTAAAAAAGAAAAGGGGAGAACACACAGCTACTTTACCCAAGCAATTTACACTTTGAAATTGGTGAAGGGACAAGATAGATAACACTGAACTTAAATATCAAAATAATTAAGGTTTAAACTCCTATTCAAAGACCTTGGCTTTGAGGTCACAAGAAATGTGGAAAACTTTTTAATCAATCTTAGATGATTAGTGACTTTATTTGTAGAATGATCATTTTCCAACTGCAGTAGTGTGGTGTCAGAATAAAATAGGGGAAAAGATTAAGGAGTTTAATTTACTTAGCATGTTATGACTATGTTTATTAAAACACTAAGAATTACAGCAAACTTCATCATTTGTTAATATTGCTTTTGTCTCAATGGGGGTTATATTGAGAAAGCAATATTCTAGACATAAAGGCCAGTACCTAGCAGTCTTTTTTAAAGAAAATTATTATTATTATTTCTTGTAAAATAATCTCCTGGGTACTTAAAATGAAATCTACTCCTTTATTGAAATGTAATCCTTCTCACACTCTCAAAAAGCTTTCCATCTATCTGGTTTACTATTAAATTATTGTTTAAAACATGTACAGGTTCAGAATATCAATACAATACTCAGAATGATGTACAGCAGAAGAAATAGGACAGAGGGGACTCCAGAGTCTCTCAGAAACGTGACACATTGTACAGTGCCACCTTCAGGTTCTAACCTCTGAGTTTATCACACTATCAATTGACTCCCAAAAATATATTTAAAATCTATTAGATATAGAAAATAAATAAAAGGAAAACCCCTCTCTTGAATGGACATAGAACTTTTATGAAGGGATTGAAGATGCACTCCAGCTCTGTTTGACTTTTTTTGTAGTCAATGCCATCTTCTTCAGAATCAGTGAATATTTTGGTTTTAAGCCATGGAATTTGGTACAAAGTTGAGTTCACAAGGTTGAAAAATTAATACAGAGAAGAGGAGGAACATTGTTAAACTTTAGGATGGAAACCATCTTTGGTATTACAAATATTACATTACATTTTAAAATTGAGAAGATCATGGGGCACAATAATGCTTATTTTGTTTGTTTGTTTGTCTTTTAAATGCCCTTGTTTATTGTTGGTGTAAAGAAAGGCTACTGATTTTTCTAGGCTAATTTTGTATCCCACCACTTTACTGAAACTATTAATCATTTCTAGAATTTTTCTGGTGGAGTTTTTGGCCTTCTTTAGGTAAACGAATAAACAAATAAACAAGTGGAGAAGGAATATAAGAAGACATTCTCACTCACAATGCCCTCAAAAATAATAAAATACCTGGGAATAACCTAACCAAAGATACCAAAGATCTCTACAACAAAAATTTAAACCCCTAAGGGAGATTGAAAATGACATCAAAAAATGGAAAGATTTCCCATGCTCATAGATTGGAAAAAATAAATGTAATAAAAATGTCCATTTTACCCAAATTGATATACATATTCAACATAATCCCAATAAAAATCCCCATGAGTTTATTCACAGACATGGAAAAAAATCCTTAAATTCATATGGAAAAACAAAATGTCCCAAATAGCTAAAGCAAACCTGAGCAAAAAATTGCAGTATGGGGGGAGGGGGTTGCTCTACCAGACTTCAAGCTATATTACAGGTTCATAGTCATAAAGAGAGCCTGGTACTGGCAAAAAACAGACCTGTTGACCAATGGAACAAAATTGAAGATCCAAACTTGAGCTCATACAGTTTCAGCCACCTCATGTTTGATGAAGGGGCAAAAAAACCTCAATGGAGGAAGGATAGCATCTTTAGCAAATGGTGCTATCAAAACTGGATCACCATTTGTAGAAGAATAAAAATAAACCCCTACCTCTCACCCTGTAAAAAATCAACTCCAAGTGGATTGAAGATCTCAATGTGAAAACTGAAACCCTGAAGGCGATAGAAGAAAAAGTTGGCAACAACCTACAAGACATAGGAGTAGGAAAAGACTCTAAATCAGACAGCATCTGTGCAGGAAATAAGGTCAACAGTCAACAAATGGGCCCTCAATCAAACTCAAAAGCTGTACAGTGAAAGAAACAATCAAGGAAGTGAAGAGAAAACTCACAGCATGGGAAGAAATCTTCACCAGTGATATATCTGACAGAGATTAATATCCAGAATACATAGACTATGCAAAAAACAAAGAAGAAAACAAATGACCTCCTCAAAAGATGGAGTAAAAACCTGCTCAGGGACTTCACCAGTGAAGAATTAAAGAGGACTGATAAACATCTTAAAAGGTGTTTAACGTCATTAATAATTAAGGAAATGCAAATTAAAAGTACTCTCAGATATCATCTCACTCCAATAAGACTGGCTAAGATCAAGAAAACAAAAGACACCAAATGCTGGAGAGGTTGCAGGGAGAGGGGAACCCTCATCCACTGATGGTGGGAAAGTAAACTTGTACAATCATTATGGAAAGCAGTGTGGAGAACCTTTAAAGGCCTCAAAATGATGGAAAGCAGTGTGGAGAACCCTTAAAAGACTCAAAATGACCAAATCATACCACTCCTAGGTATATACCCTGTGGTGGTTTGAATGAGTGTCCCCCATAGGCTGTAATTATTCAGACATTTGTCTCCAGCTCGCGGCACTGTTTTTGGAGTTCTTAGAAGGTGTGGCCATGCTAGACGAAGTACGTTATTGGAGGCAGGCTTAGTGAGTTTACAGCTGCTGTCTCTGCTTCCTGTGCTCTTTGTGAGATGTGACCCTCAGCTTGCTGCTCCAGATCCAGCCACCATGCCTCCTGCCACAATGGACTCTAATTCCCTGGAACCGTCAATTTTAAGCTCAAATAAACTTTTCCTTTTATAGATTCCTTGGTCATGGTGTTTTATCACAGCAACAGAAAAGTGACTAATACATTAATTTGGTACCAGGAGTGGGGTGTTGGCTGTGAAGAACCTGACCATGTGGATATTTGGAGAAATGTGGAAGACTTTGGAACTTTGGGCTAGAAAAGCTGTTGACTACTGTAAGCAGAGCTTAATTGGCCATTTATTGAAGCCTGGAAGAAATCATTGCTGTAAAAGATGTGGTTCCAGAGGAAAATAAAGACTTAGGCAGCAAATAGGATATTTTGATAAAGAGTCTGGCAGCAGTTTGCCCACAGCCCAAATGCTTGCCTGATGCTAAGTTGAAAAGCAATGGACTGATGTCTTTGGTGGAGGATATTTCAAGACAGTCTAATGTAAAAATGGTGGTGTGGCTTTTAATGGTGAATATTGTGCAGATCTACAGTGAAGAAGAGCAAATGGGGCAGAAGGAAATGCAGAATGTACAGTTTGGACCTGATAACTGCACTAGGAAGATTAAAGTTGGGGCCAAGGCATGTGAAGGAGAGGCTCCCTTTCATAAGGAGACTAAAGTGATTAGGGAGAGGCCTGGAGATTTACAAGTAAACAAAAGAATCAGTACCTTCAGGGCAAGACCACACCCAGCTAATCCTCCTACAAGTCCAGGGCAGAGAAAAATTGCAAATGTGGTTAAAGTAGGAGAGATTCCATCCCGAACTTGCAGCCAGATTCAGCAATTTCATTCACGTGGTGCTGGCTTTAGAGGCATGAAGTTTGCAAGAGTGAAGGGGTCATCAGTTCTTCCTCCACGGTTTCAGAGAGCTGCCAAGGTCAGGCAGAGCACAGCAGGGGTGTCCCTGCATAAAGTAGGCCCTGATAGGCCATTGCATGAAGCTGTGAATGTGAAGTCTGGTTGGCAGTGGAGACCCCAAGAAGACATTCGAGATGCCAGACCTGTGAGATATTTGCCAAGGAGAGCTGCATACAGGGAGTGGTACCAGCCTAAGAAAGAGATGTATGTTGCAAGCAAAGCTGGAAGAGCTGAGCCATCTAAGCCCTTTGGAAGTCAAGTCCCAGAAGTTGCACATGGAGCTACTGGACTTGGTGTTTGCCCTGCTGGTTTTCGGTCTTGTTTTGGTCCAGTATTTCCTCACTATGCCTCTATTCCTCCCTTTTGGAATGGGAATGTGTATTCAGTGCCACTGTATGTTGGGAGTTTGTAATTTGCCTTTTGATTTTATAGGAGCTTACAGTTAAGAGATTGGCCTGAGTCTCAGAAGAGACTTTGGACTGTAGACTTTTGAATGGCATTGAAACTGGTAAAGACTATGGGGACTTTTAAGTTTGGACTAAATGCATTTTGCATTTTATATGGGCCAGGGAGTGGAATGTGGTGGTTTGAATGAGTGTCCCTCATAGGCTGTAAGTATTCAGACATTTGTCTCCAGTTGGTGGCACTATTTTTGGAGGTCTTAGAAGGTGTGGCCATGCTAGAGGAAGTACGTTATTGGGGGCAGGCTTAATGAGTTTAACAAGCTTCGTGATCTACAGTTGCTCTCTCTGCTTCCTGTGCTCTTTGCGAGATGTGACCCTCGGCTTGCTGCTCCAGATCCAGCTGCCATGCCTCCCACCACAATGGACTCTAATTCTCTGGAACCGTCAATTGTAAGCTCAAATAAACTCTTCCTTTTATAAGTTCCTTGGTCATGGTATTTTATCACAGCAACAGATAAGTGACTAATACATACCCACAAGACTCATCCTACACCAAAGATAAATGCACATCCATGCTTATTGCAGCTCTCTTCACAATAGTGAAGAGCTGGAACCAACCCAAATGTCCCTCAACAGATGAGTGGATGACAAAAATGTGGTACATCTACATAATGGAGTACTATGTAGTAGTAAAGAAAGAGGACATCTTGAACTTTGCAGGTAAATGGATGGAACTTGAAGCCAGTATGATAAGTGAAGTAATAAAGTCCCAGAAAAACAAAGGGTTAATGACTTCCCTCATTTGTGGATGCAAACACCAAATCAATCCCTAGTTGAATGGCCAGCTGAACAATATTATTGTTATATATTTTTTTTGTCTAAAAGCAACTATGTTTTTCTCTTAATGGGCTCTAGAATTGACCCACCACTTATTTTCAGACTCTGTAATTACTGTTTATGGGTAGAAGGTATGAATTCATATTTTAGAGTAATACAAAATTAAAGGAAGTAAATGTGAATTCCTAAACATAAAAAAAACCTGAGAGAAAGATGCAGGACATTCATAGCAGATGCATGAACTGGGGTCGGGGGGGAGGAAAAGGGAGATATGTCTAAATTGAACTGAAAAATGATGTCTGAAATATACAAACCATCAATAAAATATTATATTTTAAAAATATCATAATCAGCAAGAGCAGCTTTTTATCTAAACCACTCATCTTAATGTTCTCCTGTTGGTATCTGTACTCCGTGTGATTAGATACAACTTTTCTCTGTGGGGAGAATTTTATGTCATATACTAAGCATAGATGAGGCACCCATGTGCAATGGATTAATTATTGTTTGTCAGAACTTTTAGTGCAATGGATTAATTACTGTTTGTCAGAACTTTTATAATTCTCCAATGTTATTAAAAAGACTGCTTGCCATACTGCAAAGAAGCTTGGAGGAGTACATACTGACAAAGATAATATTAACAATATATAGGCCTTTGAGGGCTGTTACTTAAGCTGTCTGTTGCTTCATTCAATAGTCCTATAAAATACTTGTGACTTAGTGTCTATTAGATCCACAGAACAATTTTAAAGAAATAGAGATATCTTTTTTACACTTAAGAAGTAACAAGGACTGCATGAAATAACGAAGTCGTCAAACTTAAACAAGGTCAATATACTAATGCATTACCTTCCTTCCTGTTAATGCAATATATCACTTGCAAATATACAAATGATAAAACAAAACACCACAATGTTTTTTCTTACTAAAACACAAGCATATGCTGAAAGAAACAGTTTTGACTGACTATGCTAGTGCAAACTTCTCATTGGAGGAAACGATTCTCCTATATAAATAATTACTCTTTCATGGACTGGAAAGATTGCTCAGCAGTTAAGAGCACTGTCTAATCTTACAGAAGACCCAGGTTTCATTACCAGTATCCACTTGGTAGCTAACAACCATATGAAGTTCCAGGTCCAGAGGATCTTATGCCCTTTTCTGGCATCTGTGGCATAGCATGCACATGGCAGACTTAATACACATTTAGGCAACACATTTATATACATAAAAATAAAGAAATGTAAATTTAAAAATGTATGTTTCCTTCATTTTTTTCCACTGGCATGTAATATTTGCAAATATTTATGACTTAAATGCTAAGTTCTGTTTCGTGTATTCATTACTTAGTGACCACATCAGTATAATTAGCATATCTGTCCCCTGATTTTATCATTTCTTTTTGGTGAAAACAGACATATTCTGTTCTAAACTTCACAGGCTACATAAAGCATAATTGTTAATTATATAGACCCCACTATTTCATGGTGCACAATAGTAGACCATACAGTTTCTTTCTAACTAAAATTGTTACCTTTTCACCAAATCTCTAGGACACTGTACATCACTCAGGGAGCCCAAGGCAGGAACTCAGGGCAGGAACCTGGAGGCAGGAGCTGAAGCACAGGCCATGGAGGAATGCTGTTTACTGGCTTGCTCCCCTGGCCCATGCCCAGCCTGCCCTCTTACACAGTACACAACAACCTGCCCAGGGTGGCACCACCCATAGTGGGCTGGGCCCTCCCACATTGTTTGACAATCAAGACAATACTCCACAGATGTGGACACAGGCCAATCCAATGGAGCCAATTCCCCAATTGAGGCTCCCTCAACCCAGGTGTGTCAAATTGACACTAAAGCTATCCAGCACCGCTCCTATCTCTTGCAACAATTTAATTCTCAACTTTAGAGCAAATGTAAAATAACAATCATCATCATAACTTCAAAGTAAGATAAGTAATAGCTGAGTTATCCAACTAAAGATACAAATATAAGAGAAATTTTAAAATATTATAAATTAAAAATAAACAAAATAATTCAAAATGACTAGTAAGTCATAAATTACCCATCATCAAAGTGAAATTTAGTAATGATAAATGTCTTATATGAGATAAAAATTGAAAAAATGAACTCATCAATAGAAAAACAATCAATTTCAAAGAAGTATTTTTATATTGTTTATATATTAATTTTTAATATACTTAAAAATTATATATTCACTGTTTTAGTAATTTGAAAGATGCATGGACCTGATCAATATTCACTTTTAATTATTATTATTATAATACTTTTATTGATGTTTTGTGTATTTCAGACATCATTTTTCAGTTCAATTTAGACATATTCCCCTTTCCCTTCTTCCCACTCCAGTTCATGCACTCACCATACCTGTCCTGCCTCTTTCTCTCAGTCTCTCCAAAGTTTTTCTCTGCAAAGGTTTATTTTCCTGGGCAGAATCCAACCACAGCAGTCCGTTCCTTCTCACAGTCCTCATGCTGCTGTGGTTCCCTCCCATCTCTACCACTCCAAAGTATGCCCATGTACCTGTCATATATGTACCAGAATCATGTCCTCCAGGAATAAACTGTATGTTAACTCTGATATATGTCCAGGAGTTCACATTTTTTTTCCTTTATTTTTTTTTAATTTTTATTTTTTTAGTTTTAAAGGAAGGTTTAACTTAATTACAACACCCTGCCAACACTCAACTCAGGAAGAGTGTGGCCATGAGGTTCGAGTTACAGGGCAATTTATAAGTACAACAGCCAATCAGAATTTAACATCACAAAGTTACCAATCATTCCTTTTAATTCTATATTGCCCTAAAATATGAATATATACCTTCTGCCCATATACATTAATTACCATGTCTGAAAGTAAGTGGTAAGTTAATTCTGGGGCTCATTATGAGATTCACATGGAAACATCAAAGTTGCTCAGCTTGTCTTTCAATTCAAGGATTTGGGACTAACATCCACAAATGAGGGAAACCACTCCCTGTTTGTTTTTCCTGGACTGTGTTATTTCACTTAGCATAATGACGTCAAGTTCCATCTATTTACCTGCAAAGTTCATGATCCTCTGCATAGAACTCTATTGTGTAGATGTAGTGCATTTTTGTTATCCACTCACCAGCTGAGGGGAACTTGGGTTGGTTCCAGCTCTTTGCTATTGTGCAGAGACCTGCAATAAACATAGATGTGAATGTATCTTTGCAGTATTATGAGTCTTGTGGGTATATACCCAGGAGTGATATGGCTGGGTCAGGTGGTAGGCTCATTTTGAGTCTTTTATGGGTTCTCCACACTGCTTTTCATAATGGTTGTACAAGTTTACATTTCTACCAGCAGTGGATGAGTGTTCTCCTTTCCCCACAACCTCTCCAGCCTTTGGTGTCTTTTGTTTTCTTGATAGTCAGTCTTATCGAAGTGAAATGATATCTTAGAGTGGTTTTAATTTTCATTTCCTTAATAATTAATGATGTTGAACACTTTTAATGATGTTTCTCAAACATCTTTATTTCCTCACTGGTGAAGTCTCTGTTCAGCTCTTTATCTTGTAAGTCATTTATTTTCTTGCTTCTTTATTTTATAAGTAGTTTATATATTCTGGATGTTAATGCTCTGTCAGATGTATCAGTGGTGAAGGTTTCCTCCCACTCTGTGGGTTTTCTCTTCACTTCCTTGATTGTTTCTTTTGCTGTACAGAAGCTTTAGAGTTTAATGAGGTCCCACTTGTCAGCTGTTGACCTTACTTCCTGTGCAGCTGCTGTTTGATTTAGAAAGTCTTTTCCCACTCTTATGTCTTATAGATTGCTACCAACTTTTTCTTCTATCACTTTCAGAGTTTTGGGTTTCACATTGAGGCCTTTGATCCATTTGTTTTTGGTTTTTGTATGGGGGTGGTAGGGTTTTAATTTTGCTCTTCTACATATGGTGATCCAGTTTTGATAGCACCATTTGCTGAAGATGCTATCTTTCCACCAATGAGCTTTTTTGGCCCCTTTATCAGATTATGAGGTAGCTGAAATTGTATGAGCTCAAGTTTGGATCTTCAATTTTGTTCCATTGGTCAACGGTTCCGTTTTTGTGCTAATACCAGGCTGTCTTTATGACTATAGCCCTATCATATAGCTCGAAGTCTGGTAAGGTGATTCCCCCCTGTATTGCATTTTTCATTCAGGTTTGCTTTAGGTATTCATGGTCTTCTGTCTTTCCAAATGCACTTAAGGACTTTTTTTTCCAACTCTGTGAAGAAACTCATGGGGGATATTATTGGGATTGCATTGAATCTGTATATTAATTTGGGGAGAATGGAGATTTTTACTATATTGTTTATTCTAATCCATGAACAAGGGAGATTTTTCCATCTTTTGATATCACGTTCAATCTCCTTTTTCAGGGGTTTAAAATTTTTGTTGTAGAAATCTTTGGTGTCTTTGGTTAGGTTTATTCCCAGGTATTTTATTATTTTTTAGGCTATTGTGTGTGGGAAGTTCTCCTTTTATTCCTTCTCCAGTTACTTGTTGATGGTTTAAAGAAAGGTTACTGATATTTCTAGGTTAATTTTGTATCCTGCCACTTTATTGAAACTCTTAATTATTTCTAGGAATTTTCTGGAGTTTTTAACATCCCTCAGGTCAACTAAAATATCATTTGCAAACAGGGATAGTTTGATTTCCTCTTTTGAAGTTAGTACTCCTTTAATTTCTCTTTTTGTCTTATTGCCCTAGGAAATGTTTCAAGTACTATATTGAAGAGGAGTGGTGATAGGGGGCAGCCTTGCTGGGTTCCCCCCTTTAAGGGTAATGGTTCTAATTTTTCTCCATTTAGGATGATGTTGCCTGTGGGCTTGTTGTATATGGCTTTGATTATATTTAGGAATGTTTTATTTAGTTCAATTCCCTCTAGAACTTTAAACATAAAGGGATGTTGGATCTTGTCAAAGGCTTTTTCTGTGTCAATTGAAATGATTGTATGTTTTTTGTCTTTCAGTCCATTTGTCTGTCTTATGATGTTTATTGATTTATGTATGTTGAAACATCCCTGCAACTCTGGTATGAATCCAATTTGATCATGATGGGTGATCTTTTTGATGTGGGTCTGTATGTGATTTGCAAGTGTTTTGTTGAGAATTTTTACATCTGTGTTCATTAATGAGATGGGTCTATAGTTTTCTTTTTTTTGCTTGGGTCTTTACCTGGTTTTGGGTAGTACAGTAATGTTGGCTTCATAGAAGGAGTTTGGGAGATGCCCCTCTGTATTCTTCTGAATAGTTTGAGCAGTAAAAACTCTTTAAATGTTTCATAGAATTCTGCTGTGAAGCCATCTTGGCGTGGGCTTTTTTTAGTTGAGAGGTTTTTTATTACATCTTTAATTTCCTCAAATGTTATGGGTCTGTTTAAGCTGTCAACCTCTTCTTGGTTAACCTTTGTTGGTTCCCAGGATTTCAGATATTCATCCATTTATCTTAGGTTTTCAAACTTAGTATAGATTTTTTGAAGTATTCTTATATGATTGTGTGGATCTTTTCTTTATCTGTTGTGATGTTTCCCTTTTCATCATGAAATGTATTTATTTGGAGTTGTTCTTTCTTTCTTTTGGTTAACTGGGCTAGAGGTCTGTTTATCTTGTCTATCTTTTCAAAGAACCAGCTTTTGGATTCATTCATATTTTTTGTATTGTTTTCTTTGTTTTTATTTCATTGATTTCTACTCTGATTTTTGCTATTTATTCCTTTCTGTTGGGTTTTGGGTACATTTGTTTTCTCTCAAGTGTTTTTAGCTGTAGCGTTAGATCATTTATTTCATTTATTTGTTCCCTTTTTTTTTTTTTAACGTAGGCCCTTTGGGCTATAAATTCCCCTCTAAGGGCTCATTTTGAAGTATCCCACAGGTTTCATTGTGTTTATTGTCTTTTTGTTTAGTTCCATGAATACTTTTATTTCAAGTCTTTAGTTATTCCCTGGCCCATTTATTTTTCAGGGTTGTCTTATTTAGTTTCCATGTGTTCTTGTAGCTAGTTGGGCTTATTCTGGTGTTAATGTTGAGCTTTATTGCACTGTTGTCTGATAGAATGCATGAAATTATTTCAATCTTATGTTTGTTGAGGTTTCTTTTGTGTCCCAGTATGTTGTCACTTTTGGAGATTGTTCTGTGAGGTGATGTATTGAAAGTATATTCTATGGTGTTTGGGTGGAATATTCAGTAAATGTCTGTGACGTCCATTTGTTGTATTGTATTGTTCAGTTCCAATGTCTCTCCATTTATTTTTTGTCCAGTTTATCTATCCAAGGGGATAGGTGTGGTATTGATGTCTCCCAATATTAGCATGTTGGGATTGATCTGTGTGTGAGGACCTGCAGAATTGCATTTATGCAGTCAGTGCACCTGAGTTTGGTGCATAAACATTTAGGATTGTGATGTCTTCCTGGTTAATTGTTCCTTTTATAAGGATGTAATGGCCCTCTTTGACTCTTTTGATTGACTTTACTCTGAGGTCTATTTTGTAGGATATTAGAATAGCGACACCTGCTTGCTTTTTGGTAGCATTTGCTTGGCATATCTTTTTTCCATCCTTTCACTTTGAGTTGGTGTCTATCCTTGATGGTGAGATGGGTTTCTTGTAGGCAGCATATAGATGGATTCTGTTTCCTCATCCATTCTTCCAGTCTATATTTTTTTTGTTTGGGAGTTTAGACTATTAATATTCAGGGTCATTATGGAGAGATGTGTGTTGCTTCCTTTCAACTTATTCTTGGTTTGCATTCTTAGTCTAGGTTTGTATTTGTGCTGCTATTCTTTTATTAGTTTCTTTCTTTAGTTGGTTGGGGATAGTTGCTACTTAATTCTGTTCTTTGAATAGCTTCAAGTATTTTCTGAAGTGTTGGGGTTTTTTTGACATGTATTCTTTCATCTTGTTTATGACATGAAAGATTTTCCTTTCTCCTTCAACTATGATTGAAATTTTTGCTGGGTGTAGTTGTCTGGGTTGGCATCTAAAGTAGTTTAGCCCTGGGAATATTTTGGTCTACATTCTTCTGGCTTTCATAGTTTGCATTGATAAGTCAGCTGTACTTCTGATGAGTTTCCCCTTATATGTAATTTGTTATTTTTCTCTTCTGGATTTCAGTATTTTGTCTTTGTTTTGAGCATCTAGTGTTTTAACTATGATATGTGCTGGGAAGTCTTCTCTATTTGGAGTTCTATATGTTTCTTGTATTTGTATAGGTTTATCTTTTTTCAATTTGGGAAATTTTTCTTCTATTATCCTGTTGAAGATCTGTTTCATACTGTTGTCTTGGGATTCTTCTTCTTCCTCTAACCCTATGATGCAGAAATTTGTTCTTTTCATAATATCCCACATTTCCTGGTTATTCCACTCTTGTTGTTTTTTTTTTTTCATAGTCTTCACTTGAGCATTTTGAATGTTCCCTGTTATCCTGCAGATCTGATATTCTATTTTTTGCTTCAACCATTCTGCTTCTGAGGCTTTCTCCCATCCTTTTCTGTTGATTGGATGAATGTTCCATTTTTTTTTTCATTTCTTCCTGTGATTTCTTTAGTATTTCTATTTCCTTGTTTAGCTTGTCATTCTCTACTTGTAGCTCCTTGCTTTGCTGGTCTCTTTCTTTTTTCATTTCAGCCTGGGATCTTTTCAGTATTTCCACTTCCTAGCAGAGTTTGTCATTCTCTCCCTCTAGTTCTTTATGGAGTTTGTGTTTCTCTTCCTCTAGATCTTTTCGGATTTTGAATTTCTCTTTCTCTAGTTCTTTTTGGAGTTTGTCATTCTCTCCCTGTAGTTCTTTCCATTGTTTATCATTCTTTCCTTATAGACCCTTCCTGAGGTTTTCATTTTCTTCCCTTAGTTCTCTGATTTCTTCTTTATAGTCTTTGACTTCTTTGAATGTTTCCATAATTGCATTTTTAAGGTCTGTGTCTTGGTTTCCTTCCAAGGAGATCTTGTTGACCTGCTGCACACCTGTCTAGGTGCACCCATGCTGCAGTGGTCTCTGGAGCCCAGGTGGGAGGTTCCAGGGGCAAGACTAGAGCACCAAAGCCACTCTCTAGAACCCAGGTGGTAGTCCCTTTTTTATTTTATAATGAGTTCTATAACTGTAAATTAATAATACAGATTTTATTATGGATTCACCTTTTAAATACAAACAATGTATGATGACTCATTATACAAGTCACACATTTGTTTTCTAGTTTTATGTTAAACCTGTGTAATACTTTATTCATGTGATGGCTAATCCTGATTGCTGATTTGATTTGGATATGGCTAGGAGGTTCTTAATTGCTAGTGTTTACACCTGTGGGTGTGTTTACAGAGATGATTAGGTCACAAGAACTCTTTTCTAATTAATAATTTAATCCACTGAAGGAATCTTAAACTGACAAGGTTATTAAGAGGGGGTGGAACTGTGGAAAGTTTCATCTTAGTGGTGAAAGTGTGTGAGATCTAGTAATCAGAGACAGTTATTTTTAAATTGTGACCCAAAATAAACGTTTGCTTATGTAACCTGATTTTTCCATATATTTGTCCCAACTGTTAAATCTGAGTAACACAAGAATAATATTTACAATTTCACCATTAATTTATCATTTTAATTTACATGTAGCAGAGTTCACTGCTTTGGTTTATAGTTCACCTCTCAGTTTCGACCTACACAGAGTAGGTATGTTGCCTACCATACTTAGCAACAAATGGGACAGTTCCATCAGCATAACATTTTCTAGCACTGTCCCCATAATCCCTCTGGTATCTATCTATCTGGTATCAAAGTTTGTAGAGATTTATTTTTGTCAGTAGTTCATGGACATGTGGTCATTCAGCATGCAGTCCTTTGATCTGACTTTCTTCCATTGTATTAAGACCTTGGAAAAGTATGCATACTAATATTGTATCAATAGTTTGTTCTTTCTTATTGCTTAATAACATTCACCTGCATGGATCCACCCCTGCTCAGTTTTCCCTGGAAGCATGTTTAGGTTGTTTATTGGTTTGGGAGTTTAGAAATAAGTAACATTAAAATCCAGGCACACAATTTTCTGTGAACTAGAGCATTGTTTTCCTTGGATAGAAGATCAAGGAAAAGAATTGTTCTGTCATATGGTCAATGTAAATTTAAATTAGTAAGAAAATGCCAAATTATTGGCTATGTCATTTTTGCATTCTTTTTTAAAATTTTATTTATTCTTGTATGTGTATGAATGTACTGTCTGCATGTAGGTCTGTGCACCCGTGTCGTGCAATGCCACGGAGGTCAGAAGAAGGTGCTGAATTCCTCTGGAACTGGAGTCAAAGACGGTTTTCAGCCACCATGTGGGTTCTGGGGATCGAACCTGGGTCCTCTGCAAGAGCAGTCGGCGCTATTAACCTCTAGGCCATCTCTCCAGCCCCATTTTTTGCATTCTTAACAGCAAGGTGTGTTTTTCCCAGATGCACTCCTGGCACCCCAGCTCATCACTCAGCTTTGCCAGTGTTCACTGCACTTGTTCCTGCCAGTCTAATGCATATCTACTCGTTTCTTTGTATTGTTTACTGCACTTGTTCCTGCCAGTCTAATGCATACCTACTCATTTCTTTGCCAGTGTTTACTGCACTTGTTCCTGCCAGTCTAATGCATATCTACTCATTTCTTTGCCAATGTTTACTGCACTTGTTCCTGCCAGTCTAATGCATATCTACTAATTTCTTTGCCAGTGTTTATTGCACTTGTTCTTGCCAGTCTAATGCATACCTACTCATTTCTTTGTAGTGTTTACTGCACTTGTTCCTGCCAGTCTAATGCATACCTACTCATTTCTTTGCCAGTGTTTACTGCACTTGTTCCTGCCAGTCTAATGCATATCTACTCATTTCTTTGCCAATGTTTACTGCACTTGTTCCTGCCAGTCTAATGCATATCTACTAATTTCTTTGCCAGTGTTTATTGCACTTGTTCTTGCCAGTCTAATGCATACCTACTCATTTCTTTGTAGTGTTTACTGCACTTGTTCCTGCCAGTCTAATGCATACCTACTCATTTCTTTGCCAGTGTTTACTGCACTTGTTCCTGCCAGTCTAATGCATATCTACTCATTTCTTTGCCAATGTTTACTGCACTTGTTCCTGCCAGTCTAATGCATATCTACTAATTTCTTTGCCAGTGTTTATTGCACTTGTTCTTGCCAGTCTAATGCATACCTACTCATTTCTTTGTAGTGTTTACTGCACTTGTTCCTGCCAGTCTAATGCATATCTACTCATTTCTTTGCCAGTGTTTACTGCACTTGTTCCTGCCAGTCTAATGCATATCTACTCATTTCTTTTTTCTTTCCCCATTTTTCATGTGAGCATGTGTATATTTGTGTTTAGTGTACACGTGTGTATGCATGTTTTTGCATTTTGCTGGGTGCACTTATGTGTGTGCCAGTGAATGCTTGTGCATATGGAGACCTGATCTCTACCGTATTTACTGAGGCAGGGTCTCTCAATCAGACCAAGAGCTCCCAGATCTGGCTGATCTTGCTGGATAGCTTTCTCTGGGGGATGCATTGTCTCTGCCTTCTTTGGCTAGTATTACAAGCCTGCCACGTCACCCACCTTGTATTTACATAGGCTTTGGGGGGTTTTAATTCTGGTCTTCATGCTCGTCCAGCAAGCACATTAATTGGTAAGCTATCTATTCAGTCCCAGATATGAGCTTGTATATCTTTATAGCTTTGATTTAGTGGTATCTGTCTAATGAATTGAAAATCATTTCACACTCTAGTCATCGATCATCTTTCCTTATTTTCTTCTGAGAGTTTCATACATGGGTATTGTATTTGTAGTAATTCCACTTCTAAATCTTACAATGCCTTCCACTCTCTCAAAGTTTCCTGTCCTCTTCTTTGATTATTAGTTTCATATACATATACTATACATATGTTTAATACACACACACACACACACACACACACACACACACACACACACACTCCACTGAGTTCAATTAGTGGTGCTTAGAGCTGGCTTAGCTCTCAGGAAGCCTAATCCCTGGAGGAACCTGATTTGCCCTCCCTCAGCATTCGTGGATAGACTACAGCTTTTCATCTTGTGGTGGGTCTTAACTAAGAGCAAGTGTCTTGTCCCTCTGGCTCTTAAAATCTTTCTCTCCCCTCTTCCACAACGTTCCTTGATCATTGGTGTAGAGTTTGCATTATAGATATATCACATAGCTTTGGGCACCTCACAGTCACTTATTCTCTGTTTGACCAGCTGTGGAACTTTGCAATCACTTCCAACGTTTTCAGAAAGAAGATTGATGAGTGAAGTGTATATTGTAAATATACGGTTTCTTTTTTTATTTTTTTTATGTGTATGAATGTACTGTCTGCATGTAGGTTTGTGCACCCATGTCCTGCAATGCCGTGGAGGTCAGAAGAAGTCGTTGGATTCCCCTGGAACTGGAGTTAAAGACAGTTTTCAGCTGCCATGTGGGTGCTGGGGATCAAACCCAGGTTCTCTGCCAGAGCAGTTGGCACTCTTAACCACTAGGCCATCTCTCCAGTCCCATAAATATACAGATTCATATTTATAATGTATTATGAAATAAAATTGCTCTGGGAAAGTGTTAGAAATGGGTTTTAATCTAGGGTATATGACATCTTCAGCCATGTGTGTTTGGCTATGTTTACAGTACCACACATGAGTTTCCTCCACTGAGTGGACTTTAAGAGCAATTAGACAGCCCTTGATTATCCCCATGATAAAAGTGCCACCAGTAGAGATTACATGCTGGTCCAGGTTTTTTGTGGTTCAGAGACTTTGCAGATGGATGACTGATTTTTCTCCCTTGGCATGTTGCATAGTATCTTTTGATAATATGAAAGCTAGTCTTTAGTGAGGAGAATTCTAAATCAGATCCAGCTTGTTTGCTCCTAATACTGTTTCTGAAGTGTATCCTATCTTCAACTATGGGGTCTTCACCTTCCAGTTCTCAAGGCAATTAAGTGCTGTGACATTAGCTTGTTTTATTTCAGAGCCTTTTTGACAACTCTGATCAACAACTTAATGGGAGGTTTCCCTAGCCTGGCACTGTGTTTTTTGTTAAAGGGCCTTCAGCTATACACTTGCACACTTGCACTCAGATAGATAGATAGATAGATAGATAGATAGATAGATAGATAGATGATTTCACTAGGGCTATGAAATAATGTATTTTTTTTTGGCTTTTCATACCACCTAAGCATTATGTATTTTTCATTTTCTGTCTTGGGATAGCCCTCTGTCTTTCATGCTAGGTTAAATTGCACCTAATTTTTCCCATTCCCCCTTGATGATATCTGTTTCCTACTATCCCCTTCTCTCAAGCTTTATGTCCCTCTCAACCTATAGTTCTCTTCTATTTTTGTGATTAAATCCATATACTCATCTCAAAGGATCTGAAACTATTATGCACAAATGAGAAAGAGCATGCATTGTTTATTTTTCTGAGTCTGTACTACCTCACTTAATACAATGACTTGCATTTATACACATTTACCTTCAAATGTCATGATTTCATCGTTCTTCATATTTAAATAGACTCATTGCTCGATTGTACCACATTTTCATTATCACTTATCAGATGAGGGACATCTAGGTAATTTCCATTTCCTAATTATTGTGAGAAGAACAGTGATTAACATAGCTGAAGAAACATCAGTATAGTGGGATGTTGAGTATTTTGAGTATTTGCTAAGGAGTCGTACAGCTGGATCATACAGTTCATTTTTTTAAAAAAATAATTCCCCATTTTTCTTAATATGTTCATTCTAGTCCTTTGTTTATTTTGCATTATTTATTTTATTTATAATGTTTATATGTTTTTATTTTTCAGAACCTTATTTTTCTATACCACCAAATCACCAATTTAATTAACATTACTTTAAAAACATTTTGAGCTTTTCTTTATATGCAGTATAACTATAGTGACATCCAAGCTGGATATGACACTCCACAGGAAATCTGGATGTTTAGAGATGTTGACTAAACTCTAAGATGAAAATGAATGTTAATTAGAATAACATATATAATATAAAACAAATTTGTTTAGGGAAGGAGAAAGAGCTATAAATAATTCTGTCAATGGTAAATTTAAAATTACATAATGCAACAAGCCCTGGTAGGGGCCTCTGGTGCAGGGTTCCAAGACCATTAAAGCCCTGTTGTTTCCTACCCAGGGTTCCAGGACCATCCCAATAGAGTAGCTTCCAGTACAGGGTGAGCGATAGGCTTGGCTTCTTGGCAGGCAGGTTCCAGGACCTTGCCAGCCCTGGCACTTCTGGTGCAGGGTTTTGACATCATCTAAGCCCTGTTGCTTCCTGCCCAGGGTTCCAGGACCATCCCAGCCCATTTGGTTCCAGCACAGCCCCAGGGATCCAGGACCATCCCAACCCAATCCCTTCCAGCGCAGGGTTCTAAGACCACCCAAGTCCATCACTTCAGGTTCAGGGTCTCTGGAGCTGTTCCAACTTCCAGACCATGTCCAGTAAGGACCTAAGATCATCTTGGGGGTGACAGGATTGTCTGGGCAAAAACTAGTGCCGCCCCCCCCTTGTGGTCATCCTGGGGGGAACAGAGAAGAACCACTTGAATTTTGCATAGGACTATAAACAATAAATCAAATCCACATACTAAGAGCACAAAGGAAAATCAACAACAATAAATACCCAACAAAATCTAGCAGTCCTATAGAAGTTTCCAACAATGTGTTCTCCCTGAAGATAACCCAGGACACAGATCTTAAAGCACAAAACCTGGGATGGTTTAAAAGCAGTCCTCAGAGAGAAGTTTATAGCCCTCAGTGCCTACATTAAAAATGCAGAAAGAGGGTAAATAAATTAACTAACATTGCAATTAAAAACACTTGAGAGACAAAAACAAATGAACCGTAAACCCGACAGGAAGGAATCACAAAAATCAGAGCAGAAATCAATGAAATAGAAACAAAGAAAACAATAAAAAGAATCAATGAATGCAAAAGCTCATTCTTTGAAAGGATAAACAAGATAGATAGACCCTTGTCCCAATTAACCAAAAGAAAGAACGAGCATCTCCAAATTAGTAGTATTCATGATGAAAACGGAAGCATCACAACAGACAGAGAAAACATCCAGATAACACATCCAGATAACCATATGAGAATATTTTAAAAACGTATACTCTACTAAATTTGAAAACTTAAGAGAAATGATGAATATTTGAAATCCGGGAATTCACCAAAGCTTAACCAAGAAGAGACTGACAGCTTAAGCAGACCCATAATATATGAGGAAATTGAAAATGTAATAATATTAAACCTCCCAACTAAAAAAAGCCCAGGCCGAGATGGTTTCATGGCAGAATTCTAGTAAACATTTAAAGAGGACTTACAACCATTTTTACTAAAACTGTTCAGAAGGATACAAACAAAGGGAAGCCTTCTTCAAAGCCAGCATCACTCTAACACCAAAACCAGGCAAATACACAACCCAAAAAGAAAACTATAGACCCATCTCATTAATGAACACAGATGCAAAAATTCTCAACAAAATACTTGCAAACTGCATACAGAGCCACAACAAAAAGATCATGATCAAGTTGGATTCGTACCAGAAATGCAGGGATGTTTCAACATATGTAAGTCAATAGATATCATAAAACACATAAATGGACTGAAAAACAAAAACCACATGATCATCTCAATTGTCACAGAAAAAGACTTTGAAAAAATACAGCATCCCTTCATGCTTAAAGTCCTAGAGGGAATTGGACTGGAGGGAACATTCCTCAACTTAATCAAAGCCATATACAACAAACCCACAGCCAATATCATCTTAAATGGGGAAAAGTTAGAAGCATTCTCCTTAAAAAAGGCAGGAACATGGCAAGGCTGCCCCTATCACCACTTCTCTTCAATATAGTGCTTGAAATGTTTGCAAGGGCAATAAGACAAGAAAGGGAAATTAAAGGAGTATTAACTGGAAAAGAGGAAGTCAAACTATCCGTGTTTGCAGATGATATGATAGTTTACCTAAGGGATGCTTAAAACTCTACCAGAAAACACTTCAAAATGATTAAGAGTTTTGGTAAAGTGCTGGGATACAAAGTTAACGTACAAAAATCAGGTGCCTTTCTGCCTTTCTTTTCTTTCTTTTTTTTTTTTTTTTTAAGTATATGAGAGTACTGTCTGCATGTAGTTGTAACATGCCCATGTGTGAATGCACGCAGGAGGTCAGAAGAGGGGCATCGGATTCCCCTTTACATCTGGAGTTTAAATGGGTTCTTAGCTGCATGGGATCATGGAATCATACTGGGCCACTCTGCCAAGGAGCAGTCGTGTGATACTTAACACTGTGAGCCATCTCTCCAGGCCCAGCCATCTCTTCGCCCTAACCTTCCTTTAACCAACAGCAGCAAATGGAGAAGGATACCAAGAAGAAAACCTTGTCCTTCACGTAGCCACATCAAAAAACATTAGAAAAAAAAATAATCTATGTGAACAATGTTGAACCAAAGGACGAAAATACTCTACTACAGGAAATATCTAAACCCTGAAGAAAGTAAGATTGAAGAATGGACATTAGAAGATGGAAAGACCTTTCTCTCATGATCATGGCTTGGTAAACAGTTTATAATGAGTAAAATTCCATTTTACCAATTATATATACAGATTTAATGCATATTCCAATTAAATCCCAAGAGTTTTCTTCACATACTTGGGAAAAAATCCTTAACAATTTCAGATGGAAAAAACATAAGACCAGGAACAGCAATAAGTGACCTGAGCAAAAGTGCAATGTTAGAGGGAACCACTATACCTAGACTTAACCTATACATAGTCATTAAACCTGCCTGTACTGGCACAAAAAACAGAATCGCTTATTCTAGGATACTGCAATGGGGTTTACAGGTTTAAAACTTGAAGATTTCAAACTTGAGACAATACATTTCCGGGAACACCTCATTATTGACAAGGGCCACAAAATCCTCAATGGGGAGGAAAGGACAGCATCTTCAGCAAATGGGTGCTGACAAAATACTGGATCAGCAAGCATTGTAGAAGAATCAAAATAAGCCCTTATTCTCTCACAATGTACACAAATAACTCCAAATGGACAAAGCCTTAACTGAACCGGAAACTTGAAGGGTTTGAGAAGAACTAGTTGTAGCACTATTTAAAACCACCTAAGATATCCGTCTCACATCATATAAGACTGGTAAATCACAAAAAAAAAAAGTTGTGGGTTTGTGGGGAAAGGAAACACATATCCACTGTGGCGAATATAAATGGCAAATCACTGTGGGAATGCATTGTGGATACCCCTTAAAAAACTCAATAATGAAAGCCGAGCATGGAGGCACATGCCTTTTAATCTCTAGACCACTCAAGGGAGGCCAGAGGCAGGTGGATCTTGTGAGTTCAAGGCCAGCCTGGTCTACAGAGCGAGTTCCAGGCCAGATGGGCTCTACGGAGGAGACCCTGTCACATAAAAGACAAAAAAAAAAAAAAAAAACAAACACCTCAAAAATTGAGTCTTACCACTGACCCAGCACATACCACTCTGGTTTATACCGCACAAGACTTATCCTACAGCAAAGATATATTGCACATCTATGAGTTTAATCGTGAGCTCTCTCCAAAGTTGTGAAGAAATGGACCCAACCAAAATTCCTCAACCAATGAGTGGATAACAACAAAATGTATTTGTGTGTACATCTTACACAATGGAGTTCTATGCAGCATTAAAGAAAGTCTGACATCATGAACTTTCGAAGGGTTAAATGGATGGAAAACTAGCAAGACATATGTTAAGTGAAGTACACACCAGTCCCAGAACAAAAAAACAACAACATAATGGTCTCCTCATCTGTGGATGCTGCACCACATACCTTCGTTAGTTAGGCAAACTGATTATATATATATTATATATAATATCCTACATTAATTATATATATATACATATCGATCATATAATGCTATATTTCTTTTTACCTGAAGCAACTGTACCATTATAATGTAAATACTTTAATGAGATCTAGAATTAACCTACCACTTATTCTCAGACTTTGTAATTGTGGTATATGGGGCGAGCAGCATATGTTTGCATTCTTTAGGGCAATATAAAATTAAAGGGGAAAAATATGAATTCCAAAAAAAAAAGAGATAAGTATGAGAAAATGCATGAGCTCTCTGATGGGGAGGGGCAAGGAAGGGGAAAATTTAGACCTATCTAAATTTGATTAAGAAATGTTGCATGAAATACACAAAACTTCAATAAAAAATGGAAAAATAATAATGTGAATGCTAAGAAAATGAAACAAAACTAAAAATTACACAATGCAATGGGACTGGTGAGATGGCTCAGAGGTTAAGAGTACTGACTGCTCTTCCAGAGAACCTGGGTTCAAATCCCAGTATCCACATGGCAGCTAATAACCACCTGTAACTACAGTTCCAGAAGATCTGACTCCCTCTTCTGTCCTCCATGTGCAACACAAGACAAGTGTGCACTTACATACAGGCAGGCATAATACTGATGCACATAAAATATTTTTTTAAATTTAAATCAGCACAACAAAAGAAATTTTATGTTCTGATTTAAATGACAAGAGACTGATAGCGAATTTGGTCCAAACAAAGCCAATTTTTCATATATATTGAAATAGCAATATGTTAAGAAGAGTTTTTATAGAAATGTTAGGTATTCAAATATCTGAGCCTGGACTTTGTTTAGTTGGGAGGACTTGAATTACTGTTTCTTTTTCCTTATTTGTTATGGGTCTGTTTAAACTATTCATATTTTCTTGGTTTAACTTTGAAAGTTTCCATGAATTTAGAAATATCTCCATTTATTTTTGATTTTCAAATTTAATAAAGTATAGAGTATAATAAAAAAGTGTAGGTTTGCTTACAATGCTCTGGATCTATGGATTCAAATTATTACACGACAGCTCCTTTGCAATTATCTTTCCTACATCTAGTTTGTCTTTAATTCCCTTATGTGGGTGTTTCACAAAAATATACATTTTACATTTTATTGTTGAAACACAATGTAATATTTTCTTTGAGAATCATATTATTGGTATTCTGTATATGAATATTTGTTCTGATTCACACTTTACTAAAATTATTTATTCTGTAACCTGCTTTGAGTTAATTAAATAAAGTAAGGGATATAGCCAGAAATTTGTTTCTGTAAAATCAAATGCACAACAACTACAGTCCTAGCAATCTCTACTGCTGCTGCTGCAGCACTTTTATCTTGGGGGTAATTAACAGTTGTTTAAATGGACTTAAGGCCTGGTTGTTGGAAGGGAGCTCACAAGTGTTAGAGCTCACACTAAACATAGCCAAATATACATGACTGGAGTGGACATAGATCCTAGAGAAAAACCTACTTTTGTCACATTCTGCAAACCAAATAATTCTTTACAATATTCTAAATGTGTATCCTTATGTTACAGGCAGGTATACTTTATACCACTCATCAAAGCAGCTTCTTTTGGCAACAGATGGAGATGATTACAAAGTTCCTCAACTAGTTGAACACAGAGAATAAGTGTATATGAGGTTTCTAGCCTTAAGCGACTCACCCACAAGGTAACCTTTTCTCTCAAGGCTCAGTGAACATAGCTGAAAGGAGTTCAAAAAGAATACTAATGCATCTCTCAACTCTCACTGGATCGGCTTCCTCATACAACAGATGGTGAGTAATGCAGAAAGTCAAAGTGCAGAGAACAAGAGATTAAGAGTGCATATACCTGAACAGAATACCTATATCAAACCTCTGAGACCCAGGACTCTGGGACAATTATGGAAAAGGGGACAGAAAGAATGTAAGAGCAAGTTGTGGATGTCCACAAGGAATCAGTTTTCCAGATAGCTGGGAAGTTACTCATGTGGACTTACAGCAATGGGAATAATATGCACGAGAACCATGCAAGCTTGGGGCAGATGAAAAAATAGCCATTTGGAAGCGGTTAAGAGGCTCCAAGCTTTGCTGAGGAAATATTGGCAACTGATAACTATTTGAAGATGGAAAATTGGTTTTCTGTTTTATTTTATTTTTTTTTATTTATTTATTTTTTGGTCCCTTTGACACAGGGTTTCCCTGTATCCCCAGCTGTCCTGGAACTCGCTATGTAGACCAGGCTAGCCTTGAACTCACAAGTTCCACCTGCCTCTGCCTCCCAAGTGCTAGGATGACATTAGAAGGATATGACCAGGCTCTAGTGTTTGGACACACATTGAAGGACATTTGGAGGCACAAAATTGACTCTATAGGCAGTAAAGTATAAGACAAAATGCATGAAATCCAGCAAGGGGTGGGTTTTAAGAATGAGGCAGATAAGGGAAGATGTTTAACAATGATCAATATATATTTCATGGAATTTGCAAATATTTTATATAAAAATTTATAAAAATGTTATGTGCTCTTTTCCTGGCCTTTGGTAGATGGGAGGGAAAAGTATTTGCACTGAGTTCACTGTCTCCTCTCTTACAGTCACTCTTTAACATGGAAAATTTAGAAATATTTGGTCAGGTCTGGTGAATGGACATTTCTAAATTACAACCCTATATTACTCTGTATCTCATTTTTCTGATTTGCTCTTTGTCAGGGCCAGCATTTTCATTTTCATTATAATCATTATATCACTGGTCTTATTTCCAATTTCAATACTTTTTTCTCTAATAATTTCTTAACATTTCATTTAAAATGAAAACTAGCTTTATTATGTCAAAAGCATCTTATTTATATGGAATAAATATTTGAACATTGACATAAAAAAATAAGGCAAAGTTAACCCTTCATAAAGAAGAGTTAATGAGATCATCACAATGTCATACATTCACTGATGGGTTCACATAAACAATGATAATACATATGAAGTTCATAGAGTTAACAATTTTTAGACATTTAAACATCATAAACCACAGAAATGGACTGAAAGACAAAAACTGTATGTTTATCTCAATTGATGCAGAAAAGGCCTTCAACAAAATTCAGCATGTCTTCATGTTTAATGTCTTGGAGGAAATTCAGCTAGAAGGAACTTTCCTCAACACGATTAAAGCCATATATAACAAACCCACAGCCAGCACTATCCTAAGTTGGGAAAAACTAGAAGCTTTCACCTGAAAGTCAGGAACCCAGCAAGGCTGCCCCCATCCCCACTCCTTTTTAATATAGTGCTTGAAATGCTCGCAAGAGCAATAAGACAAGAAAAGGAAATTAGAGGAGTACTAATTGGAAAAGAGGAAGCCAAACAATCCCCTTTCGCAGATGACATGATAGTTTATCAAAAGGATGCCAAAACTCTACCAGAAAACTCCTAGAAATCATTAACAGGTTCAGTAAAGTGGTGGGATACAAAATTTACTTAGAAAAATTAGTAGCCTTTTTAATGCCAATAACAAGCAATTGGAGAAGGAATACAAGGAGACTGTCCCACTCACAATAGCCTCCAAAAAATAAATTATCTAGGAACAAACTTGACCAAACACACTAAAAATCTCTATGAAGAAAATTTTAAATCCATCAAGAAGAAGATTGAGGAACATAATAGAAGATGGAATCTTCTGGAATGGAACATTCCAAACATGGAATCCATGCTTATGGATTAGAAGAATCAATATAGTAAAATTCCCCATGAGCTTTTTCATAGACCTAGAGAAAAACACTCTAACATTCATATGGAGAAACAAAAGACCCTGGATAGCCAAAGTAACACTGAGCAAAAAGAACAATACAGAGGGGATTACCAAACCAGACTTCAAACTATATTACAGGGCTACAGTCATAAAACTGCCTGGTATTGGCACAAAAACAGACCTATAGACCAATGGGACAAAATTGAGGATCCATACCCAAGCACATCTAATTTCAGCCACCTCATATTTGACAAAGGTGCCAAGAAGACTCAATGGAGGAAAGACAGCATCCTCAGCAAATGGTGTTGTCATGACTGGTTCACCACTTGTAGAAGAATAAAATTAAATCCTTACCTCTCACCATGTTCAAAAATCAACCCCAAATGGATCAAATACCTCAATGTGAAACCTGAAACCATGAAAATGATAGAATAAAACTTTGGTTGTAACCTAGAAGACATAAGCATAGGAAAAGACTTTCAAAATCAGAGAGCAGCTGCTAAAAAAAAAAAAAAGTTCAGCAATTGGCAAATGGGACCTTAATAAACTAAAGAGCTTTGTACAGCAAAATAATAAAAAAGTGAAGAGAAAACCCATAGAGAGCTAGGAAACATTCACGAGTATTACATCTGATAGAGCATTAACATCCAGAGTGTATAAACTAATCAAAAAACAAAGGAAGAAGAAAACAAATGACCCATGCCAAAGATGGAGTAAAGAGCTGAACAGAGATTTCACAAATGAAGAAGTAAAGATGACAGAGAAATATCTTAAAAAATGTTCAACATCGCTAATGATTAAGGAAATGCAAATTAAAACCACCTTAAGATTTCATCTTACTTCAGTAAGACTAGCTATGATCCAGAAAACGAAGGATACCAAATGCTGGAGAGGTTGTGGGGAAAGGGGAACACTCATCCACTGCTGGTAGGAGTGTGAGCTCCTGCAACCCCTTTGGAAAGCAGTTTGGAGAACTCTCAAGCTGAAAATGAGCCTACCACCCTCCCAGTCATACCACTCCTGGGTATATACCCACAAGACTCATCCTATTGCAGAGATACATGCACATCTATATTTATTGCAGCTCTCTTCACAATGGCGAAGAGCTGGAAGCAACCCAAGTGTCCCTCAACTGACGAGTGGATAGACAAAATGTGGTACATCTACAGAATGGAGTTCTATGCCCAAGTAAAGAAAGATGACATCATGAACTTTGCAGGAAATGGATGAAACTTGGAATCATTATGTTAGGTGAAGTAACACAGTCCCAGAAAAACAAATTACTAATGGTGTCCCTCATTTGTGGATGCTAGCACCAAATGCCTAGTTGAAAGGCAAGCTGAACAATGTTAATGTTATATTTCTTTTTATCTGAAAACAGCTGTGCTGTTATGAATCCCTTGATGGGGTCTAGAATTAACTTACCACTTATTTTCAGAATTTGTAATTGTAATATATGAGTGCAGGGTATGTATTCATATTTTAGAGTAATATAAGATTAAAGGGAAATGCAAACTCCTAAACATATTTTGAAATGAACACAGTTTATTTTCAGAAGTCATAATTTTGGTATTTATGTGACATATACATATATATGCATATTTTGGAGCAATACAAATGGGAGGGAACAACAACGACAAAAGGACTGGGTCAAAGAACTGACTGAAACAGTTAATTTCTGCCCAAACAATAAACCTCTGCAGAGAAAAACTTTAAAAAGACTGAGAAAAAGATGGAAGACATGTATGACATAATGCATGAACTGCGGTGGGGTAGAGGACATGGAGAAATGAATGTGTCTAAATTGGACTGAAAAATGATATATGAAATACATGAAACATTAATAAAATATTTTACTAAAAAATAATAATCTCAAAAAAATAATAATCTCTTCTGCTGGTCAAATCATTATATTCTTTCTCATATGTATATTATCTACATTAGATAGAAATAATTAAATACATACATATATATATATATATATATATATACTATCTACCTATCTTATTGATTCTCCATTTTGCTGATTTCTTGACTATTACAGTTCATTTATTATTAAACTGTCCATCTTGAAGTTGGTAATAGCTTAATGGCCAAAAGAGTATACATTAAGGTACATACTTTTTAAAAACTAGAAAGTAGCCTGTGCAATTGTAGCTGAGTCCCAAGTTCTCACAGAATCTAAATGGAATCTTAAAATTAAATAATGGGCTCATATGTTTAATAAATAGAAGAAACATATTAGTATGCCATTTTCCTCATTCTCATCCTGAAAATTTTTATTTTGCTACATGAAATGAAATATGATAAATTATAAGAAGCCATACAATTTTTAATTCCTATTCTCTCCTCTCTCTCTGTCTCTGCCTGTCTCTCTCTCTCTCTCTCTTTCTGTCTGTCTCTTCAGCATATATACTCACTCTCTCTTTCTCTTCCCCTTGTTCTCTTTCTCATACCTGATTTCCTGGCTGAAGAAAGTTGATTAAATCCGGGTAAATTTTACTCAGGAATATGCACAAAGTTAATTTATATTTACATGAGACATTTTATCTCAAGTGAGTTTCTGAACAGCATTAGGATTTATGTCATATTTTCATGTTTTCGACTTTATGAATATGTTACTTGTGAATGTTTGAGTAATATCATAATAAAATTATAAAATACATTCTGTTAGGGATACTCAAAGTACTATGTATATATAATAATTACAACATTATAAAAATGTAATAAGCAATCACATGCTAAGATAAATTTAGAAAGAAAAGTTTAGAACAGTGTTGCATAAATGTAAAGAGGATTAATTGTGAATTGCAAAATGACTTGCAAACATGATTAAATGTGAGGACAAACACAAACTAAGCTGAGCACATTTGTCTTTGGAAAACTGAATTATAAAATGTTTGGTAATAAAATGAAACTGCTTATAAGTCATTTAAAACTAATGTCCCAACCTTGGGTGATTTTATTGCTTCTATAACTTTAAAGCTGTGACCCAGTGCCCTGTGTGTGCTTTCCTGTAAAGTTATAACCTAATTATGAAGAGACCAAATATGAAAGAGCTGCTGTGAATCTGTGGCAGCCTCCGAATGTTACCTCTGATGTTTAAAACTCTTCTAATGAAAATTGCATGCACTAACTATCAACAGAAAAAATATTAGATACTACAGTGCAATCAAGTGAAATAGAAATTGGTTTTTCTCCCTGTTCAGGTTATGATTGGATTATCATGGACTCAATATTGACCAAAGAATATTATTTCTTTCTTTAGACATAAAATACAATAATTGAATACAGAAAGTTATTCCTAGAAATCCAGGCATATTTAAAAACCATTAGTAAGAGTTATATATTGTATATTCTGTTTATGTTATGTTAAATGCCCCTTCAATATGTGAAACTTGGCTCTTGTGTCATTGTCTTATCAAAACTATAGCATCAAGAAGAAATGAACAGGATTCTTTACGTATACATGTGCACATATCTGTGTTGTTTCTTGTAGTTATCTTTCTATCAGAGTGCACTTCTTACAATTGCTTTGTTGTTTCCAGCCTTGCTCTCTCTCCATCTTTCACTCTGAGTTGCCATACATGATTATCCTATCCAGGACTCTTTTAGGTATTTCCACTGTATGATAGTTGGCCATGGTATAAAACTATGGGATCAACTTCCATTTTCCTTTCCATTTCTATAATTCTTATGTATTTGTAAAGAAGTTATTTTATAATAGGGTGACATTGTCCTTTCTAGACATCATAGATTAATGAAAAAAAATGCCAGGAATAGACTACCTATTTAGAAACTAGGGGTCCCCTCACACAATACTGTTCATTGTTTCTGCTCTTGGTTATGCATCAGAACTAGTTGGTGCGACCCTATTGCTGAAGACACTAAATACATGATCTGTAAAACAAACAAGGGGAAGTCAAGCTAATCCTGACATCAGCACCTCATCTCCACTGGCCTAGTGTTTACAGTGCTGGAAGATGTTAAGCATGTTGCCATCAACCTTACCAAGCAGTGAATCTTGTGAACTACAGTAAGTAGCTTGGCAACATAAACCAATCAGTTCAATAGTGGCAAAAATATTATGGGAGTAGCCAGCCATTCTTTAATTGTATTTAAGTTCCTCTTCCTAGGATGGAGCCCATACTGATATCAAACTTAGGAACCAAGGCTAGACAGGTCACAGAACATAGGGGAAAATCTAATACTAATTAATTATCTACTAATTAATTACTAAACTGACTTTTTTTTGGCCTTTTCAAGACAGGGTCTCCCTGTAGCCTCAGCTGGCCTGGAACTCACTCTGTAGACCAGGCTGGCCTTGAACTCACAAAAATCCGCCTGCCTCTGCCTCCCAAGTGCTAGGATTAAAGGCCTGTGCCACCATGCCCAACTAAACTGACTTTTAATGACTTATTGTTATACAGTAGATGCATCTCACAACTTTAACTTGAGAAGTTTTCTTATGTAACAAATGATGATTAGCACAGAAAACCACAACTGGTCACCATGCAGAGAATAATATCTGCAGAGTATTTATTCGTTAATAGGACACTCATATCAGGTTTCAGCCTCCCATGGTGCAGGGATTTTTCTGGAATAAGGAGGAGAACGATTGTAACAGCCAGAGGTGGTGGAAGACCACAAGGAAACAGAGTTTTCCAGACCAGTGGTCAGTTAGTCTTATGAAGTTACTATAGCAATGGTGACAGGATGCACAAGTCCTATGTAAGCTTAAACCAGACAAAATCTAAGAATAGACACTAGGAATTGGGTAAGAAGCTTCAGTTCCACAGCACCTAAGGGAATTGTGGCAACAGATGGCTGCCGAGAGGATCAGAGACCATCTCTGTCAAACATGAAACTCCTGGAATGTTAACAAGGCTCCAGTTAATAGACCCACACTGAAGGACATTTGGAGACACAAATTAGGCTCACTGGGCCTTCATACACATACACTCACACACAAACACATACACACACATATAAGCATTAAATTTGGAAGGGCCAATAAGAGGAGGTGCATGAAGGGGAGAGGATCTAAATATCATTATGTTGTATGAAAATAGTAAAAATTCAATTTAAAAAATGAAACAACTGTAAAAAGTTCTCACTGGAATATGAATGTGAATTATGCTTATATAGATATACTTAGGGATATATTGCTTACATATTAGCATTAGACATACTGTAATAAATATTTCTTAAATGATATACTTTTAAATTTAAATTATGATGGTAAATTCTATTTAAATTCAATTTAAATTATGATGGTAAATTCTATTTAAATTCAATTTAAATTATGATGGTAAATTCTAAGTCCCAAGATGACTCCATGCCCTGATTCCTGGATGTTGAACGAATTATTTCACATGTCCCAAGGGAACTTTGTAGATGAAATTAAACTTACCAATCATTTTATTCCCAAACAGGAAGATGACACTGATTTATCCAGCAGGTGGGTCCCCTATATTATTGCATTACAACTTAGAAGCAGAAGTGAAAAAGCAAGAAGGAAAATCAAATAAATTTGAAGCACAAAAAAGATTCAATGTCTCAATTTTGTTTGAATTTGGACAAGACAATATGTCAAATAAACAGAGACCTAAGGAATCAAAGTCCAAGAAGAGCCAGGAATCTTGCAAGAAGCTCATAACGTGCCCAAGTGACAACATTGTTCATAGTCTAAAACATCCATTTAACAAATGTTCTCTAACATATTTACTAAGAAATAGTTTTGCTTAGTAACATTTATTTCCCACCATTAAATAATAAATCAGATTGAGCTCCTGTCCTTGATAAATTTCTATGGATATGGAGAGGCAAAACAAATGTTGAGTGGCATGAAGTGTTTGAGGACATGTTTTTATAAGAGGTATGAATAACTGCTGTGAAAGCTCAGAGAAAAGACATGTTACAGTATGGAAGTCTTCTTAGAATAATTGACATCTTGGTTAAGTTGACTCAATTTCACCATTTTATTTTGACAAGTAATTGCAAATGTTAATTTCTGTATCATTAACTCATTCAAGTTCTGATTTATATTTGACAGCTATTCAATAGCTACATTACAGAATTGGAAATTTGGGGGAAGTGATAAGGAATACATGGATATATATTATTATCTTTGTGTTGGTAAAATAAGACCTTTTACTATAGTGCTTTTCATTAAAATATCAATGATGGTGTTATCTAATGATATTAAATTAAGATAGATTCATTTGTGGTATGTCCTTAAGTTTTTTTTAATTAAAATTATTATATTCCATACATTATATAATGTATTTTGGTCATATATGACCTTTATATTCCTCTCTTACCATTTCTCTGGTTGAACCCATTATTTTTTCTAACAAGTTCACTTCCAACTTTCAGGTATCCTTTCTGAGAATACTAAGCATAACTAGGGTTTCTTGCATGAATATGGAAGTGGGGGTAATATACTGGATCAAGCTAATCAGTGGTTACACAAATGAAGAGCATGTTTCTCCTCCCTTAGATTATTTTGAGCTGACCTTCTGTCACACAGAGTGACAGTACAAAACAAAGAAATATACAGAAACTCTGGTAGCACTGAATTGAGAATAGGCACAAATACATTATCAACTTCCTGTTACCTACACCCTTTACAGTAAAATAAAATGTCACCACCCCCACCTTTTCAAAGATAAGAAGAGACAAGTGAATTTTCAGAGAAATCCTCATTTCTAAACTTTTAGTTTTACTTCCAAATAGTCTCAATATAGATATTTTGCTCATCTTTCCTGCAATTGTCCCTGAAATAATTCTAGTTGTATATTTTATTACCCACTGTTATCTTGACTAATGCATTCATTTAATTCTGAATGTACAATTAAATATTTAAGTGCAAAAAGCATTCATCCTTTTCCAGGGAACACTTTTGCTCATTCTCCATGATATTTCTCAACACATTTGGAGCTTTCTCACTTTCTTGAAGGATTTATGAACAAAATCTGAAGAGCAATGCTTTTAGAATACAGAGTATTCATACCACTCTTCTGTGTGTTTTCAAATTTTATGTCTCATGGGCTAAAACTGTGCTCACTCAAATCCCTACTAAGCAGCTGTGTAAATCAGATGCTTTTGTGACCAGGTGTGCCAAGGCTGACTGTGGAGATGGCCCTGTTAAGAAAACCTTTCACTGGAAGAGATACTGACAAGCTGGTTTTCAGATGTTGACAAGTTGTTTGGCTTAAGAATTAGTCAGTCTGAGTCTGTTCCAGAACGTTTTCATTGGCTTCCAACCATTTCATGATGGCTAACTGTGTTTTATAAACCTCAGGAACAGTAGGACCACCGCTGTGTTAAAAATCACAGTTAATGCAAAGCATTGTCCTCTACAAAGAATCATTCTGGTGTGGTGCACTCCTGTCCTGCCACCAATGTCTTTATTAATAAACCAAGTTGAACTTCCTGTCTATAATAGTATCAATTACTCAATATAATCAAAGGAATACATAGATTGCTGATTTGTTGAGTAATTGATTGATCGATTGATGACTGAAGGCTGCTCTGAATCTATCTGTCATCAAGTAAGTAGATATTATTATATTTTGGTGTGGTTTTACAGTGTGACTCTTGAGAGGTGGGTACTCCTATGTTCCCTATATTCCTGTTATTGCCAAGATAGTAGGAAAGTGAATCAATACTTGGAAAGAGAGGAAATGAATAACTTTTATTATTAAAAGGCACATTTATTTTAGTGTCCCTTTTCACTTAAGATGTAATATAAAAAATAGCATTAAAGGCATATTATTGTATTCAGTCTCTTCCTTGCTTAGACATATTATACATGGGCTTTTCAAAAGAATGGAGTGGTAATGTCTTTTTCCTATTTTGGGTTGTTTTCTGGATATTTCTTCCTTATTATAAAATGTTTGCTTATATCTTTTCTCTAAACTAATTTACTATGAAGTGCTCAGAAGTTAAATATCTTTTCCATAGAATCTAATAACCTGTTTTAAAAATAGCTAACTGACACCAGCAAAATGTGAAGTGTTCAAGACACTCAAACAGGGAAAGAACTGTGAAACAGTTTTATATTGATAATGCAGATTAGGCAAATAAATTTATTGCTTGTCTTCTTAGTTTATTTGTTGCTGATCGCATATGTCAATTTGTGAACTAATAAGTAAAGATAATGCCATATATCTCCAATATTTGTCAGAGACTTGTTGACAGAGACATTAATGACACAATATCTCTAGGATGTTTGGTAGATGTAAAATAGACTGGATGGATATAAGGTAGTTCTGTTGTTGGTTATGATTAGTGAGAGATCATTTTTATTGTTTTTTGGGTTTGGTCTAATTGTGTTCAATATTTTAAATACCTCTTTGCCTTTTTTACAATGACACAGTTAATGTTTCCTCAACCCCATGGTAGACTAGATTCTTGTCTCTTATACTTATATCTGTTTTTTATTAACCGTTTCTTGAAACATTCCTCATAGGCATCAGAGAGTCACCACAGTAGGTTTGAAAAATGTTTTGCTTAAAGTTTTAAATATAATAAAGAGCACATAGGATTATAGTATGCCAAACTACACAATGCATAAAAAGTTCAGTTATATTTTTATTAATGGAAGTCATTATTTTTAGGTACTGGGTCTTGAACTCAGAATCTAGGGCATGCTAGGCAAGTGCTCTATCACTGAGCGACATACTCATTCCAAAATTTAACAGTTCTGAAATTTTCTTTAAAAAAAGTGTTTTGCTTATTAATTTTATTTTATGTGTATGAGTCTACTGCCTGTGTATATTTAAGTTTATCCATGCCATGCAACACCTGCAGAGATCACAAGAGGCTGTTGGATCCCCTGGAACTGGAGTTTCAGATAGTTATTAGCTTCCATGTGGGTGATGGGAATCAAACCTGGGTCTTCTAAAGAGGACCTTTTATCTCTCCAGCCCCGCATTTCTGAAGTTTTAATATGTCTTAAATTATACTTTTGTGAAATACTACTACTAGAATAAAGTTCTGTACTTTATCTTCATTTATAAATTTGCCTTAATTTGCCTGCCTATAGCCTTTATCATAATACTGTTGAGAAATTAATCTTCCTGTCTCAGTGACTTGTTATGCTTAAAGCTGGAAATTTCTGCTTATTTCCAAGGCCCAAACCAGAAATTTTTTACCTCGTAATTAATTTGAGTGTTTAAATAATAATATGCACCTGTTCACTAGTAAAGTGTTGAGGGCCCATTAGGGAAAATTACAATGAATTGTGTACATTCTTTCAATTAAAAATGGAGTGATAATTCTATTTATTCTTGAAATTGTGTTCATTGTTTTATGTACATAAATCTGAGGTTTTAAAAAACTTCACTTATACTTCATATAAAGATCTATGTGATTGTTACCATGATCCTTTTAATCAACGACAAGGATTTGCTTGTCAGGCAAATCTTAAGACAGCTATTGTCTGCAGGGATGGTTTAAGTTAATTTCAGCATTTAAAACTTACATTTCTTGGATCTATACCCCAGTGCTTTCTCCCACTACATCACAATAGCTGCACATTTGCAAGAGATGGGTTCTGGTGTAGTGCTGATGTTACGGTGTTCCATTGACTAGAGGAAGGGAAGTTAGCAAGAGATACTTGGAAATGAGACTGGTGTTTTCTTGTGTGAGATGCCACTCTCCCAGTATATTATTTAACTAGGTATTAAGGATTTGGCTTTTTAAACCATGTGACAAACAAAAAATATCAATATGGTCTAGACTTCATATAGCCATAAGATGGTTTATTTTGTCATCATTTTGTTCATGAGACCTCTAACTTGAAAGCCTGGACTATTTTCCTAGCATGTACATAAGCAGCGCTCTGGTGTGGAAGGAAGTATGAAGATGGGAACCTTCAAAGTCAACCAGGGATACGCAATCTGCTCAGATTCTAGGAAAACAGCAGAGTATTTTACTATTTACCCTAGATTCACAGAGAGTGATCCTCAGATGGGGCATATAGTATCCGTGTTTTCATATGGCAGTAGAGAAATACGTTCATTTCTTAGTGCTTGATATGTTAAAATTTGGAAAACATCTTACAACATTTCTACTTCATTCTTTTCATTCTTAGCTACTGAAACTATGTTTCCAAAATCTTAGATAGTTCTTTCCTGATCCTATCTATAAATAAGTATTTCAATGTCTACAAAGAAATGAGCTTTTAGAAATACATTTTGTCACAGTCATATATCTTTACCACTTCCTACTACATTATAAAAATCATCCCATTGGGGAAATTGCAATTTCTCTCTCTCTCTCTCTCTCTCTCTCTCTCTCTCTCTCTCTTCTCTCTCTCTCTTTCTTTCTCTCTCTCTCTCTACCACAAACACACACAAAATAAAAAAAAAAAAAAAAAAATTTAATAAAATTGAAATAATTTTAATCTTCCATGGTTAACATATCTGCCTGTACTTTAGCATATTTTATTTATTATGTTACATCCCCAATATAGTCAACAACAATTTGTAACAGCACCATTTCCTCTCTCTATTTGTGTAAATAGACTTAGTGTAGAACTATGTCATGGTTTAAATCATCCATGGGATGTCTTATTATTCTCCTCTTTCTCTTACTATTATATATTTTCCATGTTTCAGTATTTCAATAGAATTTTAGTTTGGTGAAAATGCTAGCTGGGCGTGGTGGCACATGCCTTTAATCCTAGCACTTGGGAGGCAGAGGCAGGCGGATCTTTGTGAGTTCAAGGCCAGCCTGGTCTACAGTGAGTTCCAGGACAGCTGGGGCTAACAGAGAGACCCTGTCTTGAAAAGACCAAAAAAAAAAAAAAAAAAAAAAAAAGAAAGAAAAAAGAAAATGCTGGTAACCTTATGTGTCTTGTCCTAGAAAATGCTCAGGTGTGTTTTTTGTCTAAATTTTTTTTTTTTTTGTCTCTTTGAGACAGGGTCTCCCTATAGCCCCAGCTGTCCTGGAAATTACTTTGTAGACCAGGTTGGCCTTGAACTCACAAAGATCTGCCTGCCTCTGCTTCCTGAGTGCTAGGATTAAAGGCGTGCACCACCATGCCAGGCTGCAAAATTCTTTTATATATATTTTTAAGTTTCTTATTCATATTTTTGATAATTTCATGCAATATATTTTGATCATATGTAGATCTCCCTCTTGTCCCTGTATCTCTCTTATAGCAGTCCTCTGGATTTCATTTACTCTGTCATATACACTAAGGACTATTGAGTCAAGTTTGTGTCCTCAAATGTCCTTCGGTGTGCTTCCATCCTTTGGGGCCTGCCTAATCTACCTAAAGTTACACCCTTGAAGAAAACCAACTCTCCTACCCCAGTAGTTGAAGTGCCAGTAGATACTCAGTTAAGGGTGGGCCCTCTTGCTCATTCTCAGCTTCTCTGCTATGATTTTTTCTGGCTTGACCTTGCGTGGGTCTTGTGCATGTTGTAAGTTCATATGAGGAACTTTCCAGCTGTCTGTAAAACACTGTTTCTTTGTACTCATTCACCACCTCTGATCTTACAATCATCCCACTCTTTTTTTTTTGTTTTTTTAATTTTTATTTTATTTTATTTTTTATTTCTTTATGGGTATGAATGTACTGTCTGCATGTAGGTCTGTGCACCCGTGTCTTGCAATGCCACGGAGGTCAGAAGAGGGTGTCGGATTCCTCTGGAACTGGAGTTCTCCTGGAATTGGAGTTATAGATGGTTCTCAGTCATCATGTGGGTGCTGGGGATCGAACCTGGGTCCTCTGCAAGAGCAGTCGGCTCACTTAACCGCTAGGCCATCACTCCAGCCCCTCATCCCACTCTTTTATCTGCAATGGTCCCTGCCCCTTAGTTGGCCAATGTTTAATATAGGTGTCCTATTCAAGGACTAGCACTAGACAAACTCTCTTTCTCTGCACATTGGCTAGTTGTTGATTTCTGTATTAATCACCAAGCATGAAGAAGCTTCACTGGAGACAGTTGAAAGGTACATTAATATTCTTCCTTTACCTTGTTTAGCTATGTTCCCTGGGCCTTAGATGTAGAAACTGAATTGAAGATGTGCCACTTATGGCTGAACACCTCAACTCCACTTATTCCTGGAGTTTGAATGCTTGTGGAACTTTATAACAGTCTTCATCTGTTGCAAAAAGAAGCTTTTTTCATGAATGATATTTCCCATATGGTAGACTCTAGATTTAAATTTACATAGAGTCTACCATATGGGAAATATTACTATAATGGCGTATATGGCAAACAATGCCATAATGAAACCCATTATTTCATATGCCAACTTAAAAATTAACAAAAATGACCTAAAGTCAGGTTATTATTACTCAAATTAACTTTTTACAGTCATAAACGATTGTTCAATGGCCTGTCTTTCTTGATGTTTCTTTTAAACATGTAAAAACTTTTAATTATTTCTGAAATAAAGCAAAGTTATTTCCTTTCACTGTTTAAACAGACAAGGTTAGCAAATGTCTTCAGTGGATATTAAGCAAAGAAAAATACTGAACTGAAATTCTTTCTTTTGTTATTCCTGTTCTAGTTTTCTAATTGCTGTGACAAAACACCCTGACCAAAACAAACTTGAAGAAGAAAAACTTTATTTGGCTTACATCTCTGGGTCACAGTTTATTGTTTAGGGAGCCCAAGGTAGGAACTCAAGGCAGGAACCTGAAGGCAGGAGTTGAAGCACAGGCCATGGAGAAACGCTGCTGACTGGCTTGCTCTCTGGCCCATGATCAGCCTGCTTTCTTACAAAACCCAGGACTTCCTGTCCAGGGGTGACATCAACCACCATGGTCTGGGCCCTCCCTCATCGCTCAACAATCAAGAAAATTAGCCTACAGACATGGCCACAGGCCAGACCAATGAAGTAAGTCCCCAGTTGAGGCTCCATCAACCCAGGTGTGTCAAGTTGACACTAAAACTGTCCAGCACAATTGAAATTCTTCCCTTCTTTATTCCAAATCTGGGACTGAAGTCTGGCCTATGCTAACCTTCCCATATTGCCTAATATTTTGTGTCCCTATCCAGTAAGAAGTGTTAGTGAGATCATCCACTGTCTTTGCTTGTGCTACAATATAAGCACTCGTGCTTGGATCTATAGATATAAGTATATTTAATTTTCTGGTATCATTTATAAACCTATTGGTCACTGGAAATAACTGACTTCTGACAGTGTCACAAACAATAATCATTTCCTACATAATAGAATTATTCAGAGAAGTAGCTCAGAACACACATTTTAAAATGGTATAATCATCTTCAATCTCCCCCTGGAACTTTACACACTCCTGTGTTTTCTTTTTTTTTTTTTTTTTTTTTTTTTTTACAGTGTCACAAACAATAATCATTTCCTACAAATAAATAGAAATTATTCAGAGAAGTAGCTCAGAACACATACATTCTTAAAATGGTAATACAATCATCTTCAATCTCCCCCCGGAAACTTTACACACTACTGTGTTTTCTTTTTTTTTTTTTTTTTTTTTTTTTAAAAAAAAAAAAAAAAAAAAAAGAAAAAACGAGGTGTAACGTTCCAGGGGGGAGATTGACAGATGTTATACCTTTTAAAATGTGCTGTTCTGAGCTTTCGATAACTTCATCTGAATATTCTATTATGTAGGAAATGGCATTATTGTTGTGACTGACACTGTCAGGAAGTCAGTTATTCTCCAGTGACCAATAGGCTTTATTAGAATATGATACCAGAAAATTAAATATACTTATATCTATAGATCCAAGCACGAGTGCTTATATTGTAGCACAAGCAAAGACAGTGGATGATCTCACTAACACTTCTTACTGGATAGGGACACAAAATATTAGGCAATATGGGAAGGTTAGCATAGGCCAGACTTCAGTCCCAGATTTGGACATAAGAGAGGTGAGAATTTCAATTGTGCTGGACAGTTTTAGTGTCAAACTTGACACACTTTGGGTTGATGGAGCCTCACTGGGGAGATTACTTCCTATGGTCTGGCCTGTTGGCCATGTCTGTCAGGCTAATTTTCTTGATTGTTGAGATGATGAGGGAGGGCCCAGACCATGGTGGTTGATGTCACCCCCTGGACAGGAAGTCCTGGGTTTTGTAAGAAAGAAGCAGGCTGCTGATCATGGGCCCGAGAGCAAGCCAGTCAGCAGCGTTTCCCATGGGCTGGGGCCAAACCTCCTGCCTTCAGGTTGCCGGCCTTGAGTTCCTCCTTGGCTCCCTAAACAATAAACTGTGACCAGAGATGTAAGCCATAAAGTTTTTCTTCCTCAAGTTTGTTTTGGTCAGGGTGTTTTGTCACAGCAATTAGAAAACTAGAAAACAGGAATAACAAAAGAAAGAATTTCAGTTCAGTATTTTCTTTTTTATATCCACTGAAGATTTTTGCTAACCTTGGTCTGTTAAGACAGTGAAGGAAAATAAACTTTGCTTTATTTCAAAATAATTAAAGTTTTTACCATGTTTAAAAGAAACATCAAGAAAGACAGGCCATTTGACCACATGTTTATGGACTGTAAAAAGTTTAATTTTTGAGTAATTAACCTGACTTTAGGTTCATTTTTGTTAAGTTTTAAGGTTGGCCATTGAATAAATGGGTTTTATTATGGCATTTGTTTGCCATATTACGCCATTTATAGTAATATTTCCCATATGGTAGACTCTATGTAAATTTAAATCTAGATCTACATATAGTGGAAATATATATTGAGTAAAAAAAAAAAAAGCTTCTTTTTGCAACAGTGAAGAGTGTTTAACGTTCATCAAGCATTCTAACTCCAGGATAAGTGGAGTTGAGGGTGTTTCGCCATAAGTGGCACCTCTTCAATTCAGTTTCTACATCTAAGGCCAGGGAACACTAGAACAAGGTAAACAGAAAAAATAAGCATCTCAACTTCTCTCAATGAAAACTTCTCATGCGGGGATTAAACAGAAATCAACAACTAGCCAATGTGCAGAGAAAAGAGAGTGTTATGCTAGTCTTGAATAGAATATACTGGCATACGGCCTTTTCTTTTTTTCCTTCAGTTAACGGACGATGCCGAGTAATTGAATCGATACCTAGTGACCCTAGTAAAGCATTGTCCAACAGGAGGCAGGATCAACATGCCAGAAAAATGTAAGTGGGTTATAGGGGCATGAGTGACTCCTGCCGGTTAAGATGCAGACCTCAGCGCTATGACCTAGACACCCCGGTTACGATCCCCAGCACATCACATGAATGACTAGAACATCTCTATACTCCACGATTTCCAGCAGAACTAACCGGTGGCGATCCAGTGGAATTAACTGATCATCACGTCTCTTTCACTGAAGTCCGTTGCGCAGTTGCAAGACGACGGGTGCACAAGAGCCTTACATGCAGGCACAGTACTTTCATACAGCATAAAGAAAATAAAAAACTAAAATTAAAAAAAAAAAAAAAAAAAAAAAAAAAGAGTGGGGTATTGATGTAAGATCACAGGGTGGTGAGATTGAAAGTACAACAGAAACAGTGGCAAAGTTTTTCAGACTAGCTGGAAAGTTCCCTCAATGAAACTTTACAACATGCCACAAAAGAGACCCACGCAAGGTCAGCAGAAAAACTCATAGCGAGAAGCGTAAGAAGAATGAGCAGAGGGCCCACCCTTTAACTGAGTATCTACTGGACTTCAACTACTGGGGGTAGGAGCAGTTGGTTTTCTTTAAGGGTTGTTACTTAGTAACTTTGTGATTAGGCATGGCCCCAAAGGATGGCATCTAGCACCCCGATAAGGACATTTGAGGGACACAAACTTGATCAATAGTCCTTAGTTGTAATCATGACAGAGTAAATTGAAATCCAGAGGGATGCTATCAGAGGAGATACAGGGACAAGACGGGAGCAGTCTTATTACATTATGATCATCAAAATATTGCTATGAAATTATCAACAATATGAATAAAACACTTAAAATATATATATAAAGCAATATTTGCAGCCGGTGGCATGGTGGTGTAGCACGCCCTTTAAGCCTCAGCAACTCAGCGAAGCAGAGGCAGGCAATCTTTGTGGTTCAAGGCCAACTTGGTCTACAAAGTAATTTCCGCGACAGCTGGGGGCCTATAGGGCAGACCCTGCTCTCAAAGAACAAATAAAAAAAAAAAAATGTAGGCCACAAAACACACACTCTGAGCATTTTCTAGGACAAGACACATTAACGTGTACCAGCATTTCTTTTTTCTTTCTTTTTTTCTTTTTTTTTTTTTTGTTGGGTCTTTTCAAGATTCAGGCGTCTCTCTGTTAGCCCCAGCTGCCTGCGACTACTCACTGTAGACCAGGCTGGCCTTGAAAACACACCAAGTCCGCCTGCCTTTCTGCCTCCCAAGGGCTAGGAGATTAAACGGCACTGTGCCACCGACCGCCCTAAGCTTAGCCTTTTCATCCAAACTAAACATTCTATGAAATAGACTCGATCAACATGGTAAAAATTATATAATAGTAAGAAGGGAATGGTGAGAATAATTAAGAACATCCCATGGTGAATCATTGGGTTGCTAACCCATGACATCTTCTACACTAAGCGGATGTGACAACAAAAGAGAGAGGCAGGGGGCTTTGTGCGTTACCAAATTGTGTTGAATGATGATTGGGTGACTGGTAGCACGAAGAAGAAATGAGCCGATTTAGCAGACAGGTACAGCCAGATATGGACTAGGGACATGGAGAAAGGAGAAGGGTAGATTATTTGTTGGAGTATTTGAATATATTGGAAATGAGGTATTTCAGATATAAGAGAGAGAGAGAATAAAAAAAAAAAAAAAAAAAAGACAGTGGCGAGGGACGACTGAGGGGAGGCGGGAGAGATGCATTGAGGAAGAGAGAGGATGAGAGAGAAGAGATGAACAATTGGAATTGGGCCCATGCGGTAGGATGATTTCTAGGAGAGGAAGTGGTAAAAGCTATGGACTGTCCCAGACAAATGTGATCGGGAAAAAGTGCGCTTACTTGGAGACATGGAAAATATCGATGAGGGCTAGAGAGGATCGAAGGAGACACATCGAAGATTTGGAACATAGTTTGCAGGAGCAAGAAGGAAAAGAATGAAGGAGAAAGTGGGTAAGAGGTTTTGGCCCAAATTTGAACATGGAGCAACGCACTAAAGAAATGAACGGAATGGGCTCGACTGCCATAGAAAACACGGATCTATCGATGCCCCATCGAGGAGCACTCTCGTGGAAGCTAGGGTAAATAGTAAAATGACTCTGTCGGTTGCCTAGAATGCTGAGCAGGATGCGGTGATCCCGGGTTGACTTTGAAGGTTCCCATCTTGCAGACTGGCCTTCACCACCCGAGCGCTGCTATGTCACTGCGAGGAAAATAGTCCAGGCTTTCAGTTAGAGGTCTCTGACAAAATGATGGACAACATAAACCTCCGTGTAGGCTATATGCAAAGTCTACGCCATCATGACTCATTGTTTGTTTGTCACATGGTTTAAAAAGCCAAATCCTTAATACCTAGTTAAATAATATACTGGGAGAGTGGCATCTCACACAAGAAAACACCAGTCTCATTTCCAAGTATCTCTTGCTAACTTCCCTTCCTCTAGTCAATGGAACACCGTAACATCAGCACTACACCAGAACCCATCTCTTGCAAATGTGCAGCTATTGTGATGTAGTGGGAGAAAGCACTGGGGTATAGATCCAAGAAATGTAAGTTTTAAATGCTGAAATTAACTTAAACCATCCCTGCAGACAATAGCTGTCTTAAGATTTGCCTGACAAGCAAATCCTTGTCGTTGATTAAAAGGATCATGGTAACAATCACATAGATCTTTATATGAAGTATAAGTGAAGTTTTTTAAAACCTCAGATTTATGTACATAAAACGAATGAAACAGATTTCAAGAATAAATAGAATTATTGCACTCCTTTTTAATTGAAAGAATGTACACAATTCATGTAATTTTTACCTAATGGGACACCTCAAATAAATGTGAACATAGTGAACAGGTGCATATTATTATTTAAACACTCAAATTAATTACGAGGTAAAAAATTTCTGGTTTGGGCCTTGGAAATAAGCAGAAATTTCCAGCTTTAAGCATAACAAGTCACTGAGACAGGAAGATTAATTTCTCAACAGTATTATGATAAAGGCTATAGGCAGGCAAATTAAGGCAAATTTATAAATGAGAGATAAAGTACAGAACTTTATTCTAGTAGTAGTATTTCACAAAAGTATAATTTAAGACATATTAAAACTCAGAAATGCGGGCTGGAGAGATAAACGGTCCTCTTTAAAGAAGACCTCAAGTTTTGATTCCCATCACCCACATGTGAAGCAATTAACTATCTGAAACTCCTGTTCCAGGGGGTTCCAAAACGCCCTTGTTGATCTCTCTGCACGGTGTTGCCATGGCCTGGATACACTCTAAATCCTACACTATGGCAGTTTAGAACTCTTACACACTAAAATAAAATTAATAATGCGTAAACACCTTTTTGTAGAGAAAACTTCAGGAAACTGGTTCAATTTTGGATGGTAATGCTCGCTCGAGTTGTAGAGCACTTGCCTAGCATGCCCTAGATCTGAGTTGTTCAAGACCCAGTACCTAAAAATGAATGATTCATTAATAAAACATGATAACGCCAACTTTTTATGCTTGTGAGTTTGGCATACTTATTAATCTATGTGCTCTTTATTATATTTAAAACTTTAGCATAAAACATTTTTCAAACCTACTCGTGGTGACTCTCTATTGCCTATGAGGAATGTTTCAAGAAACGGTTAATAAAAAACAGATATAAGTATAAGAGACAAGAATCTAGTCTACCATGGGGTTGAGGAGGAAACACTTAACTGTGTCAATTGTAAACGAAGCAGCGAAAGAGGTAGGTATTTAAAAGATTTGAAACACATTACGACCAAACCCAAAAAAACAATAATAAAAATGTTATCTCACCTAATCATAACCAACAACAGAACTACCTTATATCCATCCAGTCTATTTTACATCTACCAAACATCCTAGAGATATTGTGTCATTAATGTCTCTGTCAACAAGTCTCTGACAAATATTGGAGATATATGGCATTATCTTTACTTATTAGTTCACAAATTGACATATGCGATCAGCAACAAATAAACTAAGAAGACAAGCAATAAATTTATTTGCCTAATCTGCATTATCAATATAAAACTGTTTCACAGTTCTTTCCCTGTTTGAGTGTCTTGAACACTTCACATTTTGCTGGTGTCATGTTAGCTATTTTTAAAACAGGTTATTAGATTCTATGGAAAAGATATTTAACTTCTGAGCACTTCATAGTATAATTAGTTAGAGAAAAGATATAATGCAAACATGTGTATAATAAGGAAGAAATATCCACGAAAAACAACCCAACATAGGGAAAAAGACATTACACTCCATGCTGGGAAAAAGCCCATGTATAATATGTCTAAGCAAGGAAGAGACTGGAATACAATATATGCGTTCTTTAATGGCTATTTGGTAATTCGATCTGAAGTGAAAAAGGGTACACTAAAATAAAGTGGCCTTTTAAGATATAAAAGTTATTCATTCCCTCTCCAAGTAGTGATTCACTTGCCTACTATCTTGGCAATAACAGGAATATAGGGAACATAGGAGTACCCACCTCTCAAGAGTCACACTGTAAAACCACACCAAAATATAATAATATCTACTTACTTGATGACAGATAGATTCAGAGCAGCCTTCAGGCATCATCGAGTCAAGCTCATATCAACAAATCAGCAACTCTATGTATTACTTTGAATTATATGAGTAATTGATACTAGTTATAGACCAGGAAGTTCAAACTTGGTTTATTAATAAAGACATTGGTGGCAGGACAGGAGTGCACCACACCAGAATGATTCTTTGTAGAGGACAATGCTTTGCATTAACTGTGATTTTTAACACAGCGGTGGTCCTACTGTTCCTGAGGTTTATAAAACACAGTTAGCCATCATGAAATGGTTGGAAGCCAATGAAAACGTTCTGGAACAGACTCAGACTGACTAATTCTTAAGCCAAACAACTTGTCAACATCTGAAAACCAGCTTGTCAGTATCTCTTCCAGTGAAAGGTTTTCTTAACAGGGCCATCTCCACAGTCAGCCTTGGCACACCTGGTCACAAAAGCATCTGATTTACACAGCTGCTTAGTAGGGATTTGAGTGAGCACAGTTTTAGCCCATGAGACATAAAATTTGAAAACACACAAAGCGTGGTTGAATACTCTGTATTCTTACAAGCATTGCTCTTCAGATTCGTTTTCATAAATCTTCAAGAAATGGATTAAGCTCCCACATGTGTTGAGCAAGATCAGGGAGGAAGGGCCAAAGTGTGCCCAGGAAAGGAGATGAAGGCGTTGTGCACTCTGAAATATTTACGTGTACATTCAGAATGTAAATGTGAAGTCCTTAGGGGCAAGATAACAGTGGGTAATAAAATATACAACTAGAATTATTTCAGGGACAATTGCAGGAAAGATGAGCAAAATATCTATATTGAGACTATTTGGAAGTAAAACTAAAAGTTTAGAAATGAGGATTTCTCTGAAAATTCACTTGTCTCTTCTTATCTTTGAAAAGGTGGGGGTGGTGACATTTTATTTTACTGTAAAGGGTGTTCCTATTCTCAGGTAAACAGGAAGTTGATACTGTATTTGTTGCTTGCAATTCAGTGCTACCCAGAGTTTCTTTTTGTATATTTCTTTGTTTTTTTACAGTCACTCTGTGTGGACAGAAGGTCAGCTCCACAAATCTAAGGAGAGAAACATCTCTCATTTGTGTAACCACTGATTAGCTTGATCCAGTATATTACCCCCACTTCCATATTCATGCAAGAAACCCTAGTTATGCTTAGTATTCTCAGAAAGGATACCTGAAAGTTGGAAGTGAACTTGTTAGAAAAAATAATGGGTTCAACCAGAGATAGAACTGGTATAAGAGATGACTAATAAAGGGCAGCTATGACCAAATAATACATTTATTTATAATGTATGGAATAATAATAATTTAATTATATATATAACAAACTAAGGACATACCACAAATGAATCTATCTTAATTTAATATCATTAGATAACACCATCATTGATATTTTAATGAAAAGCACTATAGTAAAAGGTCTTATTTTTAACCAACACAAAGAGATAAATAATCTATATCATGAATTCTCCTTATCACTTACCCCAAATTTCCAATTCTGTTAATGTATAGCTATTGAAATAGCATTTGTCAAATATATAGACTTGAATGAGTTAATGTTAAATGATACAGAAATTAACATTTGCAATTACTTGTCAAAATAAAATGGTGAAATTGAGTCAACTTAACCAAGATGTCAATTATTCTAAGAAGACTTCCATACTGTAACATGTCTTTTCTCTGAGCTTTCACAGCAGTTATTCATACCTCTTATAAAAACATGTCCTCAAACACTTCATGCCACTCAACATTTGTTTTGCCTCTCCATATCCATAGAAATTTATCAAGGACAGGAGCTCAATCTGATTTATTATTTAATGGTGGGAAATAAATGTTACTAAGCAAAACTATTTCTTAGTAAATATGTTAGAGAACATTTGTTAAATGGATGTTTTAGACTATGAACAATGTTGTCACTTGGGCACGTTATGAGCTTCTTGCAAGATTCCTGGCTGTTCTTGGACTTTGATTCCTTAGGTCTCTGTTTATTTGACATATTGTCTTGTCCAAATTCAAACAAAATTGACACATTGAATCTTTTTTGTGCTTCAAATTTATTTGATTTTCCTTCTTGCTTTTTCACTTCTGCTTCTAAGTTGTAATGCAATAATATAGGGGACCCACCTGCTGGATAAATCAGGGGTCAGTCGGGCCTGGGGGGGAAGAAAAGGGAATTGTGGTAAGATAAGGGTAAGGGCAGCGTACCAAAAGGTCCTGGGGGGACAGCGTGAACTAAGTCGGGGCAACATCCGGACTCAGGGCCGGAGGTCCTCTTGGGATCTTAGAATTGACATCATCAATGTAAATTGAATTTTAAACTAGAATTTACCCTCATTAATTTAACTTGGCATTTATTTTTAAGGAATTTAAATAGAAATTTACCATCATAATGAAATTTTTGAAAAGTATTATAATCATTAAGCAAAGAAATATTTATTACAGTATGTCTAATGCTAATATGTAAGCAATATATCCCTAAGTATATCTATATAAGCATAATTCACATTTTAAATATTCAAGGGAGAACTTTTTACAGTTTGTTTCATTTTTTAAATGAATTTTTTTTTTTTTGCAAACTTCATACAGTATTTTGTTGTATTTAGATCCTCTCCCCTTCATGCACCTCCTCTTATTGGCCCTTCCAAATTTAATGCTTCTAGTTGTATGTGGTTTGTGTGTGCGTGTATGGTGTTAGAAGGCCCAGTGCGCCTAATTTGTGTTCCCAATGGTCCTTCAGTGTGGGTCTATTAACTGGCGCCTTGTAACCATTCCAGGAGGTTTCATGTTTGACAGGAATGGGTCTCTGTTCCTCTCGCCGCATCTGTTGCCACAATTCTAGGTGCTGCTGGAAACTGAAGCTTCTTTACAATTCCTAGTTGTCTATTCTTTAGATTTTTGTCTGGGTTTACGCTAACATCCGGGACTTGTGCATCCTGTCACCATTGCTATAGTAACTTCATAAGACTAACTGACCACTGGTCTTGGAAAACTTGTTTCCTTGTGGTCTTCCACACCTCTGGCTGTTTACAATCGTTCTCCTCCTTATTCCAGAAAAATCCCTGCACCATGGGAGGCTGAAACCTGATATGAGTGTCCTATTAACGAATAAATACTCTGCAGATATTATTCTCTGCATGGTGACCCAGTTGTGGTTTTCTGTGCTAATCATCATTTGTTACATAAGAAAACTTCTCAAGTTAAAGTTGTGAGATGCATCTACTGTATAACAATACTTCATAAAAAGTCCAGTTAGTTGGGCATGGTGGCACGGCCTTTCAATCTAGCACTTGGGAGGCCAGCGAGGCAGGCGGATCTCTGTAAAACTGAGCCAGCCTGGTCTACAAAAAAAAAAAAAAAAAAGTTCCAGGCCAGCTGAGCTACCGGGAGACCCTTGTCTTGAAAAGGCCAAAAAAAGTCAGTTTAGTAATTAATTAGTAGATAATTAATTAGTATTAGGTTTTCCCCTATGTTCTGTGACCTGTCTAGCCTTGGTTCCTAAGTTTGATATCAGTATTGGCTTCCATCCTAGGAAGAGTGAAACTTAAATCCATTTAGAAAGTGGCTGGCTACTCCCATAATATTTTTGCCACTATCACACCAGTGGACATATCTTGCCAAGCCAATTGTTTTTGTAGTTCACAAGATTCACTGCTTGGTAAGGTTGATGGCAACATGCTTAACATCTTCCAGCACTGTAAACACTAGGCCAGTGGAGATGAGGTGCTGATGTCAGGATTAGCTTGACTTCCCCTTGTTTTTTCTACCACATCATGTATTTCGTGGTCTTCAGCAACATAGGTCGCACCAACAGTTAGATGCATACAAGAGCAGAAACAATGAACAGTATTGTGTGAGGGGACCCCTAGTTTCTAAATAGGTAGTCTATTCCTGGCATTTTTTTTCATTAATCTATGATGTCTAGAAAGGACAACGTCTCCCTATTATACAACTAAATTCTTTACACATACATAAGAATTGTAGCAATTGGGAAAGGAAAATGGAAGTTGATCCCATAGTTTTATACCATGGCCAACTATCATACAGTGGAAATACCTAAAAGAGTCCTGGATAGGATAATCATGTATGGCAACTCAGACGTGGACAAGGATGGAGAGAGAGCAAGGTGGAAACACACAAGCAATTGTCAAGAAGTGCCACTTCTGATAGAAAGCATAAATTACCAAGACAACACACCGATATGGGCACATGTATACGTAAAATCCTGTTCATTTCTCTCTTGATTGCTATTTAGTTTTGACAAGGGCCCAAATGACACAAGGAGCCAAGTTTCCACATTATTGAAGGGGGCGGGCATTTAACATAACATAAACAGAATATACAATATATAACTCTTACTAATGGTTTTTAAATATGCCTGGATTTCTAGGAATAACTTTCTGTATTCAATTATTGTATTTTATGTCTAAAGAAAGAACATAATTTCTTGGTCAATATTGTCTTATATCCAATCCATAACCTGAACAGGGAGAAAAACCAATTTCTATTTCACTTGATTGCACTGTAGTATCTAATATTTTTTCTGTTGATCGTTAGTGCATGCATTTTCATTAGCAGAGTTTTTAAACATCAGAGGGTAACATTCGGAGGCTTGCCACAGATTCCCAGGCACGCTCTTCTCATATTTGGTCTTTCCTAATTAGGTATAAACTTTACATGAACGCATCACCAACAGGGGCACGGTCAGCTTTACAGGTCTAGGAAGCAATAAAAACACCCAAGGTTGGGCATTAGTTTTAAATGCATTTAAGCAGTTTCATTTTATTACCAAACATTATCAATTTCATTCATTATCTAAAGACAACTGTGCTCAGGCTTTTTTTAAAGTTTGTGTTTGTCCTCACATTTAATCATGTTTGCAAGTCATTTTGCAATTTCCCAATTAATTCCTCTTTACTTATGCAACCATGTTCTAAACTTTTTTCTAAATTTATCTTCGCATGTCGATTGCGATTACATTTTTATAATTGTTGATTATTATAACATAGTACTTGAGATCCCTAACAGAAGTATTTATAATTTTATTATGATTTACTCAAACTTCACAAATTAAACATATTCTAAAGTCGAAGAAAACTGCAAACTATGACATAAATTCCCCTAATCTGTTTCCGAAAAAACTCACTTGAGATTTTTATACAATGTCTCATGTAGTTTTGTTAAATATTTATATTAAAAACTTGTGCTTATTCCTGAAGTAACATTTACCCGTATTATATTTAACAACTTTCTTCAGCCAGGATATCCCGGTATGAGAGAAATCCATCTGAGAACAAGGGGGGAAGATAAAGAGAGAGTGAGTATAATCTGACAGAGAGAGACAGAAAGATGAGAGAGGATAGAGACAGGGCAGGAGACAGAGGAGGATTGAGAGGAGATGAATCGGACTTAATTAATTAAAACTTGTATGGCTTCTTATATTAATTTATCATATTTCATTTCATGTAGCAAAATAAAAAATTTTCAGGATGGGATTTATGAGGCAATAAATTGGCATACTAATAGGTTTCTTCGATTTATTAAATACATTGAGCCCAGGATTTGAATTAAGATTCCATTTAGATTCTGTGAGAACTTGGGACTCAGCTACAATTGCACAGGCTACTTTCTAGTTTTTAAAAAGTATGTACCTTGATGTATACTCTTTTGGCCATTAAGCTATTACCAACTTCAAGATGGACAGTTTAATAATAAATGAACTGTAATAGTCAAGAAATCAGCAAAAATGGAGACAGGAAGACGGAAAAAGATAGTCGATGTATATAATATCTATATCTATAATATATATATGTTTTACTTATTTCTATCTACATGTAGATCATATACCTATAGAAAGATATATCTGATTTGACCAGCTAGACGAGATTATTCTTTTTTGAGATAATTATTTGTAGTAAAATATTTATTAATGTTCACTGTATTTCATTATCATTTTAGTCCAATTTACGACACATTTCATTTCTCATGTCCTATACCCCACCGCAGTCATGCATTCTGGCATACACATCTTTCATCCTTTTCTCAGTCTTTTTTTTAAAAAACGTTTTTCTCTGCAGAGGGTTTATTGTTTGGGCAGAAGTTTACTGTTTTTTGCAGAAGTTTACTGTTTGTCAATTCCTTGACCTCGTCCTTTTGTCGTTGTTGTTCCTCCCATGTACTGCTCCCAAATATATGCAAATATGTATATGCTCCACTATAAATACCAAAACTTTATGTGAATTCTGCAAATCCAAACTGTGTTCATTTCAAAATATGTTTAGGACGTTTCCTCCCTTAATCTTATATTACTCTAAATATGAATACATACCCTGCATCCATATACTATAATTACAAAATCTGAAAAAAGTGGTAAATTAATTCTAGAACCCACAAGGGGGATTTCATAACAGCCACAGTGTTTTCAGATTAAAAAGAAAATATCACACTAACCTGTTCAGCTTGCCTTTTCACTCGCCATTTGTGCTAGCATCCACAACTGAGGGACACCATAGTAATTTGTTTTTCTGCACCTGTGTTACTTCACTACATTATGATTCCAAGTTTTCATCCATTTCCTTGCACAAGTTCATCGATTGTCATCTTTCTTTACTGGCCATCGAAACTTCCATTCTGTAGATGTACCACATTTGTCTATCCACTCATCAGCTGGGGACCTTGGTTGTTTCCAGCTCTTCGCCATTGTGAAGAGGGGGAGCTGCAATAAACATATCTGTGTATGTATCTCTGCAACTAGGAGAGGTTTGATGGGTATATAAACCTAGGGAGTAAGTGGTATGACTGGGAGGGTGGTAGGCTCATTTTTTAAACTTAGAGTTTCAAAAACTGCTTTCCAAGGGGGGTTTTGCAGGAGCCCACAACTACACCAGCAGTGGATGAGTGTTTCACTTTCCCCTCAACCTCTCCAGCCCTTGGTATCTTCGTTTTGATCATAAGCTAGTCTTTACTGAAGTAGATGAAATCTTAAGGTGGTTTTAATTGCATTACCTTAATTATTAGCGATTGTTGTGAAATTTTTTAAATATTTCTTGTCATCTTTTATCTTTTCTTCATTTGTGAAATCTCTGTTCAGCTCCTTTACTCCATCCTTTGGCATGGGATTGTTTTTTCTTTCCTTGTTTTTGTTTATATTTATTACACTCTGGGGGTTAATGCTCTATCAGATGTAATACTCGTGAATGTTCTAGCTCTCTATGGGTTTTTCTTCACTTTTTATTATTTCTGCTTGTCCAAAGGCTCTTTCGTTTATAAGGTCCCATTTGCCAATGCTGAACTTTTTTTTTTTTTAGAAAAAAAAAAAAAAATTTTTGAAAGTCTTTTCCTATTCTTTATGTCTTCTAGGTACAACCAAGTTTTATTCTACTCATTTTTCATGGTTCGGTTTCACATTGAGATTTGATCCATTTGGAGGTTTTTTTTTTTTTTTTTTTTTTTAATTTTTTAATTTTATTCTTCTTNGTCTTTTTTTTGGGACAGGGCCTCCCGGTAGGTCCCAGCTGTCCCTGGAACTCACACTGTAGACACAGCTCAGGAGACCAGGCTGGCCTTGAACTCTGCCTCTGGAGTGCTAGGATTAAAGACATGCAACCACACGCACAGATGTCCTGTGGTTTTCATTTACTGATTCATCATATGAAAGCCATTGTGCCAGGCCATAATCATATAAATTTCTTCCATGGGAAACCATGTGTGTACTTAAACAAGGTGGTTGAGCATGTGGTGGTAAGTGCTATTTCAAAGGAGTATGCTGATATTTATAAGCATTTCCTACTTCAAATACTCCCCTGAATGAGCATACCCCTAATTTCTATTTATTGACTCTTACAATGGGGTATGGCTTTTTAATGTTCAATTTTATTCGAAAAAAAAAATCCCAATAAAATCTCATTTAAAATATTTTTTCTTTCTTTTTTTTGTATTTTATACTTTTGTAGAATACAGTAGATTTGGATTAGGTAGTCCTAAAGGAATACAGGTAATTACACACACTTTACACACATGAAGTACATATGTTGACTGATCTACCTATAATCATCTGTACTTTGGCTAGAGTCATAAATTTACTTCACATAGCTCTTGCCAGAGTACCCTTGCCCAGCTTGACATGAGTTGTTTCAAACTTCTTTATATCCAGTCACTTTTAGCACAATACATATGCCCTCCCTGCCTGGTTGTTTGAAGTCATATGTTCTTCCTCATCTTGCAGATCCAAACTCCACAACATTTTTTTTCTTAGGAGAACTTTGGTGAAATCCAACTTACCATTTTCTTTTTTTTATCGAAATGAAATGCACCTACAAAGTTGTCCTTAATTCTATGATCACCTTAAATGTCCTCTTTTGTCTTCTTGGAGTTTAATGTGGTCTATCTTCTGTCTACGATCAGTTTCAATTAGATTTGTGAAGGGCATAGAATGTGTGGTAGCGGTGTGGCGGGCTCCTGAATCGCAGAGCAAGACAACATAACTCGGGCAGGCAGCCAGTACAACACTGGGGTGGCTGGCACAGGGACGGCGTAAGAGGGTCTCGGCTCTGAGCCCTCTTTCTGGGGTTCCAGTCTCAGGTCACTGGGGCGCAGGCTAGGTCGGTGTGGCCAATACCCCCCACAACCCGCCCCAACCCCCCCAACCCCGTGCCAATGGGAATTGCTGAGATCCAAATGGACTTTACTCTTTGGAAAACTTCAGAACAGAAAGAGAAGACGACTTAGCTTCCAACATCCAATATATAAACATAATTGAAAACCTGAAACCTAGAGAAGTCAATACGCCATAAAAAAAAAAAAAAAAAAAAAAGAGAGAGGAGAAGGAATTACAAAAAAAGCATGAATGAGGCAGCAAAACCTCCACTAATATAGTGAAAAGTAATGGTGATCTGAACCCAAAGGGACACACCAATGCCCGGCACACGACACGGGAACATGTGGAGAAGGCACAGGATATTCCAACACCAGTCCCTACCAACCTGGAGGAGATAGCTACAATGGAACCCCTGGAGGAGACCCGAGGGAACAGACCTTAGAGGAATAATTGCAGACCTATGCAGAAAATTAAATAAAAAAGAAGAAGTCAGGGAACTAAAGAAAGAGAATGAAAAACTCAAAAGGACCTAGAAAGGGTACAAAACAAATGTGGAAAGAACAAAGGAACAGATTGACAAACTCCAGAAAGAAAAGAGGGAGGACAAAATGATACAGAGAACTAAAGAGAAGAATGAAAATCTCAAAAAGGAACCAGAGGGAACAATGACAAACTTCGGAAGACTAAAAGAACAGAATGAAAAAAGCTCCAGAAAGAGATAAGGAAAAAACAAACTCCGAAAGGAATAGAAAACAAGTGAAAAAGGAACACAACCAAAGAACGTAAGGTGACACCAAGAAGAGATGTGAGAGCACAAAGAAGGAGATTGAGAATCTCAAAAGGAAATGGATAAAACAATACTACAAAAAGCACAGGATAAACAAAAAGGAATAGAACACTCAGCAATGAAGAAGAAAGGAAAGGAAAGGAAAAAGCCTCACGAAGAGAATGGAGGAAGAGAACAAAGAAAATAGAGAAAAAACAAAGAAAAAAAAAAAAGCAAAAAAAGAAATAAATAAAAATTAAAAAAAAAAAAATACACAAAAAGTGGAACAAACAACAGGAAAGTAGATGGGAACACTATGGAAAAGAAATCAAACCTCCACATCAATAGGATAGAGGAAGGAGAAGAATCTACAAGAGAATAGTATTGATCAATACCTTCAACAGAATAATAGACAAGAAAATCAGACAAAAAAAATAAAGAAAAAAAAACCCATATAAATACAAGAAGCACAATAGACTCCAAATAGAGCAAATCAGAAGAAAAGAAACATCCACAACACCAGTATCAGATTTAAAAATGCTAATGCCCAAACAAATCAAAATTTCTGAGGGCTACAAGAGAAAAACAATCCAGCATATCAAAGGGAAACCCATCAGAATTACAACCGACTTCTCGGCCTCAAACCAAGAAAGTAAGAAGAACACGGAGCAAAGCATTCCCCAGTGTGAAGGGACTATGGATGCCAACCCGAATACGTTACCCAGCAAAAATTGTCGACTAAATTGAGGAGAGAGAAAAATCTTCCATGACATTAACAAGATGAATGGAGTACAGTGTCTGGGAAACCCAACTCTTCATAAAATACGATTGAAGCAATTCAAAGGCCAGAAGAGAGGAGCAACAATGCCGCAAACACCTAGGAAAATAAATTAATAAAACATAACCATAAGGAGCAAAATCAGAGGGCTATGAAGTCCAAAATGGAAAATAAGGGAAAGGAAGCAACATCCAGTCTTCATGTCAATTAATAACTTAAAATATTGTAATGTGGCTAAACTCCCAAATCAAAAGGCATAGACTGGGGGAGACTTATAAGAAACAAAACCCATCTATATGCTGTCTTCAAGAAAACCACCTCAATTTCAAGGACAGGCACCAACTTAAGCTGAAGGGATTGGAAAAAAGTATTCCAAGCAAAAGCAAATGGTACCAAAAAGAAGAACAAGGTGTGGCTGATCACAATATCAAGAACAAAATAGACCTTCAAAGATCAAAAAGAAATCAAAAGAAGGACAAAGAGGGCCATTACTTTTTTTTTTTTTGTCTTTTCGGGACAGGGTCTCCCGGTAGTCCCAGCTGTCCTGGAACTCACACTGTAGACCAGTCAGTAGACCAGGCTGGCCTTGAACTCTGCCTCTGGAGTGCTAGGATTAAAGACATGCACCACCACGCCCAGTGTCCTGTGTTTTCATTTACTGATTCATGCATATGAAAGCCATTGTGCCAGGCCATAATCATATAAATTTCTTCCATGGGAAACCATGTGTGTACTTAAACAAGGTGGTTGAGCATGTGGTGGTAAGTGCTATTTCAAAGGAGTATGCTGATATTTATAAGCATTTCCTACTTCAAATACTCCCCTGAATGAGCATACCCCTAATTTCTATTTGACTTCTTACTAATGGGTATGGCTTTTTAATGTTCAATTTTATCGAAAATCCTCAATAAAATTCTCATTTAAATATTTTTTCTTCTTTTTCTTGTATTTTATACTATTTTGAATACAGTAGATTTGGATTAGTAGTCCTAAAGGAATACAGGTAATTACACACACTTTACACACATGAAGTACATATGTTGACTGATCTACCTATAATCATCTGTACTTTGGCTAGAGTCATAAATTTACTTCACATAGCTCTTGCCAGAGTACCCTTGCCCAGCTTGACATGAGTTGTTTCAAACTTCTTTATATCCAGTCACTTTTAGCACAATACATATGCCCTCCCTGCCTGGTTGTTTGAAGTCATATGTTCTTCCTCATCTTGCAGATCCAAACTCCACAACATTTTTTTTCTTAGGAGAACTTTGGTGAAATCCAACTTACCATTTTCTTTTTTTATAGATAATGCTTCAAATAATGCACCTACAAAGTTGTCCTTAATTCTATGATCACCTTAATGTCCTCTTTTGTCTTCTTGGAGTTTAATGTGGTCTATCTTCTGTCTACGATCAGTTTCAATTAGATTTGTGAAGGGCATAGAATGTGTGGTAGCGGTGGGCGGGCTCCTGAATCGCAGGCAAGACAACATAACTCGGGCAGGCAGCCAGGTACACAGCTGGGGTGGTCTGGCACAGGGACGGCGGTAAGAGGGTCTCGGCTCTGAGCCCTCTTTCTGGGGTTCCAGTCTCAGAGGTACTGGGGCGCAGGCTAGGTCAGGTGTGCCAATACCCCCCACACCCCCCAACCCCCCCAACCCCGTGCCAAGGGGAATTGCTGAGAATCCAAATGGACTTACTTTTGGAGAAACTTCAGAACAGAAAGAGAAGACTGACTTACGCTTCCAACATCCAATATATAAACATAATTGAAAACCTGAAACCTAGAGAAGTCAATACGCCATAAAAAAAAAAAAAA